>JBBBDQ010001236.1:12625000-12777500 GCA_037127315.1 Ascarosepion bandense
ATTAAAATTCAAAGGTGAACTTTTAGCGAAAGTAGAATTTGACGGTAAAGTTCACAAGACTAAAATCTATGTGATTTTAAGAAAGAATACAAATCTATTTGGTATAGATTTAATCGTGTTATTTAATTTATGGGAAAAGCCTATGAATATGTTTTGCAGAAGGATAAATGCATCAGATGTAGGAAAGTCGAAGCAGACTGAAAAATTCGTAAAAGACTTAAAAAATGAGTTCACTGAAGTATTTTCGGAGGAACTGGGTTTCTGTACGCAAACTGAAGTAAAGTTTGAAATAAAGGACAACATTAAACCAGTGTTCAAACCGAAAAAGAAAGTTCCCTTTGCATCATTAGAGGCGATAGACAAAGAATTGCAACGATTAGAGAAAAAAGGAGTTATTGAAAAAGTAGATTATTCGGACTGGGTTTCGCCTACAGTCTCTGTAAAGAATAACAACAAAATAAGAGTGTGTGCAAATTTTTCGTCCGGAGTAAACGAATGCTTAAAAGATCACAAGTATTCACTCCCCACACCATATAAGATATTTTCAAAGTGAAATGGAGGGAAGATCTTTTCAAAGATAGATCTGTCAGAAGCATATCTACAAGTGAAGGTCGAGGAAGAATATTCAAAGTATTTGACAATAAACACATATAGAGGATTATACAGATTGAAACTTCTACCGTTTGGTTTAAAGGTAGCACCTGGTGCATTCCAACAAATCATGGATACTATGTTATCGGGTCTTGACTATGCAATAGCGTACTTAGATGACATTTTGATTAAAAGCGAAAGTATAGAAGAGCATAAAACGCATGTCCACGAAGTGTTTTAGCGAAGTAGGAATTATGTGTTCAAAGTAGAACTTGAAAAATGCGAGTTTTTCTGTGACAAGATTGGGTATTTAGGTCAAATTATCGACCGCAAAGGTAGAAAACCTAATACAAACAGAACTGAAGTAATTAAAAATATGCCTATTCCAGATAATGTTACTAAGCTACAGTCATTTCTGGGGTTTGCGAATTGTTACACTACGTGCCAGAATTATATGCAAATCGATTCTATTGTTCTAACTTCGACAGTTTTAAATAAAAATTAGTGAAACTTGGCACGTTATATGACAACACTAACACATCTGCAGATCTAAAATTCTAAGCTAATTTGAGCAATAGTAACCAAATGTCAGCCATTTTGGTGACTTGCAGCCTGTTTCAGCGTGCCAACTTTATATGCAAGATGGGACGTAAAGGTCTGAAATTAGATCAATCGTTGATAGGCTATTACCAAAGGAAAGGAAAAAGACCTACAAAATATTTCAAAGAAGGCGATAAGGTTATCTTTAAAAATTAACGGTCAGGAAAGTGTTTGTGCGAAGACGGAATTATAAGTCGGTGAATCGGTAAGTTGATCTATATAGTGCAAGGACAGAAGTTTGTCTGCAAAAGACACCTAAATCAGTTAAGACCCCGATTCGTGGAAAACGTCAATAAGGAATATGAGATACCAATGGAGGTTTTATACGATACGTTTGAAATTAAACCACCCGCGAATGTGGAAGTACTGATGGAGGTAACTAATGATTCTCCTGAAAGTAGGGACACAAGGAGATGAAGTAAGAGAAAAAGAAAGAAAACAAAACACCTATGCCCAGATACCAAAAGAAAAAATATTGAGCAAAATTCCATGAAGAATTTAGCTCGGGGGGAGGTGTTGTAGAGGAACATCCTATCCTACCCCGTAATGGATATGGTCTCGTCTATAAAAGACTATGACTAGGGGTATACGTCACTAGACGGACGTATACGTCATAGGCGGAGACATTTTCTACTTGATCGTTATTCCTCTTACTATTCATTGACTGTTCTTGTACGTCTATTGGTTTATTGTACTGGTGTATAATAAACCTCTTCTAATCTATCTTCAGTGTTAAGTATTATTCTTGCACTATACTTTTCCCTGATATTCCTTCCCGGGATATATCAGTATAAAAATGCACTTTTATAAAAATATATACATAAAAATACTTTTATAGAAAAATATACATTTTTGAAGGAAAAATATTACCAAATATTACAATAACAGCGTGAGCAAGATATATGAAGAACAAATTGGAAAAGGGTACTCAAAATGGGATTCACTAAAAGAAGCGATGGTGACCTCAGCGAACAACATAGCCCCAAAGGAAATCAGACTCAGAAGAAAAAACGAGTGGATGACCGAAGAGATACTCCACATGATGCAAAGGAGACAAAAAAATATTACCATAACACATTTTTGAAGGAAAAAGGTTATTCCCAGGAAAGCATTTTGGAATACAAACTAGAAGACATTTTCAGTTTTCTAAAATAAAAATGAATAAAAACACAAAATATTTTAAAAAAATGATATTTCTCATTATAACGTAACATTAAAAAAACCTTAAAACTCCACTATTTTGGCATTAAATAACCCACAAATGTTGATATGCCGTTAAACAAAATTCAAACTCAAACTCAAAAAATTCACCAAGCTCCATATAAATAAAAAAAATAATCGAGACAAAATAGCAGGAGGAAAGCCAAGCCCTGATGATGAACGAGATCATAACGATGTTCTCATGAAACTTCAAAGTTTGCATGAACTGCTTCAGTTAAGTGACAAACTTTTCAGCATTAATGATATATATATATATATATACTAGTCATCCACATACAAGCCTGGTGTCTCTCGGAGTCGCTACCTACTAAGTCATAGGCGCATGGAATCAGGGAAGGAAAATTTTAACGTGTATAAGCAGTGTATACACACAACAGTTACCGAAAGAACTCAATTCATTTCTGAAGAGTCACGCATATTCTCAGAATATATATATATATATATATATATATATATATATGTGTGTGTGTGTGTGTGTGTGGGTGTGGGTGTGGGTGTGTGTGTGTGTGTGTTTGTGTGTGTGTAGTTTCAGTTGCATTCTCATAAAAATTCAACATATTATTTTTTGTCTGAGCGTGTTTCTGTTGAATGAATGGTCGCCGATACAAAGTCTTATGCCTAAATAAAGCGAACCAGTTGTTGTCGGAGATATTGTTATAGTTGTTCCAGCTTTCAATCATATCTATTCACTGTGTTGTCCATGTGTAATTTCCCTTCTTTTAATTCTTTTGTAATCAATCCATGAATAATTCTCCTTTTAAATGAGCACAATTCGATCAAAAACCAGTTTACAATCGCCGACATAAGCCATTCACAATTCAAACGGTGTCTCCATCGCGTTATGTCCGAACGCATTACTGGAAATAATAGACTTCAATTTTGTTCTTTTTTTTTTTTTTCATTACAATCAATCAATACTTCTCCACAGTCGGGTAAAAGCTCTGATTTGCATTCTACTTTTGAACGCCGAATATAAATAATCTCGCTTTTAACATTTTCTTAAGGTCTTGATGAACTTAAAAATCACTTGATGATTCGAGGAAACAAAACAAAATATTTCTCAGTTATTTCGAGAATTACTTCCAAAAGTACTGCTCACCGAATCTGAGGGAGTAATCAGTGCGAGGAGTTGCTAAAATGATAGTGTTGAACGGATATAATATATGAGTATTGTGTCTATTTCTCGTTTAAGGTATTATATGCGTAGCCATACAAAAGTTGTTTCTTCTGCAAATTGTTTCTCGTTCGTTGCAAAAGACTTGTTCTGGAAATGTAATTTCAAAATACCATGAAGAACCACGACACACGCCTATATATATATATATATTAATTCAGATACTTTAATCCAAGCGGAAAAAGCAGGAAGGTAAATTCTAAAAACCCGATCCTAATTAATATTAAAAATTTTATTTTAATATTAAAATATGATACAGGAAGAGAGCTCCATGTAATAAAATATTACAGAGCAAATATAAATTAAAAAAGGATTAATTCAAAAATCCTTTCAGAAACTGAAAGGATTTTTCTGTTGCTGAGATGATGTGTTATCCCCCGTGGGGATTTTCATATCGAAATGATCATCCAACATCATTGAATTAATCCTTTTTTAATTTATATATATATATATATATATATATATATATATATATATATATATATCCGAGTGAATCAAAAATAGAAACCGGATAATCATGGTATAACCCTCCTTTTAATCAATCAATTAACTTTAGGCTGGGACATAAATTTCTTAAGTTAATAGATACGCATTTCCCCAAAAATTACCGTCTAAGCAAAATATCCAATAAAAATACAATTAAACTAAGCTATAGCTGCTCCAATAATCTAGAAAAAAAATTAAAGTACATAACAACAAAATATTAAAAGCACACAACAAAAATAACTCCAACACTACTACCACTCTGTAACTGTAGAAACCCTAAACAATGCCCCATGGCCAATAAATGTCTAACGAAATTCCTGATATATATGTGTTCGATTTCATCCATGTTGAATACTAAGGATGAAAAAATGAATATCGGAAATATCATGAACGTATTTAAAAAGCGATTTTACAATCACCTCTCATCCTTCAATAACAAAGAAAAACAAAACATGACATCTTTCTCCAAATACTTTTGGAAGTTAAAAGACGAAAATAAAACGCCTAAAGTTAAATGGAAAATCCTTAAACAAGCAAGAACAGCTAAATCTATAAAGGAACCATGTTTCCTTTGTCTTCAAGAAAAAATTGAGATCCTTAAATATATGAACAGTAACAAGCTTTTAAGCCAGAGGCATGAAACCACAGTAAACTGCACATTAGAGAACTAACATTACAATCATGCAAAAAATACTACAATAGCCAGAGATAAGACCCCATATAAAAAAAATTCTATAGAACTATCGAATTACTAAATTCTAAAGTAAGGTTGAATACTCATAATTAAATTAGAATTTTTTTCTCTAAATAAAATTAAGAATTTTATAGAAGTACTCGATTTACTAAATTATAAAGTGAGGTTAATAGCCATCATTAGATTAATTATATATATTGTCCTTAATACACACAAAACTTCAACTATTACCTGAAATACAAACATTCTACTTTCCCCTTACATAAAATTCTACTTATTACGCACTTATTACCTGCGTTTATCTAGTACCTAAATAACCCTAACATTAAAATTTACCTCTTACATTAAATTTTACCACAAACGGTGATATAATAAAAATTTGGAATTTAATAGAAAAAAATCGGTTTCCAAACTCTGATCTAATTAAGATTTAAAATTTATTGATAAAATCGACTTCCTAAATCCAAAATTATGATTAAATATACCAAATTAGATTATTTACAAAAACCCTACTTATATACAAAAAATATTCTGGACTGAATACGCATCCCACCCCTAACCTGTTCCTCTAAGAAATCCTAAAAGATATAGTCTAGTCACAAGATATATATAAATAAAACTTACACTCCCCACACCAAAATTCTAAAGGTCAATCAGCAGTACTTGTTCCCTTATCACTAAACCCCCACCACATACACAATTGACTAGAAATAAGAATAGAAATTTAAAATTTAAAATTTAATAGAAAAAACGGTTTCCAAACAATGATCTAATTAATAAATAAAAATTAAAAATTTATTAGAAAAAAGATATTCCCTAAATCCAAAGTTAAGATTAAATATACAAACATACATTAATTATAAAGACTCTGCTAAAATAAAAATATCCGGAGCCACCCACTAACGGCTCTTCTGAGAAATCCAAACGATATAGTCTAATCACTAGATAATAAAATCTTACAAGGTTAAATCTGTCTAGAAATCAAAGACTCTCATTAATCAACCACTTTAAAAAACACCCTCTCCAAAAATTCCAACGGTCAGAGACTTATTTCCCTATCACTAATTCCCACCAACACCACTAACAAACTAAACAAATATAAAGAAAAAGGTTTTCCATTACTTTTCACACCGCCTGATGAGATATTGAAGTTTCAATGTCGAAACAAACGTACCTTTGTCGTGGATATATATATAGAAAAATTATGTACATGTTCTAAAATATAATTTATAATAAATATCTGTGTGTGTGTGTGTGTGTGTGTGTGTGCGTGCGTGCATGACGTCAGTATTGTTTAAGGCAATATATATATATATATATATATATATATATATATATATATATATAAATTAAAATAGGATTAATTCAAGGATGTTGGATGACCATTTCGATATGAAAATCTCCACGGGGGATGACACATCACCTCAGCAACAAAAAAATCCTTTCAGAAACTGGAGAAAAATCACTCTAAGTTTCCTTTTTAAATAGATTTGCAAAGAAATTAAAAAAAAAGAAAAAGAAAAAATAAAACAAAATCAAATCAAATAAACAAGAAAAGAAAAAGAAAAATTGGCATCGTCTGGGTTCGCAAAAAAGGAAAGAGAATTGTAACTTAAAAAGAACGGACGGCGTGTTGAATTGATATAAGGTTAAGCAAAACGGAAAAAAGGTGGGAGATAAGAGAGATAAAGGAAGGGAGGGAAAAAAGAAAAGAAAGAATTTTTTTTTATATATTACAGACGCTGAACATATTCAAAAACCTAAGTTCCCAAAAACGTTGAATATTAAAAAAATTTTTTAAATTTATTTTAAATCCTATATCTTTTTATTCCCTTTAAAAATATTATACCTTTTTAAGTAAAGGCCTTTTTCTAATACTTCAACGTTTTTGGGAAGTTAGGTTTTTGAATATGTCCAGTGTCTGTAATATATAAATTTTTTTTCTTTCTTTTCTTTTTTCTATATTACCTTAAACAATACTGACATCGTTGTGTAAACCTGGAGAAGCTTTCGGCCAACACTTTTCAAAGGACTTCGTTGGCGTTATTGTTAATAATAAGGCTGGACACTGGAAAAAGCAACACATGTTTGCTTACAAAAAGTGGGGTACAAGAAGCTCTTTTAAAATAAACTTTAATCAAAATAATTAAAACGTTAGGGGGAGCGTAAATACGCAGCTCCATAAGAGTGATAAAATTAAAAAATAACACTCACGAACCCTCCAATAGTTTACACACCACTTACATTTTAATTATTTTGATTAAAATTTATTTTAAACGAGCTCCTCCTTTCCTCATTTTTTGTAAGTAAACTTTTGTTGTTAATTTCCTGTGTCTAGCTTCATTATTAAAAACAACGCCATCGAAGAACTTTAAAAATTGTTGGCCAAAAGGTTCCACGTGTTCACACAATAACGTCAGTATTGTTTAAGACAATTTGTTATAGCGCATTTAAATATAAAAAAGTGTATATTGAGGTGATAACAATACATCTAGAGTCTGTTTCATGCCTGAATTCAATTTTCAGATCATATATATATATATATATATATATATATATATATATATATACGTTGTGATGCAGTGAGTATCGGCTCGGAACAAGAAATCTGTGAGCCGAGTTGGAATTCCATTGCTTTTACTTACGTAGAAATACTCTTGTGAAATGTATTAATCTGTCTCTTCTCCTTCCAGCTACGTGTTTTATTGCAAGACAGATTGGGTTCTATAGCCTTGGTTTGCAACCATTCTAACGAAGAATGTAATGGTAACCTATTTCGGGGAAGTCTTCTGCCCGGTCAATCATGTCTCTGTAAGCATTATCGTCCAAACGTGTATTATGTATGGCACTTAACTGTCTGATAAATTATCGAGAAACGTTCAGTTAATAATATGCACCTGCTGGTTGCATAGCTCATGAAGCTACGAGTAGTGCCTAAAACGTTGAAAATGTACACACACACACACACACACACACACACACACACACACACACACACACACACACACATATATATATATATAACACGACTCTGAGGAGTCTCTTGCACTATGCAATCATCAGGTGTATATTATGAACTGACTGTTTCTAGATTTTCATTTTTATCTTTAGCACCCGCGTTGTTCATGATAGTTATAAATTTTAAATCTAGGATGGCATTTTTTAATTAGATGTATAATTTAATTTGGTTTAGACTGAAACTTATACATGAAATTAAAAAATAAAATCCTAAAAGTTAAATTTATGTTAGAGGGTCAATTTTGTTAGGGGCAGATGTGTACGTTTGGTGGAAGTTGGGGAGGGCCACTTGTAGTTTATTGGGGGCTAATGAAAGGTATTAAAAATAAATAGATAAGTAAATAAATTAAAAACAATAACAATAATGAAATATAGTAAAAAATAAAGTAAAAAAATAATGTCAAAATTAAGGTGACAAACAAATAAATACAAACGGGAAAAGGTGGATCAATGTTAATCCGGTTCTAAGGATTTAAGTATATATATATATATATATTTGAACATTATTTTTAATCCATATTCAAAATGAGTATCAATTAAAAATAATGTTCAAACAAATAAATTAAAAATGTCGGTTATTAATTCCATTTAGTTAATCTTTGGAACTTTCCGTATTGTCATTTTTTGTTTGTTTACATTTCAGAGCAGATATGAGTATTTACGTGGAATTAAAAGTTAGGTTTTTAGGCTTGATTTGTTTACGTTTAGACGATGGAATCGTTTATGACAGAGTGGTCTAAGTCGCACTAGATAAATTGGTGGCTTCGCCTATGTTGCTAGATGTTGCAAGTTCAAATCCTCCGGAATGACACGCAATTTTCTAACAAAATGTCTCATAAATAATTAGACTGGTAGAAATATATATATATATATATATATATATATATATATATATATATATATATAATAACAAGACCGACTCTGTAAGTATCTAAATCCTAAAATTATACGAAAATAAACTCTGAGGACAACAAATAACAGACAGAATCTAACTCCGTTATTGTCCGTCGCTATAAGGCGTTGGACAGGAGGGGAAAAAAAGAAAACTGCGGAATACAGACAATACATACAATATCCCGTAGTAAAGAAAAAAAAAACCCAAACGGAACCAACCACAAAGAAAGAAAAAGTGCTCGATACAGAACTAACCAAAGCGGAATAACAAAGAGGAAGCAATGTAGAGCAAAGACACGTAAAAAAATCACAAGATCGCCAAAACCTACCGCGGTTTCACACAACGGCTCGTCAGGGCCCTGACGAGCCGTTGTGTGAAACCGCGGTAGGTTTTGGCGATCTTGTGATTTTTTTACGTATATATATATATATATATATATATATATATATATATAGGAACAGAGACTTGTACCCACAGAAATAACTAATGGCCTTAAAGAGTGTGGACGTTATTTTAACTTAACCCGAGGAACCTTTCAGCCAACACTTGTCAAGGGTTACGTTGGCAAAATTTTTTTTTTTATAAATGGGTAAAGAAGAGGACACAACAAAGAGGGAATATTTGCAATACTGGGAGAAGATGGAATTCGCTTAAAAATAAATTTATTAAGAAATATTAAAAAGTGAGGGGGGTGTAAACATGAAAATCCCACAAGAGTGAAATAAAAAAGAAAAATGTTACACTCACAATCTCGCCAGTAGTTGCAAAGAGCGTAAGAACTGCTCTTTCTGCCTGCACAGGCTCGGCTGCTGGATTTTTAGGCAAATGGCCTCCAAAACACGTAGATGATATGCCGAACGAGCACTGTGCAGGACAGAAAACCAATTGTCCTCATAAGAGGAGGCACAAACCTGACTATCCAACAGGTGCTGGCCAATAGCTGAATCCAACACAGCTTGAGTCATTCTTATATTACTATTGGAATTGCCCAAACTTAAATTCGCGGGGACATGCTGCGCAACCCGTGTCTCCAACCTCAGACTGGTTCGTCCTATGTATGCTGCATCACAACAGCATTTAAATTTATACACAACAGAACTTTTACGAAAATAGGACAACCGATCCTTAACAAAAGATGGAAACACAGGCCTTGTTTTATAAACAACACGCAATTTTACTGAAAAAATAACCCGACGAAATACTGGCCGAAACTTTATCAGTAACAGCAAGACATTGTCTACCAAGCCAAGGTAATTTGAGATACAAAGGACAGCGACTTGGCCCTTCAACTTTTGGTTCTTTAAACCGTTTAATTTTGCGGGCAATAACCCATTTCACAAAATTAATTGGGTACCCACAAAAATTGGGTACCCACAAAAATATCATGCAAGCGTGTTAATTCGCTGGCCAAGCATTCAGGAGAACAAATATTAAGGGCACGGTGAACCAAAGTTTCTATTAGGCCAATTTTACGGGACTTAGGGACGAAAGAATTCCAATTAGTATATAGACCTGTGAAGGTCGGTTTACGAAACACAGAAGTTACGAAAACCTCATCCCGTCGCTGAACAAAGACATCTAAAAATGGAAGACCCCCGTCCTTCTCCATCTCCATAGTGAACTGAAGAGATGGATGTAGGGAGTTTAGCTGAACTAAAAACTGTTCAGCTTCAGATGTGCTGTTAAATATTGAGAAGGTGTCATCAACATAACGTCGATAAACTAAAGGTTCATTAACCTTCTCAAATAGCACAAGTTCGTAATATCCCACAAAGATATTAGAAAGGAAAGGACCCAAAGGACTCCCCATAGCGACACCGTCCGTCTGTGCATACATAGTCCCGTTGAAACTGAACTCGACTCCTTCAGTAGCCAACCGCATACACTCCAAGAAAATTTCCTCGGGAATAATCGCAGGGCCAAAACCACCTCGGTACAACATGTCAGCACAAATGTTTATACTCTCTGTTAACGGGACATTAGTGTATAAACTGACAATGTCAAAAGAAACCATACACTTTTCTTCTGAAGAAAACTCTAAATTTCTAACCAATTTAGAAAAGCTAAAGGAGTCAGGGACATTATACGTAGATAAAGCAACAGACAGAGGTTGGATAATCTCTGCCAACCACTTGGCCAGCTCATGCTGTATAGACCCTACCATAGAAAGTATGGGTCTGAGGGGAACTCCTTCCTTATGGACTTTAGGAAGGCCATACATTCGGGGTCGCTGAGAGCCCACGGGCCTAATCCTATTATAGATGTCTTTGGAAATAATATTTTGTTTATATAAAGAGAGAAGCCAGCGTTGAATTTTGGCCTCTGTCTTACTAGTGCTGTCAAATTTATCGGCTGGACCAATAACAGTAAACTTCGAACGGTCATTCAAAATTTCATACATTTTTGAATGATAATCGTCCAGATTTAATATAACAACACCAGCACCCTTATCTGGCTTAGTTATATAAATGTCACTACGAGAACGCAAGGACCCAATTGTACGGTAGTGCACACCACGCCAGTCAAGAGAATCTTTCTTACAACTAAGCGAAGTGTACTCGATAGCAGACTCAAGCAACCTGGCCTTAACCTCAGAACACTTTTCGGAAGATATTGGAACATGATGAGAAATTTGCGAGTACAATAACTCGAACTCAGAATATATTTGTTCCTTATTAATTTTAGAAGGAGGAACACAGAAATCTAACCCACGGGAGAGAACTGAGAGTTCAATCCCAGTGAGATTTATGCTAGATAAATTGAAAATATGGCGATGTAAATCACCAGACACTGAACCATACCTTCTTGTTATTAGGTACTCCAAGTACTTGCTATTTCTCTCGCTAACAGATTTATCTTGGCGAAGCCTAAGATTGACTAGGTAACGGGAGAAACGGAAAAAATCAAAGAAATTTAGTTTTGTTTTAATTTCATTCAAATTGGAACGAAAAACACGCAAGGACCTGGTGGAGCGATCGAATAATTTGTCTAATTCATACCTAATAAGCGAGCGTTCAATGGAGGTGCCAGTAGTTTTAATTTTAATTAATCTGTGCTGGATAAAGCGGGGAACAACACCACAGGACAAACACGATTTGAGAAAAGATCGTCTGATTCTCAGATTATTTACCCTATGCCAAAGTTTTAAAACTTATCTCTCCACCTTTGAAACTGTCATCATACCTGTATTCCCATCCTTCTCTTGCTCCTTTCTAACTGGTTCGTCTTCCTCTTCAGTCTCTTCTAATTAACCTTTCAAACTAATGTATCCCCCTGCACATCAGTGGCATTACCGCCTTGCTCGGGGTGATACGATTAAAAAAAAAAGACAATTTAAAGGACCTGGGAAGCCAACGAGGATTTAATTTGTAAGTGAAATTCGAAAAACGAAAATACTTAGAAGATGACGATAATTGCGAATGTGCTAGCTTTGTTCAAACTGCTGAGCAAGGTAATTTTCTAATCGCCGTTTAGATGTAGCAGAAGGCTGAAATTATGAGGCACCCACTGAGGCAAAAATTCACTACTCAATTGGAATGATTCTAGCCAAACCAGTTTGCTAACCATTACACAACGTCGAGGTGGTCAAAATAAGAGTTACTTAGATGTGACACAAGGCCAAAAATTTGGGGCATTCATTGAGGATTGAACCCACTCGTAATTAATCTAGCTAAGCAAGTTTTCTAACCATTACACCACACCGAATTGCCACCATCACATCGGATAAGATCTTCTTTCCCAGAAACTCTAGGTTTCCGCTAAACATTTTCTGTAATCATCGTAATACAAATACAAATTTCCTGAGTTAGCGGCTTCAAAGTGACATTGAGAAGCCGACCCACCAGATAGGTGTGATGGAAAGTGAGTGCTTACGGCCATATCATCGGTAAATCATTGGTTCTGATATAATCATCGAAGTTAAGCAACGTGAAGCCTAATCAGTACCTAGAGAGGTGATCGCTTGGGTATACTAAGCTTTACAACTTTGGATGGGTGAATGATGTCATTTATAACGGATCGGAATTAAAAGTCAGCAAGGAGACAAGTTCTAATTCCAGTCGGGTTTATTGCATTTACTATGGCGAAATACCTTAGGAAAGTCATAAAACCACTAACTATGGATGAAATAGTAGGTAAATCATTTTCATCTCCACAAAATTCTTAAAATTTCTAAATATTATCTGGCAAAAGTTTGATAAGCCGTAAAACCAAATCACTCAACCATTATATATAATTTGTTTGAATATTATTTTTAATCGATACTCGTATCTGATTAAATATTTTGTTTTTAATTAAACTGTTATATATATATATAAAGAAATATTGAGAGAGACAACAGTATGGTCGGAGTTGCCGAAAGGGCAAAGCTGCGAAACTTGACAGGCGTCAGGTGAAGAAGTAAAGCATATATGTATTAGCGAGGATACTCATCTATTAACCACTTGACTCTAGTTCTTTCCCCGCCCCGTATATCCTTTCCTATCTCTCCACCTTTGAAACTGTCATCATACCTGTATTCCCATCCTTCTCTAAGCCGTAAAAAGCTGTCAAGTTTCGCAGCTTTGCTCTCTCGGCAACTCCGACCATACTGTTGTCTCTCTCAATATTTCTTTCCACTCACACTCCCACCAGGAGCCTCCTACCTATAGGACCTCCTATTGCTACCAAAAAACTAACTGGGACGCCTTTCGCGATTTCCTATGCGACGTCCCTTCGGGAAAAGTGTTTGATCTCCCAGTTGATGACTGTGCCTCTGAGGTTTCGTCCTGGGTGAAAACTGGCATTGATGCCTTCATACCTACCAGGAAGTATTGTCTAAAACCTCATTCCTCTACTTGGTTCTCTCCTGCCTGCTCGGCCGCCATACTTTAGAGCTTAAATAAATCCTAATTAATACTGGACCATGAAATGAAGAAATGCGTTCGGGGATACTGCCAGTTCTTTGAAGGAGTTTTCCTGATCAAACTGAAAGGGAGACCGTCCAACATAGCAATTGTAGTTGTTTATACATCAAAAACACAAAGCACCGAGGAAGAAATAAATTCGTTTTACTCCAATCTAGAAAATGCAAAGTCTCAATGTAAAAGCCAAGAAATTAGAATCACCATGGGAGATTTGAATGCATATGGAAAGGTAACGAATTCACGAGATATACAAAGATTGAAAGGGGCGTTAGACAAGGATGTGTCTTTTCACCGGATCTATTCAACATGTACAAAGAGAATATTTATACTCCACAATGTAAACAATATAAGTACGCAGGTCATACGGTGCTGATAGCTGACACGGAAAGGAAACTACAAGAACTCCTACAGAAGGTAGCTGAAAAGAGTGAAAAGAAAGGACTAAAAAATAAAAGAAAACAGAATGCATGGTCATCAGCAAAAAGGGCGGCCCAAAATGCCAAATACAGGTGGGGGATACTAAAATCAAAATTTAAATTCCTGGGAAGTCAAAATTTAAATACCTGGGAAGTCTTATAACAGAAGACGGAAAGTGTGACACAGAGGTCCGAAGAAAAATTGGGCTGGCGAAAGAAGCATTCCAGAATTTGAGTAAAGTATAAAGAAACAGGACAATTTCGTTAGAAACAAAAAAGAGAGTACTTGGTTGCTATGTGATGTCGGTTCTGCAATATGGCAGTGAATGTTGGACAATATCTTCGAAGATAAAGGAAAAACTTGAAGCAGATTAAATGTGGTTCTACAGAAGGATGCTGTCATGGATCGAGCATATGAGCAATGATGAGGTTTTGGAAAAGATGGAAACGAAAAGGAAATTAATACTGAGCATCAGAAAAAAACAGATAATCTTTCTGGGACATGCAATAAGGAAGGAGGTCTTGGAGAACATGATACTAATAGGCCAGATATAGGGAAAAAGAAACAGGGGAAAGCAGCGGATAACATATTTGAAGGACCTGATAAGGTGGATGACAGAACGAGGGTTGTGTGGTGCAACAAGAGGAAGCGTACTAAGAGCCACCAGAGATAGGGAGATGTGTAAAGCCACGATCGCCTACGTCCTGAATGGTTTCTAACCTAAAAATCGCATGCCGGAACATTACCTTGTCACAAGGTGCACATAGCTCGGCATTTAAATTGCACACTCGAAATTTTATAAAATCAAAACCTAATAAAATAAACGTGTTGGAATGTATAGATTCTTCACAGCAATAAGAAAACCCCTGAACGAAGTACAGCAACCTATTGCATGAGTACTTAAGCGGAACAGCATCGGTATTTCTGCTCAGTCAGAAACCAGACTCCCAGAAAAAGGGCAACTTAAAGAAGTTGAAGGTGGCTACTCCTGGGTAAGACTACCTGAATCTGCGAAAAGAAAACCAGGAGTAGAATTTGCTATCAGAAACGGTCTAATGTCACAAACGTAATCACTTCCAGCTCGTATTTCTAACAGACTAATATCTATTCGCTTACCTATCAGTAGGAATAAACATGACAATTTAATTACTTATAATCCTCCTATCGTGGATTCCACTGAGGAGGTATAACAATCATTTTACTGCAAACTTCATGATCTTCTAAGGCGAACATCATTTCGTGACAAACTTTTTGTCACGTTGGATTTGACCACGCATAATAATAAGAATACTGTTGCTAGACACAGGGTCTTCTAGTAGCAACTCACTTGACCAAGATCAGCAATACCTGCTCAAGCCACTTGACGTAAGTCTCTTTGTGGAGCCTGAGATACTCATAAGTAAATTCGGGAGCACTTTTCTTATCAAGATTCCTGAAATTTTGTACATGCGTAATCACCATTAAAGTGATCCAACACTTTCCGAATCCTCTGTACTCGTTTCAGATTGACATCCAAGCTTTCTGAAATTTTCACAATGCAGTTTTCAGCTCGAATGTCAAGTAGTACTATATGCTTTTCTAATTACTGGCGAAATGAATTGGGTTGTGATGTTTTGTTATCTTTTCACACAGTGCCCAAATAACCCAAATATACTGTTCAGTTGACAAAATCAAAATCAACACAGAATTTAAAATATAAAGTTGTCACAATTTACCCAATATATATATATATATATATATATATATATATATATATATATTGGAGTAGATAGACTAAACTATCGCCCGGTTCACACTCCACCCACGTCTATTGAACAGGTGAAGAGGCTCATCCCTTGTTCCTTGTTTAGGATGTGGTTTCCGGCTTTCTCTTTTCCAATCTTTTCACTCCTACGTAGCCCCCTGCGCTTCAGTGGCGTTACCGCCTTGCTCGGGGTATATATATATATATATATATATATATATATATATATATATATATATATATATATAATGAACTTAATCACAGTAAGGCAACACTAATTATAGCAGACTGAACTTCCGAAACCAGTGCTAACTTAACAGTAATTTTAAACTGTCTTGTAACACGGCGAGAAATACCTCGTGGATTAAATAATGGAGGAGAAAAAAAGAAACAAACAGCGAACAAAAACAATACGTCTAGTGCCCGTTGGAAAGAAAAAAAACCCAAGACGAAACCTTAACAATAAAGTGCTCGATACGATAGTGGTGGCTCACTTGTAGATTTCTTGTATTGCATATATATATATATATATATATATACATATATATATCACCAGATAATGAGGGAAAATATACATAGGAATAACAGAAAGACCCTGGAAAAAAAGATATTACACGCACAAACCCTCCTTCACAAATAGAAAATACGCGAACAGCACAATGCTTTCTAACTACATCTGAGATATCAAAAACCAAACACAAATCACCCCAAAAATAACATGGAAAATACGAAAAAGTGCATCGGCCTACAACAATCAATCAAAAACCTGCAGACTCCGTCTGGAGGAAAAATATCTATTATTACCTTCCCCGATTAAAACAAACTACTAAATAAACGATCTGAACTAATCAAAATGCAGACATGAAAATAAAATTTTACTACGTTACTTAAAAATAGAGAATTAATAATAAGGAGCAAGTTATAAACAAATTAATAAACCGCCGATGATATAACGCCCATTAAAATAGATTAATAATAAATAAAATAATATAAATAAATAAATAAAACAATGACAAGTCATAATAAAAAATAAAAAAGTAATAAAAAATAAAATAAGTAATAAATAACAAATCCAAATAAATAAATTCATTGTCGAAGAACAAACAAATAACTAGTCAAATAGATTTACTCTAATAAATAATCAAGCCACTCCGCCAAAATTACCGTTAGAATGATTACCGACAATATTCTACTTACAAGTATATATAAATAGCCGAGGAAAAACCCAACACATATGGCCTAATGATTGCACTTAACCTGAAACAGTCTGTCGCCCTGAGTGCAATTTTCACTCTCTTATATATATATATATATATATATATATATATATATATATATATATATATATGGTTAAATAAAACAAAGACAAGAGGAAAACTGTATTTTAAATCGCCTACGCGTTTCGTCCTGTGATGGACTTTTTTCAAGGCAAAAAGACGAAATGAGTTTTATTCTAAATTACGTATCTATAAACAAACAGTGTTGGCAACTACAAAGACGCTCATAAATCATTTCAAAAGATTAACAGACTATTCTAGTTTTAGAATTCCTTCATGTGTAGTGCAAAGTCACGTGATGTTAAAATGAAGGGAATTCAACCATTTTCTTTGAAATTTTTATTATGTATGCTAGTCTGTTTTAGTATAATTTCCATAAGTAAAGGTTAATTTCCATTTACTTCTGGAAATATATATATATATATATATATATATATATATACACACACACACACACACACACACACACATATATATATATATATGTGTGTGTGTGTGTGTGTGTGTGTGTGTGACAACTAAATAAAATCAACAAATATATAAAGAATATCTCGGCCAAAACTTCATGTAGTAATCGCCTACGTCTTAGAGGCTTTGTTGCTTTGCACGATATGAAATGATAAAAAAAAGAAGTCCTTTTTATTTTTATTTTTCCTAAGGCGTTCTATTTACTCAGTTGTAATTGATTTAGTGTGACAAGATTTTTTTTTTACATTACGTCATATGAAAGTGACCATTTTTTTCAATATATTCCGATTTACTAAAAAAAAATAAGTTGCGAAAATGAAAGTTTTCCATTCTTGATTAAAAGACTCCTGCAGGTTGTAAAACCTTTTGTTCAATTCTCAAGCGAAATCTCATCACTGACCTAAATTTCCTCTTTGCAAGTTTTCCAAAGCCGTTTGAGATATTCGTGCACACTTATACGTCACATTAAATTTCCTTGCCAAATCTCTGGTGCTTTGACGTGACACCAGTTCAACTGTCGCTTTCAAAAGTTCTTAATTCAGAGTGGATCGTCTTCCAGAGCGAGACTTGTCGGATATGTCAAAACTGCCTTTTACACTACGTCTGATATATGGGAGCTAATACTGAATTCATATACAGAAACGTTTTTAAATGACACTTTCGGAATTCATAAACTAAAACATGGCGAAAACATTACTTTTTAAATTCAGTCAGTTAGGTGACATAAGTGATACAAGCTTGGGCGATTGTGTTTCGAAGGAGACATGACTGACTGGGCAGAAGATTTTCCCGTCGTAGATTGCCATTTCTTTCTGCGGTAGACTGTTTGCCAGCAAAGGTTAAAGAACACAAAATATCATGCTATTTAACTCATAGCTTGAGGGAGAAGCGGCAGATTAATACCTTTGCAAAGGGTATTTGCGCGTAAGTGAGTGCAACGAAATCGACTGGAACTCGAACTTTCTCATTACGAGCCGATATCCACGACACCACAACGCACATCTTTTTAAAGTACTAAGGACCTGATCAGGTGGATGACGGAACGAGGGGTGCGTGGTGTAATAGGAGGAGGCGTGCTAAGAGCCATTAGGGATAGGTAGACGTGTAAAACCATGATCGCCTACGTCCTGAAAGGACAGGGCACATAGAAGAAGAAGAAGAAGCAATTTATTTTAAATATATAATCCTCTATTGGATCAAAATGAACTATAAATGACACAGATATAAGGAATGATAAATTATGTCTAGACTCAAATTCCTACAAGTCAATTTTTCACTGTTGATTGATTGACTCATAATTCTAGGCTACAAGATATGTAATTACTTTCTAAACACTCAAATATATCGTCCGGTTTACACTTCTCTAAGGTTTTCTGGACAATATTAGTCGTTTATTTTTTGTTTGCAGTTTAGTATTGTGTTTCTGGTTCTTTCAAATCCGCATTTCTAACGTTTCCACCTAAAAGACTTGTTGGTATTTTCACGTTATTTGTGGTGATGTAACACACTACCTCGAGTGTCTCCATGGCTTTTTGCAAAGTGAGCATCTGTGTAAAAAATTATACCGATATTGTCAATTAACTCGACGGAGAGAAATTATTGTGCAAAAGGGTAGTCAGTTTCAAAATTCATCATCATCGGTCGGGAGGTTCCTAGATCTTCTAAAGTATCCTCTACTCTTCTTTCTCTGGCATAACCTGAGTGTTTATGAGCAGGATAATAGAGAAAGTTATTACCGGCCTTCCTCGCCGTTTTGGGCTATGCTTTGTGTCCCAAAAGAGCACAATTGAGACTGGTTCATTGTTTTGAAACAGATAGTCGGCATTACGCATTCTTCTTGCCCTGATCCCTTGAGACACATTTGGGATATACAGGTCTTTATTAGACATAGAATCTTTCAAATTTACATAAGAATATGTCACAATAGTTTGGTATTGGTAAGGCCCATGTTTTTCTCCATAGAGGCGCAACTGCTAGAAAGCAACTAGACTTTGAAATGTACAGAAGACGCTCTCTATTTTGGCTCCTTGGTAGCCAGTTCTGCAAATGATATGCAAACGAGAAAAGCAAAAGCATGAACTGCAATCAAGAAACTAAATTAAAATCTGAAAATCCAATATAAAAAGATCACTAATTCTTCAAAGGCACGGTTGAAATCATTCTGATCTACGGCTAAAAGACATGAACAATGACAAAATCTACAGAGAAAAACATAGACGGAACCTATACCAAACTGTCGCTTCACAATTACCTCTAATTAATTCGACATTTAATAATTCAGCCAGTTTTATAAAATCTATCAATCAAATCGATCACACATATGCCCTCTCTTAATTAATTTTCTTCTAGATGTGGTTCTACAGAAGGACGTTGAAAATACAATGGATAAAAAAGGAGACTTGACAAATTTAATAAAGGAAACATCTACGTATTTACTACTTCTACAGTGACGGAGTATGGATCAAAACTGGTTTCAATCAGGGAACTGATGTGCGTATAATTATTAACGAAATCCTTGCGAAACGTGTAACTTAAAACATGAGTTTCAGGGTGAGAACTGAGATAGATTGTAAGGAGATAAATATTTCACAGGACTACAAAGACTGGAAGCTATGGACAGCCATTATCTCACATGTTCTTAAGTGCCCCGAAGATAAACATACCATTATGACGAAGTGTTAAACTATTAGAACAATATCGTGATTTAGCAATTTAGATTAATTCACATGAAGTCAGTCCTCAGTTCATGCTCTTTGAAATTAACTAAAAATACTGATTAACTATCAAAAATTCAACTGCCATTTGAATCTTTTGGAAAATAGTTCTCGGAATTAGATGGCAGGTGTTTTGATATAATTACTTTGAAGGAATATCTAACAGGTTTATGGATATTAATATTTGCACAATGCAATATTTATGTACCTTAATGTCTGTTAATTTTTCAAACAGAAGCTAATTTTATGAGGTGTTAAAAGAGCACCACTCTTCTCACCTCTTGGCGAGATTTGTGAGAGAAGTCGCCAGTCTCCCGTGAGTTTGGAAACATTTCTCATAAAACAGGATTATTATTAGTAACAAAATAACTTCTACTTAAGAAGCTAATGTGTCATTGTCAGGAAACATTTTGGAGTGGGGTGTGTGGTTGTAAGTCTGTGGTTTTATCTCCAACTGTAAGACGGATTGGTTTAAGGGATCGAACAGGTGTTTATCGACTCCTGTCGCTGTTAGATAGGTAACCGAGTCAGTTGCGTTGCAACATTAGTTTTCACGGTATTCTTAGGTAAATATACTGCAATGTATAGAAGTCGGATCTGGGGAACTCGTTGTTGTGTAATTGTTAGCCAGCTCGTCTCGCTAGAACCAAATACAACTGAATAATTGGTTCGATCCTTGTTGGATCCTGTCTAATTCTCACCTTCCAGATCTGACAAACTTCAAAGCAGTTTTTTTGGACTTGATAATAACGATGACTAATTTTCGACCCTACAACCTCTTTCCCACATTTAAAACTTTTACAGCTAAATTTTGACATCATAATACACAAGACGAAGGTTCCATATTTAATTTTTCCCCAACAGCTTTTGCGTTGTGAAAGAGATTGCAAAGAGGATGATTTTCAAGCCACTTCTTCTTTATGTGCCGTGTTCTTTCAGGACATAGGCGATCATGGACTTCCAGTTGCCCCAGTTACTTTTCGCTCTTAATATTTCCCCTCTTGGTATCTCTTTCATACCCTGCTCCACCACCCATTAGCTCAAGCCAATCAAATATGTCTCGTTCCGCATTCCCCGTCTCTCTTTCCCAATATCTGTTCTGTGAGTATTAGATTCTCTAAACCCTCCTTCCACATTATGCACCATAGAAGAGATCAATAAAAGAAGAGATATGATATCGCAGTCGAGCACCATTTTCTTTGATTCTAATACGATCTTCTTGTCTCTCAGTACTTTGGTTAGCTTTTTAAAATGCGTTCTTGACCATGCCAATACGTCTTCGGATCTCAGTGTCACACTTTCATTCTCTTTCGGAACACTCCCCGGATATTTAAATTTTTTTACTTGTTTTATTTTAGTTTTCCTGCCTGTCGGTGACATTTTGGGGCCTTCGATTTTCTGATGATAAAGCATACAGCATTCTTGAAATTTGTGCTTAGTCCTTTCTTCTCCATTTTTATTGCAACCTTCTGTAGGAGGCCCTGCAATCTCTTTTCAAGTATCTGCAGTCAGCGCTGTCACTACAGTGTATACATCTCTGGTTAACATTTATCTATCCTACATATTACTATAAACTACTATCTTTCTGCCAATACAACGATTCTCTTCAGTATCCATTTACCTTGGGTAGCACTTGAATATTGATATTTAGAGAATAAAATAACGTTTACCTGTCTCTACCTCTTGTTGAAATCAGAATTGGTTACTTTTTTTCTTTAAACTTTATAACGCACATAATCTGAATTGACTGCTTTTATTGTTTACTAGCAGTATAGCACGGCGTTGCTCGGGTGTAATGAAAGATTTAAAACTAATCCATGGTCCTGAAGCTCAGACTCTTTGGACGTTGGCACGAAGGACTAAAAAGCAATAGTTGTTTTCCAGTTAAAGTGAAACCGTAGACTGAAAGAAAAATGAATGGATGTAAGTCCAATTTTGATTTCCTTGTATCGATATCAAATAAGTTTTTTTCGTCATAAGCTGAATTTTGAAGGCTAAATAAGTCCTCTGAGTAAATGGTATCATGGCTGAGACTAAGAACTACAATTATACCTACTTAGAGCCAAACCCGAAGCAAAAACTAAAATAAAAGGGCTGAAAAAATACAGACAAACAGGCAGATAAACAGACACACACACACAAACATCTTTCCTTATATATATATATATATATATATATATATATATATATATATATATATTATCCATTTTCTGCACTATTGTAAGGACTGCAACCTTGAAACTTCTGAATATTGTTTCTTATGTCTTTGTCTATGAGTGTATCAAATTTGATTAAATTCGGACCACTCGTTCTATCGGGGGTACCTCGACACAAAACCTAGTTAAGAACACTCGCAGACGTTTATAGTAGAACTTTGTAAATTTTCAAAAAAATCTGTTTAGCCGTTTCGGAGTCTATAGGTAACGGACACACAGAGACACACACACAGAGACACACAGACAGACAAATTTCCATTTATTATATAAGTTTAGATATGGTGTGATATTCTGGAACTTGCCTTATTTTTGATTAGTTCTTTTCCTTTTTATTTTTTTTTTTTAGTTGTATGCGTATGTGTATGCGTAAATGGCTGATTGTTTAATTGGAATCCACCCTTTTTGTTTTACTGATCTCGTTTTATTGGCCTGTCTATATTTCTGAGATGAAGTAGTATTTACAGTATTTAAATTATTCGGACTGTTGTCCTCATCATTGTTGCCATTTGTACATCGTTTCGGTCGTTGTACGCTCCGGCCTTCTTCAGGTGCTAAGAACTTCGAACCGAATATTATTTCAATCGCTGAAGTTGTGAGTTCAATACCAGGCTAAAAAAATACAGACATACAGGCAGCTAAACAGACACACACACAAACATCTTGCCTTTTATATATATATATATATATATATATATATATATATATATATATATATATATATTATTGATTTTCTGCACTATTGTAAGAACTGCAAACTTGAAGCTTGTGAATATCGTTTTTTATGTCTTTGTCTGTGAGTGTATCAAATTTGATTAAAATCGAACTACTCCTTCTATAATCCGATATTTTTTATTATCAATTTTCGATATTTATCGGGAGTACCTCGACACAAACCCTAGGTAAAAACATTCGCAGACGCTTAGAGTACAACTGTGTAAATTTTCAAGAAAATCGGTTCAACCGTTTCGGAGTCTATAGGTAACGGACACACACAGACACACACACACACAGACAAAGTTCCATTAATAAATAAGTTTAGATATTAAAAAGTCTTGTAAGTGAATGAGGGAGATTGACTTCAAGTTTTTATTTCGCGTCATTTCTCTATAATTCCAGGCACCATTCAGCAGCCTCGACATATTTTGGAAAGACATTAGGTTAATTAGGAATCTCTACTTGCAGCAAACTGCCAGCATGCGGACATGTAACGAATTCAGCAGTTATACAAAGATAGAAAGGGGCGTAAGCCAGGGATGTGTATTTTCACCAGATCTATTTAACTGGTGCAGTGAGAATATTTTGAGGACCCTAGATGTTATGCCAAGATTTGTCATCGGAGGCCACAATCTGAACAACATAAAATATGCAGACAACACAGTATTGATTGCAGGCAATGAATGGAAACTGCAGGATCTCCTGCAGAAGATAGCTGAAGAGAGTGACAAGAAGGGACTACAAATAAACTGCAAGAAAACCGAATACATGGTCATCAGCAAAAACAGCAGCCCAAAGTGCAAAATACAGGTGGGGATGGGTGTTGAAATCAAGCAGGTACGAAAATTTAAATTTCAAGGAAGTGTTCTAACTGAAGATAGAAATGCGACACAGAGATCCGAAGGCGAATTGGCATGGCAAAAGACGCGTTCCAGCAGCTGAGTAAAGTATTAAGACACAGGAAACTTTCACTAGAAACAAATAAAAGAGTACTGGATTGCTATGTGATATCAGTTCTTCAATATGGCAAGGAATGTTGAAAAATATCAACAAAGATGAAGGGAAGAACTTGAAGCAGCCAAATATGGTTCTACAGAAGGATGCTGCGGATATCATGGACTGAGCATGTGAGCAATGACGAGGTGTTGGAAAGAACGGAAACGAAAAAGAAATTAATATTGCGCATCAGGAAAAGACAAGTAAAGTTCCTGGGACTTGCAGTGAGGAAGGAGAGTTTGGAGAAACTGATACTAACAGGACAGATAGAGAGAAAAAGAGATAGAGGAAAGCAGCTGATAATATATTTGAAGGGCCTGAACAACTAAATGACAGAACAGGGCTTGAGAGACGTTACAGGAGAAAGCGTGCTAAGAGCTACCAGGGATAGAAAGATGTGGAAGGACATGATCGCCTACGTCCTGAAAAGGCAAGGTACATAGTAGAAGAAGAAGAAGTTTGATTAGGTCAGATCAGGTTAACTTTTTTTTCCCTAAGAATCTGTTTTATCGCGAGATGCGGCAACTGAAGATTTTAACCAGATCCGTCTATCACCATTTATCAGGCACTTTTAATCTAGGCCGTCATATGTACAACAGTTTAGATCAAATCTTTATGTTTTAATGATTTGTAATTGCAACTGTGATCTATACGGGTCGACTCAAAATATATATATATATATATAATATTCGCACTTCCATTTATGCTAGAGAAGTATGCATTTAAGGTAATCTTTTCTTTCTTTTTTCGAAAAGTAAATTTAAAAGATTTAGATTTATTCCCTAATGACATTTCCTTACGACGATAATCCACCGGATAATCTATGACTCACTCGGAATCGACAGGGCTGACATCGCCATTAAAAATTTAGATAAATTTTAGCGGAAAATAGCCATTTTCATCACGCCCTTTTAAGACATGCGTTCGTCGACCGATTATAAACAGAGAAAGAAGAAAAATTCTAAGCCCAGAGATTAGCACTGGTAAAGAAAGGTGTTGGAAAATAATGGTTTTATTAGGGTTGGGCTGAGGGAAGAATTTAACATAATTTCCTCTTTGGTAGTGGGATATATGTGGCTTGACATTTTGAGTTTGTAATGGTAACTGCTTAGCCAAATTTAACACAAAATTTTTTGGCTATTTCCCGCTAAGGTTAATTATGGGGAAAAAATAATAGTAAAAATAATAGTAATCAAAATAAATGGCAAAAATAATAAGAACATCATAGCAATAGGGTTCCGAATTATTTACAATATAAAAAATAACTTTACAAAATATAAATATATACTTATATTTAAATATATTAACTATATACCTGCTTTTAATAACGGTGAGCGTAATAATAATAATAATAATAATAATAATAATAATAATAATAATAATAATAATAATCTGTTCTGTGCTTGCCCCAAACGAATATAAAAATCGCCACGATAGAGTTGGGCAATATTTACATTGGGCAATGTGCAAACATTATGGAAAAGCTGTAAACAAACACTGGTATGAACATCATCCAGCACCGGTTACAGAAATAGAAGATGTAACCATTCTATGGGATTACACCATCTACACAGACAGAAAAATTGAAGCAAACAGGCCAGACATTATTGTTAAAAACCAGAAGGAGAAAACTTGTCTATTAATTGATATGGCTTGTCCAGCGGATTGTAACATAGCAATCAAGGAATTTGAAAAACTGTCAAAATATAAAGACCTGGAAATTGAAATAGAAAAAATGTGGAAATTGAAAACAAGAGTTGTGCCAGTGATAGTAGGTGCACTTGGAATGATAAAAAATGGAACAAAACAACACATTGAAAGAATCCCTGGAAACCCCAGCTTAAGAGATATACAAAAAATTGTCTTATTAAGTACAGCCCACACACTAAGGAAAACGTTATCTATGTAATGCTGGGGATGATAGGGAGGATAGAAAAACATGAAATGGAGTCATAACAACACGCCACTACCTGCCTTAGGTCTCCCCGCAGACTTGGTTGGTAGTGAGACCAATGCAGAAATCTAAATATGATGAAAAATGACATAATAATAATAATAAACAGATGAAACACTTGAACAGATGAAATAATAATTAACAGATGAAACATTTGAACAGATGAAACAGCGCTGGCAAGACAAACCTCTGCATGGCCAATATCCAGTACGTGCCAATAAATCCAATGTTGACAAAGTTAATACTCATCGATGGTTACGTGCATCTGGATTAAAGTCTGAAACTGAAAGCTTTATTCTTGCAGCACAAGACCAAAGTCTTTTCACGAGAAACTTTCAGGCAAATATTATGCATAATAATATGGATCCAAAATGCAGGTTTTGTGATAAACACCAAGAAACAATAGACCACCTAATCTCAGGCTGTTCTGTGCTTGCCCCAAATGAATATAAAAATCGCCACGATAGAGTTGGGCAATATTTACATTGGGCAATATGCAAACATTATGGAAAAGCTGTAGGCAAACACTGGTATGAACATCACCCAGCACCGCTTACAGAAATAGAAGATGTAACCATTCTATGGGATTACACCATCTACACAGACAGAAAAATTGAAGCAAACAGGCCAGACATTCTTGTTAAAAACCAGAAGGAGAAAACTTGTATATTAATTGATATGGCTTGTCCAGCGGATTGTAACATAGCAATCAAGGAATTTGAAAAACTGTCAAAATATAAAGACCTGGAAATTGAAATAGAAAAAATGTGGAAATTGAAAACAAGAGTTGTGCCAGTGATACTAGGTGCACTTGGAATGATAAAAAATGGAACAAAACAACACATTGAAAGAATCCCTGGAAACCCCAGCTTAAGAGATATACAAAAAGTTGTCTTATTAAGTACAGCCCACACACTAAGGAAAACTTTATCTATGTAATGCTGGAGATGATAGGGAAGATAGAAAAACATGAAATGGAGCCATAACAACACGCCACTACCTGCCTTAGGTCTCCCCGCAGACTTGGTTGGTAGTGAGACCAAAGCAGAAATCGAAATATGATTAAAAAATGACATAATAATAATAATAATAATAGGGGTTAGCTTAAGTTATTTCATTCCAGCTATGGGCAACATCTCTGACCTAGATATCCAAAACCCTTCCTTGGTGAAAGAGTTGAACTTTGACCCGAGTTGTTCGTTGACCTTTTTAGATGTATAATATTCGAGTTTGAAATTTAAAGCTTAAAGGCGGATTTACAATGGACAATTGTTTGTTACCATAAAGTTGGACTAAAGAAATTAAAATTTAGAAGCCGAGAATTAATAAAAATTAAGGATTAAAAGATTAAATGATTTTCGAAATAACAAACTACAAAAACCATTAAAAAATATTATGATAATTTTTAAGGATAAAATGGACCATTAAATAGTATAATAAAAGAATACGACTTTTTAGTGTTGAGTGAATAACTAAGAATATTAAAAAGTACCAAGCCGGCTCCTTACTTTATATATAATGTTTAATTGTGATAATGTTTAGGGCCAAGGTTGTTGTTTTTCAGTGGTTATTATTGATAAAATTTATATTATCAAACAGGTGTTTTATTGTAATGTTCTCGATATCGGGGTGTAGATAGAGCGTTGATAGACAGAAAGACATTGTCTCTTTAAGAGAGCAGATTCATACTCCGACTTTTCGTGAGGACCCTTATGGTTCTTTCACTTGTTAGGGCTTTTTGCCGTTCTTGTTTATATAGAACTAGCAGTATAGCACGGCTTTGCTCGGGTGTAATGAAATCTTTAAAACTAATCCATGGTCCTGGAGCTCAGGCTATTTGGACGTTGGCACGAAATACTAAAATGCAATAGTTGTTTCCAGTTAAAGCGAAACCGAAAGAAACTGAAAGAAAAATGAATGGATGTAAGTCAAATTTTGATTTCTTGGTATCGATATCAAATAAGTTTTTTTTTGTCGTAAACTGAATTTTGTAGGCTAAATAAGTCCTCTGAGTAAATGGTATCATGGCTGAGACTAAGAACTACAATTATACCTACTTAGAGTCAAACTCGAAGCAAAAACTAAAATAAAAGGGCTGAAAAAATGCAGACAAACAGGCAGATAAACAGACACACACACGCCAACATCTTGCCTTATACATATATATATATATATATATATATATATATATATATATATATATATTAACATTTATTATCGATTTTCTGCACTATTGTAAGAACTGCAACCTTGAAACTTCTGAATATTGTTTCTTATATCTTTGTCTATGAGTGCATCAAATTTGATTAAATTCGAATCACTCGTTCTATAACCCGATTTTTTCGATTATCGATTTTCAATATTTATCGGGGGTACCTCGACACAAAACCTAGTTAAGAACACTTGCAGACGCTTATAGTAGAACTGTGTAAATTTTCAAAAAAATCTGTTTAGCCGTTTCGGAGTCTATAGGTAACGGACACACAGAGACACACACACAGAGACACACACAGACAAATTTCCATTTATTATATAAGTTTAGATATGGTGTGATATTCTGGAACTTGCCTTATTTTTTATTAGTTCTTTTCCTTTTTTATTTTTTATTTTTTTAGTTGTATGCGTATGTGTATGCGTAAATGGCTGATTGTTTAATTGGAATCCACCCTTTTTGTTTTACTGATCTCGTTTTATTGGCCTGTCTATATTTCTGAGATGAGGTCGTATTTACAGTATTTAAATTATTCGGACTGTTGTCCTCATCATTGTTGCCATTTGTACATCGTTTCAGTCGTTGTACGCTCCGGCCTTCTTCAGGTGCTAAGAACTTCGAACCGAATATTATTTCAATCGCTGGAATTGTGAGTTCAATACCATACATTAGTGGTGAACAAGTAACTTAGAGGGTTGAAGGGAGATAACCGATGACTACTAGAACAGGCTCCACTAGGCAAGGAATGAAACTCATATACCCCAGTGATTGTAATAATTTCGGTTCGAAATTTCTAGCACATGAAGAAGGCTGGAGCGTACAACGGCCGAAACGTCGTACAAATGGTAACAACGATGAGTACAATAGTCCGATTAATGTAAATATTGTCTCTTTTTATTGGTTTGTCTTTTTTTTCCAATTAAGTCGAAGGCAGCATGAATCTTCTCTATTAAAGAGACAAACTTTTTGTACACACACACAGACACACACACACACACACACACACACATATATATATATATATATATATATATAAGTTTTGTCGTTTTGTCTCTCTGTTTTAGTGTGCTAATATCTATCTATCTATGTTTATACACATTTATCTGATAAAAATGCAGAGGATTCAGAAAGAGTTGGATGAGTATAATGGTGATTACGAAGGTTCGGTAGCTCGGAAAAGTCACTGTGATTATTCTGATATGGAAAGAATTCCCGAGATTGTTGATGACGGATTCAGGCTCAACAGGGAGGCATCAAGAGGCTTCATGAGGTAGTTATGCCCTCTGTTGGAAGACCACGTCTGGAAACTAAACTCCTAACCATGCTACACAAGCAGGAGAAACCAGTCGTTGATGCCAGACAGTTTCTTTGAACACACATCTTACATTTGAATACCTAACGCCAATAGCTGCAACCCCTTGTTTGTGAGAATCGAACTTGAACAAGAGACCAACAAAACTCTTTGTTATAGCAGAGATGGACTAACGGTAAGAATTATGGCGGCATTCACTTTATTAAACAAGGAAACCGTCCGGAAAAGTGGGCTGAGACTCCGAAGTGATCTGGAAGTGGCAGTTGTATCTAATGGCGATTTTATTGAATAATTTTACTCTGTTGTGTTTAACATATTTTTCTGTAATTTTCATAAATGTATCTGCTACAATGAGATGTCTGTATTATTTTCATTTCTGAGACAAATTAATATTTTGACGAGAATTCGTCCATTGCTTCCCCCCCCCCCACACACACATATATATGTATATTCTTTCCATATCAGAACAATCACAGTGACTTTTCCGAGCTACCGAACCTTCGTAATCACCATTATACTCATCCAACTCTTTCTGAATCCTCTGCATTGTTATATGACGTTGCACTTAAATGAAAATTCAAATATATTCCGTCATTTAGAACAACACGGTTATCAATGCACACTTCTGAGAAAAACGCTTGTTGATAACACGTACATACTCAAACAAGAAAATAACAAACAGAAACTAAAAATCCTCGAAGCAATCTACATAAAACAATTTAAACCTGGTTTGAATACAATCAATTTCGATATTTCCAATAACGTACTCAAATGTCTGTAATCATACCAGGGACCACAACACCACTATTTTGTCACTGTCTTCGACCATCCGCCACGGTAGGGATGGACTTATATTTTCAATTCAATTCTCTTTATTGTTAATAACTTAAATATTCTATGTTTACTGTGTGCTAATATTTACTCTTTGATAATGGCTTATGTGAGCCGAAAGCTTAGACCCGATAAAAAAATCAATATTATTGTGATTTTTTGTTGTCTTTTAACGACATCACCATCAAGTATATCATACGGTATGAACGGATCATACACGAAATGAATAGACAAAACTTGTCTATATTATTTAATGAAACCTCCATTAATGAAAAAATGCTGCCAAAATACACACAATATATATATATATATATATATATATATTCCTCGTATAGATTTCAAAAATACAAAAATAACATAGAAGTAACCCCTAAAGCACAACATACAAATATAATATCTGTTTGTTGTTTTTTCTTTTCATTTTTTTCGGTCTCTGAAGAAGATTTAACAAAAATGAAACATGTTAGATTGAGAAAAATGTTTTATTTGTTCTTTTTTTCTGATATATATAATTGTATCACCCCGAGCAAGGCGGTAACGCCACTGATGTGCAGGGGGCTACGTAATAGTGAAAAGATTGGAAAAGAGAAAACCGGAAACCACATCCTAAACAGGAAACATGGGATAAGCCTCTTAACCTGTTCAATAGACGTGGGTAGAGTGTGAACCGGGCGATAGATAGATCTATCTACTCCAATTGAATAAAAAGTGAGAAGATTGGTAAAGAGAAAGCCGGAAATCACATCCTAAACAGGGAAGAAGGGATAAGCCTCTTAACCAGTTCAATAGACGTTGGTGGAGTGTGAAGCGGGCGATAGATAGATCTATCTACTGCAATTGAAAAAAACACATGGTAGTAAAAGTCCAGTCTGCTAAAATAAAAAAAAGAATTAAAGAAAGCCAATTAAACATGAAAGGCTGAAAATTTAAAATTAGGCAGAAAAAAAAAATTTAAATAAAAAGATTCTCAACTCTACGCGAGGGTCTTTTGTCGAGACATTGAAGAAACGATGTTTCATCAGGTAATTAACGTTATTTAAAAAATAGTATTTGCTAACTGACTTATCATAAATACTCAGATCCACTTATTGAGCACTGTTTCAAATCAAGGCTTCCAACGCCGTTAATACTTTTTTCGTTCCTTATACATTTGGATATATAAAATTACTAAGTTTTAACTTAGTATAAGTCGAAAATGGCTGAATTCAAAGATTAACGGTCTTGGAAATTCTTTCCTTGGAAGAGGTCACTAGCAGAATAAATTTCAAACTATCTGTATCGAACGACGTTTAGTATAAACGAGCAATTTAGTATAATTTAGTAACAAAGAAATGGATAACAATTATAAGTGAATGAGATACACATTTAGTACAATAAATTAAACAGAAAGTCAAACTTACCACATGCCGATAACTGAAAGAGTTGATAAACTTTCTGTCGGACATGCCTGATTTTACACTTGTTCTCCAGAATAAATTTTGTCGGCGAGTATATATATATTATCCTACGTCTATAGAATGACTTGGAGTTTCATGCGTTATGCAATTATCAAGTGCACATTTCAAACTGACAGTTTAATAGATTTGAACTTAACTTCACTTGATGTTCATGGGAATTAAATCCTATGAAGTGAAGTTACTTCTTTTTTAATAACATGATTAATAATTTAAATGTTCTGCGGTTACACGTGGATTGAAATTAAAATTTAAAATTTAAAATTAAAACACAACCACACATCCATCAACAGGGAACCAAATCCCCTCCAGAGAATCACGAACAACCGCCACAAATCTACACAATTTCGTTTAAGTACCAACTTTAGCAATAAGGAAATTCTTGACGATTCTAAAATTACATGCATTAATGCTTTAGTAAAGAGTAAACTCCACACTAGTTTAGAACACCCCGTTAAAAACAAGGTAGGAAGAAATAGGTAGAAATCACAGAAACGTAGTATTATTTGGTTTAACACACCATTCAGTCGTAACGTTAAAACTAACATTGGTAAACTATTTCTTAACTTAATTCATAATAATTTATTTATACCCACACTAAAAAAAAATCTTCAACAAAAAGAATTTCAAAATAGTTGCGTTAAAAACATAGATAAGAAGCTGTTCGAATAGAATTTGCGTTTCCGTCTTATACATCTATATCTATAAAAGTGACGAGGGTGAACGTTGTGTAAGTATTTGTTTTTTGAGAGATTCGACTTAGTGTCTGCATTTTGCAGTCGGAAGTTGCGCTCAGGTGTAGATCAAAATTATACTCGCCAATTGCAGCCCATTTTAATCAACCTGATCATACTTTAGAAAATTGCAAATGTTTACTAATAGACTCCAATTTTAGTTCTACATACACACGCAGAAAGAAAGAAAAATACTGGATTTTAAAATTAAATACACACAAGCTAGGGTTAAATAGGGACTTAGGTGTGTTGAATCTTTACAAATATTTCAATAGCTAAAAAATTTTTTTTCAGATAGTCCAAGAAATTTTTATCTAAAACAAACAGACTTTCTCTACGGACGTGCCGCATGTTGTGAACAAACACACCACGTGATGTAAACAAAAAATATTCGGACGCTATCGTGAAATACGTTTCTAATTCAAATTTAAAAATCACTTGTTTCTGATGAAGGACCGAGGGCGGTCTGAAATATAAAATATAATAAAAATAAACAAATACTGTTAAAAAAAAGTACATTTTTAAATTCAAAACTTTTTATTAATATTCTTTCCTATACATATTAAGACAGTATACGTGGATGATCATCACTATATATATATATATATATATATATATATATATATACTAAGCTGTTTATCCCGGTTTCACTCGGGTAGTTAAAGGAATAATAAGAATAAAAACATATTATGAATTTACACAGCAAATAATTACACAACATCCACCCTCGTTACTTTTATAGATATAGATAACAATGTAGAATGTCTCTATTGCATTAGTTCAAGAGAGGGAAGGCTAACATATATAGATATAGATAATATAAAGTGGGGTGATCGATTCTATATTATAATCAATACATAAACCGATCCCTGACTTTGTGGGGTGATAATATATATATTTCTACCCCTAATTTTGGCTTTCTGAAAAATTTCGAAAAGTCGTTAGCGTTCTAAAATTTTGATCTACACCTGAGCGCAACTTCCGACTGCAAAATGCAGACACTAAGTCGAATCTATCAAAAAACAAATACTTACACAACGTTCACCCTCGTCACTTTTATAGATATAGATGCATAAGACGGAAACGCAAATTCTACTCGAACAGCTTCTTTTTTCGCACGTCCGCCTGTGGAATTCCCTTCCATTTACTTGCTTCCCCGACAGTTACAATCTCGAAGAATTTGAATGTAAAGTCAATAGTCATCTCCTATCTCACTAACCTGCATCCTTTCTCTCTCATGATCCCTTCTCCATCCACTCCACTCTCATCAGTATTCTCATCCTTCTCTTACCCACTTCCTGACACCGCCCTGTAATCTGTCACTCTTTCTCATAACTTTCCTCCTATGTAACCCCTACCCAACAGTTGCAATAAAATGCCTTGCTTGGGGCGATATATATAATAGCTTATAGATTTGTTTATAGATAAATGCATTTTAGATATAGGAATCAGTATTAAATGCAGATATAGTTTCAAGTTTTGTCGGAAACATACGACACTAATAATTAGAAAGAAACAGTGGAAAATTCTAATTTACATATTGAGGAAAGAATGTTTGAAAAATTTAATAAAACTAAGAGGCATGTAGGGAAACTACTTATTAAGCTTTGATAAATTGATGGCAGAAAACGGAAATGAATTGATGATAAAAATACAAAACTTACAAAGTGCTAGTCATGATAGAAAGTTGTGAAGATCCATGATCACCAAACCCCTAAATAGTCAAAGTATATACAAGAAGAGAAAGAAAATCCTTTGTTTTATCCGACCCAAATCTATAAATTACCGTATTTCACCGTTGATTATCAAACACTACTTTTCATTCGATCTTCTCCTGTGCATGGGCCCCGCGGTACGGTATAATGGTTAGCAAGCTCCTCTTGCTAGAATCATTATAACTTAGTAGTGAGTTCCCTTACTTTCGGCAGTGTGTCAGGCCTAAGCTACGCTTAGAAAATCACTCTCCTCCAGGTTTGGGGGTTAGGTAAAGGGCTAACAACCCTACCCCATAAAAAACAGTTTGTAACGGAAACAGCAAAAAACACTGCCATGCACACCATTAGGTGTAACGGAAACGGATTTTTTTTCTCTTTTGGGTATACAGTAGTCTACTGGTATTAAGTAACTACACATGGAAGATTTGTTGCTGAAATGTTTTAGGATTGATCTCAAGTCATATTAAGCATAATCAATTTCTGTAAAGTATTCTTTTCAGAACCCCCTCATACATATTTCTAAATCGAAAAGAAAAACTATTTGAATATCTAAATATACGCATGAACGTGAGTATCTGGATATATCAAAGTAGGTGATTCGGAGCAATTATGTATTTGTGCTCGGAACAGGAGTGAATGTCATTTTTAGAGGGAAATATTCACTTTGAAAAATCGAAATCAACAGAACACGCAAGATCATAAGCAAGGAATTTCTTACCAGGAAATATTGATTTCATATTTTGCACAAATAATTGCTAGTTTTCACCTGAACAAAATTTCTTGGTCAATTATAATTGATGTATTGAAATATAAGGAGTGACTACAGCAGAGATAGATATGAACAGGTTGATGTAGAAAGATAAAACAGTAACCGACATATACATGTATGTGCATTTATGTGTGTGTAGATAGATAGATAGATAGATAAATATGAAGAGACTGAGATAGATAGATAGATAGATAGATAGATAGATAGATAGATAGATAGATAAAAAGGAAGCATAATTAATTGTTAAAAATAGATATGAATAGAGTAGATTGGAAGTTAGAAGTGCGTATAATATTTTACTTTCACTTATATATATATATATATATATATATATATATATATATATATATATATATATATATTGTGTGTGTGTGTGTATTTTGGCAGCATTTTTTCATTAATACAGGTTTCAGTGAATAATATAGACAAGTTCTGTCTATTTATTTTGTGTAAGATCCGTTCGTATGATCTGATTAGCTTGATAGTGTTGTCATGGAAAGACCACAAGAAATCGCAATAATTGTTGATTTTTTTTATCAGGTCTGAGCTTTCGGCTTACATAAGCCATTATCAAAGGATGAACATTTAATATTCAGTGAACATAGAACATTTAAATTATTAACAGAGTGGAGTTATACAGAGAAAATTAAACTAAATAAAATTAAACTAAATAAAATAAATTTCGACACCTCCACTAACATACTTCAATGCCTATAATCGACGGGAGAGATCATAGTTATAATACTTACCCCCTACACCCATAGAAGTAGCAGTCCCCTCATGCCACTACACTTTCAATTGACCAAAAATCCACTACCACAATTCCATCTCGGCCTGAAGCCACGTGCGACACAAAAACGGACCTGCTTAATTTTCTCGTATAACTCCACTCTGTTAATAATTTAAATGTTCTATGTTCACTGAATATTAAATGTTCATCCTTTGATAATGGCTTATGTAAGTCGAAAGCTCAGACCTGATAAAAAATCAACAATTATTGCGATTTCTTGTCGTCTTTCCATGACAACACTAAGCTAATCAGATCATACGAAAGGATAAACAGTGGCAGTAAAATGCCTTGCTTGGGGTGATATGATCATAAAAAAGATAGATAGATAGATAGATAGATAGATAGATAGATAGATAGATAGATAGATAGATAGCCAGACAGCTACAATGTCCAAGAATATAAATGTAAAGTCAATAGTCATCTCCTATCTCACTGACCTGCATTCTCTCTCTTTCTTATGCTCCTTTCTCAGTCCATTCTACTCTCATCAGTATTTTCATCCTTTATTACCCACTTCCTGACACCCCCTATAAACCTCTCACTCTTTCTCGTAACTTTCCTCCTATGTAACCACCTGCAAAACAGTGGCAGTAAAATGCCTTGCTTGGGGCGATATGATTATAAATAAAAAAAATTCTATAGTGTTATAATGTGGATATAAAGTGGGGGCTCAGTTCTACATTACAATAAATTTATAAACTGATTCCTCAGTTTATGGCCACATCCTTTTCTTACCCACTTCTTGACACCCGCTATAACCTGTCACTCTTTCTCATAACTTTCCTCCTCTGTAACCACATGCAAAACAGTGGCAGTAACATGCCTTGCTTGGGGAGATATGATTATAAAAAACAAAAATAAAAAAAAGATACTTCATGAAGGAAATTACGGAACGAATCCTAGTCTGCTCATTGATAATAGTAAGATATTATGCTGATAGGAGATTTCTGGATGGAGGGGGAGTAGAAAGAGGTGTTTACAACCACCACAGCATGATCAGAGATGCCAAGAGGGCAGAGTTGCATAACATGGCAAGAGTTAGGGATAGAAGTAAGGAAAAGATCTAGAATAGAAGCGTGTCCTTGATGGTTACTGGGGGAAATGCGTGGCAAAATGCGTGAGAAGCAGAGTCTTTGAGAAGTTGTTGTGGAGTACAACATAGAAGATTTTGCGTTGTAAGTGAGTACAAATGTCGGCCCCTTAGGTTCGACGTACCGGTGGGAACTTTGTATTATCACGTAGTAACGCAAAGTAACTTGCCAGGTCGCTGACTCGTATTTTCTCTCTGACTACTTGCTACACTGTTACTTATATTAGATGGGAAAATCCACTATCCCTAAACAGTTGATTTCGCCATAACATAAGTTCAGCGTTTGGACGCCCGCAAGATCGATGGCAGAATGTTTCCACTACTTGCCGTGATGGGCCTTTAAATTCACCGAACACAAAAATATAAGCGACCGGGTGAAGGGAATTTTTTTTTTTTAATAAGCGTTTCACCCCGAGCAAGGCATGTCACTGCCACTACTGCGCAGGGGGCTACGTAGAGTGGCGAAAGGATTATTAAATATAGGAAATGTCAGAGGGTGGGTGATAGGCGGTTAAGGATACCGAGAATGAGGGTTGGGTAGATGAGAGTGTTCTGAGAATAGTTGGGAGTTAGTGTGATAGGAGGTGTCTATTGACCCTACATTTAAACACCTGGAGATTGTAACTGTCGGGAAAGCAGACTTGTGGTGGAAGGGAGTTCCACAGGCGGGAAGCGCGAGAAAGAAGCTGTTGGAGTAGAATTTACGGTTACATCTTATTTGTTTAACTGTAAAAGGGTGGGACCTAGTTGCTAATCTAGTATCTCGTGTAAATTCGTGCTTAGGCGGCACCAGTGATCTAAGCTCATCGGAGCAGAAGCCATGAAAATACTTGTAGAAGAGACACAGGGAAGCCACATCACGCCGGGGAGAGAGCGGCTGCAGCCGGTCTGCCAAGTCAGTATCAACCACGTTACAGATCCTCCTTTGTATTTTGTCAAGAATCCCAAGGAGAGCAACAGGGGCACCCGACCAGATATGGCAGCAATATTCAATACACGGGCGGATGGTAGATTTGTATATGTGCAGAATAGATTCAGGTGGGAAAAACTTCCGGGCCCTGCACAGGGAGTCGACTTTCATAGCAGCAGATTTGGCAATGGATTCAATATAGTCATTCCATTTGAGGTCCGCCGAAAGTGTAAGGCCAAGGAGGCGTAGTATTTTACTCTCTGGGAGGCTAGCCTGTCCCATGCTAATGGGAGGTAGATGCGAATGTCTATGGTGGTTAGTTGATAACAGCTTTGTTTTAGAGGCATTGAAATTTACCAGCCATTTCCTACCCCAGGCCACTACGGATTGGAGGTCCCTTTCAAGTACGGTAGCGAGGTTCACTTTGTCGTCCAGACCTGGTTTCTGATCGATGCGGGAGTAGATTGCTGTGTCGTTGGCATACATGCCAACTTGGGATCTAATGGTGTCGGGAAGATCATTAATGTAGATCAGAAAGAGCGTGGGACCTAGGATAGAACCTTGAGGGACACCCGCGTTCGTATGGTAGTTTTGGGAGGCATGCCCATTTAATACCACCTTCAATGTGCGGTTATAGAGGAAAGACTGGATGAGGTCAATCAGATGTCCAGTTATCTCATAGCTCCGGAGTTTGCACAAGAGGCCAGCATGCCAGACCCTGTTGAATGCTTTGGAGATATCCAAGGCAACGGTTCGGGCTTCACCATTCTTGTCGAGTGCCCGGTATATGTACTCGGTAATGGTCGTTAGCATATCAGCAGTAGTCCTGGTGAAGCGAAACCCGTACTGTTTGTCAGAGAGAAGCCCGTTGGCCATGAGATGCTGAGTCACCTCGGCGTTGATAATGGCTTCGAAAACTTTGCCAAAGATTGGAAGGAGACTAATAGGACGGTAATTGGCGGGGTCAGAGGGTTCGCCAGAATTCTTAAATATAGGAACTACGCAGGAGGACTTCCAACAGGCAGGAAAGCAGGAAGCAGATAGGCAGAGGTTATAGAGTTTAGAGAGGAAAGAGGAGAATTCTGGGGCACATTTCTTCAGTACTATGACTGGGATTGGCCTTGCCTACATAATCTGAAATAGTATCTAACACGCATCTGTTAAAAGAGGAAGGCACAGTAAAGTAAGAAGAGATAGGTTACCGAAGTTAATAGAGAGAGAGAGACGAAATCGGATAGAGAGATGTTTGCGAAAATAAACTCCCAGGCCCTGTATGTGGACATTAGAGTCCTTCCTAAAGAGAGGAAGTTAACCAGGAATCGAGAAATGTCAGGAGGAGGGTAATAGACGGATGAAGGTACCAGGGATGGGGGTGGAGTAGATGAAAATAGAGCTTGTGAGAATGGATGCAAGTTAGTGTGATAAGAGACGTCTGTTGACCTTACATTTAAATTCTTAGAGATTGTAGCTGTCGGGGAAGCAATTTTATGGAAGGGAATTCCACAGGTGGGAAGTGCGTAAAAAGAAGTTGTTAAAGTAGAAATTGAGGTTAAATGTTATCAGTTTCACTGTAAAAAGTTGAGACCTAGTTGCTAATCTAGTAGCTCGTGTAAATTCATACATAGCGGGCACCAGTGATCTAAGTTCAATGGAGCAGAAGCCGTGAAAGTATTTATAGAAGAGGCACAGGGAATCCACTTATGAATCAAGCTTATTTCTGCTGTTTGATGAAATGACTGACAATTGAATGGCTGGCATCAACAATATCCGCAATCTTTCTATAAGGCTTGCCAGTGTGTTTGTGCAAAGTTACAAGTTTCGTAATTTTCCTTGTAGTAACATCCATCTCAGACAATGTCTCGATAGTCAAGACAATAGTGTCTAGGCGTGATAAAAATCTGATGGAATCACGGATGACGCAATATTATTCAGGCTAAACAAATTTCATTATCCACCCGGAAAATAGATTCATATTAGTTCAAATGAACTAATCTGTGGAAAAAGTAAAAATCGATTCCACTTTGTGACTCCAGTGGGTTTAAAACTGACTGCATGGTGAAAGTAATGAAAGTAATGTATTCGTTTAATTTGCACAAGCGAGTATGATGTCTGGGTACTATTTGTAGAGGAACGTTTCCACTCGGCAAAAATTGATGCGATATCTATGGATGTTGGAGAATGAAATGTTGATGGGTTTAAAATATATCCATATCTGCATACTCTTACATATATTTTTCATTTTTAAACGAGTTATGGGTTTAGGTACTTTTTGTTTAGTTGGTTTAGTATAATTTGCTTGATTGTTTATGGTCATGATGTGAATTTAGTTCCAACTCTTACCGAATCCTCTATACTCTCCTTCAATTGACCCCAAATAGTCTATAATGCTCGTATTAAAGCTTCCGGGGCATGGTGCCATTTTCCTACCAATCAAATATGTATCTAAACTTATTTATAAATGGAACTTTGTCTGTGTGTGTGTGTGCGTGCGCGTTTGTGTTTGAGTGTGTGTGTGTGTATCCGTAACCTATACACTCTGAAACGGCTGAACCAATTTTCTTGAAAATTTACACAGTTGTACTATAAGCGTCTGCAAGTGTTCTTAGCTAGGTTTTGTGTTGAGGTACCCCCGATAAATATCGAAAATCGATAATCGAAAAAATCGGATTATAGAAGGAGTGGTCCGTTTTAAATCAAATTTGATACACTCATAGACAAAGACATAAGAAACGATATTCAGAAGTTTCAAGGTTGTGTTTCTTACAGTAGTGCAGAAAATTTGATATCGATACCAGGAAATCAAAATTTGACTCATTTGATTCATTTTTTTTTTCAGTCTACGGTTTCGCTTTAACTGGAAACAACTATTGCTTTTTAGTCTTTCGTGCCAACGTCTAGGACCATGGATTAGTTTTAAAGCTTTCATTACACCCAAGCAACGCCGGGCTATACTGCTAGTATATAAATAAAAATTAAAATAAAAAATAAAATATATCCATATCTGCATACTCTTACATATATTTTTCATTTTTAAACGAGTTATTCCGCTAGCCAAGTTTTGGGGTGATAGTATATATTTTTCTACGCCTCATTTTGGCTTTCTGAAAAATTTAAAAGTGTCGTTAACGTTCTAAAATTTTCATCTACATTTGAGCACAATTCCCGTCGAGCTAGATCGCAAAATGCAGCCGCTAAGTAGAATCTATCAAACAAACAAATCATCACTTTTATAGATATATATTTAGACATAATGCTTAATCTTAATATTAAATTCTATTCTATCAACCTTATCTCAAAGACAAAGATACACCCATAAATAGATATGAAAGTGTGTGAAAGTATGGATTTGATATATATGCATTTGTATGTATGCATATGTAAGAGTATGTAGATATAGATATATTTTAATTTTAATTTTAATTTTTATTTATATACACATATTTTATTGTTTTTATTTATGTTCTTGCATTTTAAAAATATTTTAAATAAATTATTAATTTTTTATATTATATATATATATATATATATATATATATATTTCCATTTTTAAACGAGTTATTATAAACAAATATAAACTCATTATTTCTATATATAAATTATCGTTATATATATATATACATACATACATACATACATACATATATATATATATATATATAGATAGATATTCCATTTTTTACTAGTTATTATAAATAAATATTAAAAATAACTAGTTAAAAATATACAAAAAAAATATAATTGTATGGGACACACTTTAATACAAATGTGTACTGGTCTAACCCTATTAGGACCAAAAACTAAGTATTAAACAATCAATCAATCAATCAATCAATATATAAATATATATATATATATATATATATATATATATATATATATATAAATTAATTGTCCATGAAGAAACTCACTCATATCAAATATTTTAAAGATGTGTTGGTGCTGCTTAAAACATTCACCTATCTATAATATTTTAGAGAAAACCTTTTGCGAAAAACTATTGTAATATTTTCTTTTTACTTCAAATATAACGATGAACAATTAGGTTTATTGTTTATCAGACCGTGAAAATTATCCACTATATAATTTTTTTATGTTTTGATGCAATGATCCTGCACTTATTAAAGCATGCAAAACTGATTTTCATAAATATTCTAGAATATAACTACAGTACTCGTCGCTGATTCTATTGATTGACAGCTGAAGGTTTTAATAAATATTGCCTTGAAGATTTGTAGTTTATATTTATGGTTTTCTTAATGCGGGACAATTGTGTTGCCGATTATTATATTTATCTTGTGAATGTAGATAAGGATGTTGTTGGAAATGTATTGAAATGAACATATTGTCTGACATGTACAATGTAAGACGTCTTGTTAATATAGTTGTTGTAAATCCAATATATATACGCGTTATTTTGTCGGAGATACATTCTCACAAGAAACATTTGAATTGATTTATGATGTTGGTTTTACGTAATACATCAGTTAGTGGGGAGGAGTTATTACGGAAAATTAAGTTAGTAGTAATTTATTTTTAAAAATATATTCCTAATTTTAATTTTTATTAGGATCCAGGAGAGACATATTAGTACGAATGATTTTTTTATGATTTTTGTCAACCTGTTGTTATTTATCGTACCCTGGTTCGATATATTTAGGGTCTTTTGTGGAAGTACTATTTTCGGTTTGATGTGTGTTGAGGTTTTTGATATATCGTCTTATTTGTTCATCTACAATGTAGTTTGGGAAGTTATTATAAATGAGAGTTTGTGTAACATTTTTAGTTTAGAGTAAAAACTATTTTTGTGAAAAAGTTCATTTGTGCTAGGTTATTTCATAGTAATTAGGACATTCTACTGCAAGATAGAATATACATGAATATATAAAAATATATAAAATATATAAAAATCTACATAAATATAGAAAAATATATACAAATATGTATAAAATTCTACAGCCTAGTGTAAGATAATCTTCTACCCAGTCAGTCATGTCTCTTTCGAGACCTGATCGCCCAAAGCGTGTAGGTTGCCATTGCTTTCTGCGGTAGACTGGTTGCAAGCCAAGGCTATATAACCCAATCTGTCTGTTATTTAACCCATAGCTCGACGGAAGAGACGGATTAATACCTTTCCCAAAGATATTTGTGTGTGAGTGAATGCAAGGAATTCAACTGGAATCCGAACTCGAATCTAGGGTAAAATGAAAGAGAAAATAAAGTATAGAAAAAAGAATAAGGAGAAAGAGGAAAAAGAGAAGGAGGAAAAAGAGAAAGTCAAAAAGAGATGACGTCATATACCGATATACAAAAAAATGTAAAAAAAAAAGGAAACTGCCACCACCTTTAAATTTGTTGTTTTTCATTTTGTTTTACTTTTTTTCCAGTGCAATAATTTCGATTATACCTTAAACTTTCCGATTAACAAATAAAAGGTTTGGAAAAATTTCAATATTGAAACAATTTTGAGGGGGCTCAGTTTTTCATACAACGTTATAGTAAATCGATCCTTCATTTTGGAATCACTCGCCGGTACGACATTGCCACCACCTGTAAACTTGTTGGTTATCAATTTCTTTTTGTCTTTTTTCAGTGCAATCTTATCGATTAAACTTTCCGATTGACAAAATTTTTAAAAATTTCAACATTAAAACAAACTTAAGTGGTGGTGGTGGGGGCTTAGTCTTTCCTTCAACCTCATAGTGAATCAGTCCTGTGCATCTAACTTTTTGCTTACGCAATATTCAACAACTGCATCCTTTGCGAAATTTTTGAATAAAGCCATTCTTGGAGTTTCCGAAGAATATACCATCGTAAGAACTAAAGAAAACTTGAAAAAGACAAAAACAAGAACAACAACTCGTCCCCACCAAAAAAACAAAACAAAGCGACCGCAAATCAAGTGGTTCCAAAATTGAGGATCGAATTATTATAACGTCGTATGAGAAACTGGGTCCCCCCTAAAACTGTTTAAATATTGAAATTTTTACCACTTTTTTTTTTGATAATCGGAAACTTTATGTAATAATCGATAAGACTGAGCTGAAAAAAGTAAAAAAAAAAATGAAAAACAACAAATTTAAAGATGGGGGTAGTCTCCTTCAGGTCCGCCAAAAACGTAATTTAAATACAGAAAAAAAAACCAGTCAAAATTCAAAATGGGAGAGAGTGGAGCAAAATAGTAGAAAATAAAAGAGAGTGATAAAAAAATAAAAGAGAGTGATAAACCAAAAAAAAAGTTATAGATAACAGCCTAAACATGGCGCTGCATATAGTCTTTGAAAGAATGATATTAAAGAAAGAAAATCAATTTGCTTAAAAAGAGTATGAAGAAAAAAAGCAAACTCATTGTAATCAAGAGATGAAAAGTTTCATATTTTTTAGTTGAATATTTTTGTTGTATTTATATATATATAATTGGAAGTGAAGACAAGGATGTGGTGAATAGTTTTGATGCAGCAAATCTGAAAGCATTACGGCCAAAAGACGAGACTTCAAGTCGCCAATTTAAACAGAATATAGCAAAGAATTCTCCATGTTCACTTATCGACAACGATGAAAATCTCGGACCAACAAAAGATATCTCCAGCCCTCCTTCCTCACTCGACTGAACAGAAACATTCGCAATTCATGCTTTAAGGGAAGCCACCGGTACCTCCATCGAGTAAATATCAGTTTGTCGCCGATCTGGATCTCGCCGTAAGCCATCGATAATCTCGCCTGATTTCCTTATCTTCTACTTTCACGCGTATGTCTCGCCATTACGTCTTGAAGCTTCTCATAAAAGTGTAAAGGCGAAATCATGCGCGAAAGCATTTGATTTTATTTTCGGCTTGTTTATATTTTTCTATTTTGTTACGTCTTAGGAATTTTGGGAAAGGATTGACCCCGAACTTAGATGTATTTCTTTCTTTATATTTTTTATATAACAGTTTCTATTCTTTCATTTTTTTTCTCTGATACGGTGGGAGTAGTTGTTTATGACTGACGTCTAATGTTTGGATCGGTAAGGTCTGGTTTTTATTTTATTTTCTATAGATTTCCTTTTCATGATATTACTCTTTTTAATCTTCTGCGAATCCGCTTTTTTTAGAAATTGTTTGTCAAATTTCCGCAGCTCGTTAGATGTGGTTATCTGACATCCTTCCTCAAGATAAAAACAGTCGCCTTTAAGTCGGGTAAAATGTATGGATTAATTTCATGAAGTAATAAACAAACAAAATTGTATCCTCAACCCAGATACACAAAAATAAATAAAGAAACAGTTTCTGCGTCAGAATAATGTATGGACTTGCGTTTCACTTTCAATAGCAATAAAAGAAAATAATATGAACTGATTTTATCAGCCCCTTTGGAGGTCTCAATTTGAACAACATAAGGTACGCAGATTAAACAGTGCTGGTAGCAGACACGGAGAGGAAAATACAAGACCTGCTACAAAAGATAGTGACAAGAAAGGACTACAAATAAACTGCAAGAAAACCGAATGCATGGTCATCAGCAAAAAGAGCAGCCGAAAATGACAAATACAGATGGGGGGTACTAAAATCAAGCAGATACAAAAATTTAAATACCTAGAAAGTGTTCTAACAGAGGATGGAAAACTTCTGGATGCGTTCCAGAAGCTGAGTAAAGTATTAAGACATAGGAAACTTTCACTGGAAACAATGAAAGAGTACTAGATTGCTCTGTGACGTCAGTTCTTCAATATGGCAGTGAAGGACAATATGATGGACAATATCATCAAAGATAATAGATAAACTTGAAGCAGCTGAAATGTGGTTCTACAGAATGATGCTGCGGATATCATGGACCGAGCATGTGAGCAATGAGGAGGTTTTGGAAAGGATGGAAACGAAAAGGAAAATAATACTGAGCATCAGAAAAAGACAGATAAAGTTCTTGGGACATGCAATGAGGAAGGAGGGCTTGAAGAACCTGATACTAACAGGCCAGATAGACGAAAAAAGGAACAGGGGAAAGCAGCGGATAACATAAACGGCCTAAGCAGGTGGATGACAGAACGGGGATTGTGTGGTGTAACAGGAGAAAGCGTACTAAGAGCTACCAGAAATAGGAAGACATGACAAGCCATGATCGCCTGCGTTCTGAAAGGACAAAGCACACAGAAGAAGCAGATATTTTACGGCACAGAGTGTAAAAGTACAAGAAGAAAAAAACAGTCGAAATTATTTGATTAGGAACAACAGACGCAATCTTTCGGAAAGTGACAAAGTCTGTTTTACATTTCGCGAATGCCTAAGTTGATAAAACATGCATATCTATCGTTTAACTGTCGGTTAAAATTTAATGAGATCAGATTATCGGCAGATGGCTTACATTTGTCATTGTCTGAAATTGATATAAATAGAGAAAAATATGAAGTAATTCCCACCCTATCGCTATTTTTCATAACAGACGTTCAGATGAGGTCCATCTTTTTTTTCTACTGGGTCATATTTTCACTGATATAACCAGCCATGACGCGAACACTTAGGCAATTAATTTTTCTTTTTATATTCATAACGCCCCAAGCAAGGTATTATACTGCCACTGTTTTGCATAGGGGTTACTTAGGAGGAAAGTTATGAGAAAGAGTGACAGGTTATAGGGGGTGCCAGGAAGTGGGTAAGAGAAGGATGAGAATACTGATGTGAGTAGAGTGGACGGAGAAAGGAGCATGAGAAAGAGGATGCAGGTTAGTGAAATGGGCAATGACTGTTGACTTTACATTTAAATTCTTGGAGATCATAGCTGTCGGGAAAGCAAGTAAATGGAAGGGAATTCCACATACGGGAAGTGCGAGAAAAGGGGCTGCTGGAGTAGAATTTGCGTTTACAATTTATTGGTTTCACAGTAAAAGGGTAGGATCTAGTTGCTAATTTTGTGGCTCGAGTAAATTTATTTATAGGGGCACCAGTGAGCTAAGTTCATCGGAGCAGAAGCCGTGAAAGTATTTGTAGAAGAGACAGAAGGAATCCACATTGCGCCAGTGAGAAAGTGAGTGTATCTGAGCTGCCATGTCAGAATCTATCACATTACAGATTCTTCGTTGGATTTTGTCAATGACCCCTTGGTGGATAACAGGAGCAACTGACCAGATATGGTAGCTGTATTCAATGCACGGGCGGATGGGAGATTTATATATGTGCAGGATTGTTTCAGGCGGAAAAAAACTACCTAACCCTACACAAAGAAGCGTGGAGTATAAACCAGGATGGTGAGCAATTGGTCAGAATATTTTGTGGGTGTGGAAATGTGGGAGGTGGATTGCCTTTGTATTAATTTTAGGAAATATGACATTAAACAGCGTTAAATCAGCAGAATGCAGTAAGAATTACACTTTCGCACGCTGATTCCTTGATAGACTAGCTAATCCGACGAGCAGACATGTGTTCCTCTGAAGTAGTTCCTCCCACTGGCCCCTAGAATCGATATTTCCTGCTCGTATAATAAAACGAATAAACAAATGAAACCATCTTTCCTCATTAGAATCTACACTCTTACAGTGAAAATGTAACCTCAATTTCTACTCTAACAGCTTCTTTTCTCGCACTTTCCGCTTGTGGAATTCCCTTCCATATATTGCTTCCCCAACAACTACAATCTCCAGGAATTTAAATGTAAGGTCAATAGACATCTCCTCTCACACTAACTTGCATCCATTCTCTCAAGCTCTTTTTTCATCTACTCCACCCCCATTATCTGTATTCTCATCCATCTATTACACTCCTCCTGACATTTCCTATAAGTAACCCATCTTTCTCATCACTTTCCCCTATGTAACCCCCTGCACAAAAGTGGCAGTAGAATGCCTTGCATTGGGTGAGCTGCTAAAAATAATTAGGGTTTGAGTTTGAGTTTTGTTTGACGGCATATCGACCTCTGTGGCTTATTTAATGCCAAAAAGGTGGGGTTTTAACGGGTTTTTAAATGTTCAGTTATAGTGAGAATGTTGACTTAGTCAGATTTTGATGAAAATTTTTATTTTTATTTTAGCAAACTGAAGATGCCTTATAGTTTTGTATTCAAAAATGTTTTGCTGGTAATATGTTTTCTTCAAAAATGTATATATTTCTATAAAAGTCTATTTTTATACTGTCATAGTGTTTTGACGCCAGTTTGAGGGATAACTATTTGCCCATAGCTGGGACCCTAACAATCACTACCGCTCCGGGTCAGGGTGGACCTGGGATCAACAGCAATTAAGAGGTGGTTCTATGCTCCTCAGAACATCCCAATTAGGATCTTTTCTGTTGAATGCAGCTTACCCAGGAACCATTAGGATTTAAAAGTTTGAAACCAGTTGTGACAAGGGACATAACATAATCTTCATTTCTTTTATATTCCATTGGTAAGAAATGTTATATTTAAACAGCTTCTTCCTCACAACTGTTAGGGATGAAAATGACTTCCGGTTGAATGCGTCTTCGATCACTCCTTACCAGTATTTCGGACATAAGTAGAGGTTTTCTCTTGTTGTTCCCTGCTTAGGATTTGGATTCCAGTTCCACCTAATGTCTTTTCATTAGCTTTAACTTTCAGTAGCCCTTTTCGTCTTCGTGTCATTATCTCCTTCTTTGGGCGAAATGCGTAAAGAAATGGGTTTATTAAGAAACACATATACTACTAATGACGAAAACACTTTTTCACAAGGAATTTCCCGTAGTAGGTTGCCATTACTTTCTGCGGTAAACAGGAATCCAACCAAGGCTATAGAACCGAATTTGTATTCTATTTAATCCATAGCTGGAGAGATTGGAGATGTTTTAATACCTTTCTCAAGGGTATTTGCGCACAAGTTAATGCTACGAATTCAACTGGAATTCGAACTCTGTTTCTTCGATTTCTCGTTCCGAGCCGATATCCACTGCACCACAACGCACACCACACAATGAAAAATACATTTCTCAAATTTATCAACTCAATTCACAAAAGAAAAATCGGATCAAGTGCTGAACACCTACGACGCACGCGTGAAACGAAGGAAATATAAAACTTTAAATGAAACAGTTGACATCACAAAAGAAAATAGCGAATGACTGTGTAGTGATGACAGATGTTTATATCATCTTCAGATTGAAAGCAAAGGACATGCTGAATATAAAACTAAACAAACTTAAAGTTGCAAAACTATTCATCCAATCAATAGAAGAAAAGTGATCTTGGATTGAATTTCAACAACAGTTAGAACTTCAACACAACAGTTAAAATAACAGACAAGACAGAACTTACAACACTGAGAGGAGGGATTTAGATCGCAATAGTCGACGAATAATCAGTCCGAGTATTACTCGAATATCAAGCCTCGAATCATTCTATTCTTAATTTAAATATATAATTTAAGGATATGGGCCGTTTCATAACTGAGAGTGCTGCAGGGGTGTCAACCACTCTACAACACGATCATTATCCGTTTGTACTCATGGATAATCTTTCCTGTATTATATCTGAATGATGTAAGAAGCGCACTGTAATTTTTACAGTTGATTTTCTGGAGATTAGTGACCCAAGCAGAGAGGGTTCATTTTGTTTATTAATAAAAATATAAACATCCAAACATCTAGAAACCCGTTCGACTCGAGTTAACCTGACATAATTTCACCTACAATCTTTGTTTTTCTTCATTTTAAATGATCATTCTTCTAAAATCTTTTTTAATTCTACTATTTCAGTGCTATTTTTATAATAACAAAATGTAAATGTTTTTTTTCTTTAAAAAGATCGTGTATTCTTATCCAGTGAATGCAAAAATTCAAATACTGAGAAGACGTGCCATTTTCTTTTATATCAATGGCTGCCTTCTCTCTTTGGATACCAAATAAATGCAGATTGTTTCGTTTTGGCAATAAAAAGAAAACAAAAAACTCAGATCCAACAAATCTGGTTGGAACAATTTTCAAGAACTTCTTGAATAGAACATCAAATGCGGATTTCAGAAATATGGCGTTTCCTACAAGGATCTTTGAAAATACAAATGACATACGAAGTCTAAGTTAGGGAAAAAAAAATTTTCAGTAAAACAGTTTGCGGTTTTCGTTCCTATTTCATTCTTTGAGAAGATCTTTCTTCTCATCAAATCGCCATTTTGTAGCTTGGGGTGATGTAGTTTTTTTTTTCTTAAATTCGGAATAGATTCGTGAAATGGGTACAGTTTTTATGTTCTTTAAAATTTCCTAGCGATGTCTTATAATGTTAATGTCAAACAGGAAATTATCTTGCAGAACACAAATTCCTGCTGGATCCAAGCGAAATACAATCTTTACTAATAAGTTTCTTTCAGTTTTCACTCTTTCTTTTCTTTCGTTTCATTTCTACTTTTTTAAACATACTTAATTCCGGATTTTTACAGTTCTTCGAGATGAAGAGGTTGATATTTTACATAGAGAATCCGTAGTAAAACCGCTACTAAAAAGGTCGGATCTCTGTGTAGGGCCAGGAAGTTTTTCCACCTGCACATATACAAATATACCATTCGCCCGTGCATTAAATACTTCTGCCATATCTTGTCAAGGACACCCAGGTGGATCACCTGGGTGTCCTTGACAAAATCCAACAGAAAATCTGTAATGTGATAGATCCCGACTTGGCAGCTCAGATACAGTCACTTTCTCACCGGCGCAATATGACTTTCCTCTGTCTCTTCTACAAACACTTTCACGGCTTCTGCTTCGATGAACGTAGCTCACTGGTGCCCACTATATATAAATTTACTCGAACCACAAGATTGGCAACTATGTCCAACCCTTTTACTGTGAAACTAATAAAATGTAAATGCAAATTCTACTCCAACAGCTTCTTTTCTCGCACTTCCCGCCTCTGGAATTCTCTTCCATTTCCTTGTTTCCCCGACAAGTACAATATCCAAGAATTTAAATGTAAAGTCAATCGTCATCTCCTATCTCATTAACCTGCATAAACTCTCTCTCTTGCTCCTTTCTCCGTTCACTTCACTCTCATCAGTATTCTCATCCTTCTTTTACCCACTTCCTTGTCACTCTTTCTCAAAACTGTTCTTCTATGTAACCCCCATGCAAAACAGTGGCAGTAAAATGCCTTGCTTGGGGCGCTATGATTATAAAAAAAATAAATTCTATACTATTATAATGTCATATAAAGTGGGTGATCAATTCTATATTATAATCAATATATAAACTGATCACTCACTTTGGGGCCACATTCACCCTTCTCTTACCCACTTCCTGATACCCCTATAACCTGTCACTCTTTCTCATAACTTTTCTTCTATGTAACCCCTTGCAAAACACATTACAGGAGGAAAAGTAATGAGAAAGAGTGACAGGTTATAAGGGGTGTCAGGAAGTGGGTAAGAGAAGGATGAGAATCCTTATGAGAGTGGAGTGGACGGAGAAAGGAGCATGAGAGAGAGGATGCAAGTTAGTGAGATAGGAAATGACTATTGACTTTACATTTAAATTCTTGGAGATTGTAGCTGTCGGGGAAGCAAGTAAAAGGAAGGGAGTTCCATGGGCGGGAAGTGCGAGAGAAGAAGCTGAGGAAGTTAAATTTACGTTTACATTTTATTGTTTTCACAGAAATATTGGTTTCACAGCAATTTATTCGAAATAAATTAATAAAGTTTTCATATATATATATATATATATATATATATATATTCAGAAATATGTTATAATATCACTACAAATGTAGGTATTTTGTTTCGACACTTCTTCTGTCTTTTCAAGTGATGAGGTTTCAAGTTCAAGAATTTGAAATGAACCCTATCACTTGATAAGTCGCAGATCGTATCGAAACAAAATAGCTACTTTTGTAGTGATGTTATAACATATTAATGTTATAATTTCTGAATAAATATTATTAGCTCTACTTTTTATTGAGCACTTTTTAAGAATAGTGTTTCTTTGGATACGGAAGATTATTCCATCCATACATCCCCTATAACGAATTGGTGTCAGTCGGCGATTCTACCTCAGAGCTGTGGGCGATCGGTAGTAGGAGGCAGACTTTTCAGCGTGTGGTATATCATGTATTCATACACCAGTAGTGAGAGTGTTCTAATTCATTACTTAATAAGCAATATATATATATATATATATATATATATATATATAACCATCCGCAGACATATCTGGTTCGTTGTATCACAGTTCATCAGTTCGGTTAGACATCCGATTGCTTTTTACGCAGGATTGCAACCCGACCGAATTGGCGTCAGTCGGCGATTCTACCTCTGAGCTATGGACGCTCGGTAGGAAGAGGCATATATATATATATATATATATATATATATATATATATATATTGGCTCTGTATTCTTAATACATTGAACTCTCTGCCTGCATCACTTTTTAATGTTAAAAATGTTTTAATATTAATTAGGATCAAGTTCTTGGAATTTACCTTCCTACTCTTACACTTCGGATTAAAGAAAAACAAATATATATATATATATATATATATATATATATATATATCTGTGTGTGTGTGTGTGTGTGTGTCCTCCTTCATGATCAGTTGTTCTTATTCAAGATTTTAACAGGTAACATACTATGAAATGCAGAACGCGCAAATCCATTGGTCTTTGATATAACCACAAATGTGCAGGATTTACGTTTTATAAAAATATTCACTCAAGAAGGAACGTATTAAGGTTTTGGGTATGAAAATGAAGTTGGTAGATATAATAGTTTCAAAGACATAACGATAAATGTGCATTTCCTTAAATAGGTAATTCTATTTTTTTAACATTACACACCAATCAAGGTAACAAAGCCACTAAGACAGGAGAAGTTACTAACTGTCAGAGAGTACGAGAAACAAAAATGCAATAAAAAATGCCTAAAATTGCTTGAAATAATAAGACAGGTCATAAAGATTGTGTCCTTATGATCTGTTTTAATAATTCCAGCCATTTTGATGTTTTGTAAATTGCGTTTTTGTTTCTCATGCTCTCTTACAGTTAGTAACTTCTTGTGTCTCAGTGGCTTTGTTACCTTTATTGGTGTGAAATGGTAAAAGCATTTATACTTTCGAAGATGAAACTTGACTAAAATGGTACAAATCGGAAGAGTGTTCTACAAACGAGAAGTTCAACGGAAGAAGCTACGTTGGCTTTCAATCCTGGGTTAAAAAGCAATAGGAGTCTAACTGTACTGATGAGCTATGATACAGCGAAACAGATCTGTCTGCGGATAACAATATTTTCGCTTTCACACCCTGAATGAGCACTCTGGAAGAATGGTAGGATTTGAAAAACAGTAGCTACTCTGGCGTGTACGCATCGCTCATTCAGTAAAATGAATTGGAGCAATGGCTATTGTGCGCGTATAATGATATGCGCTAAAAAGTCTGTCTACTTCCACCGAACGCCCATAGCCCAGGGGTAGAGTCGCCGACTGACGTCATTTCGGTCGGGTTTCAATCCTGGGTTAAAAAGTAATCGGAGTCTAACCGTACTGATGAGCTGTGATACAGCGAAACACATCTGTCTGCGGATGACAATATATATATATATATATAATTTGTGGGCTTTTGTGATGTGTGAGTGTGTACGTATATACATTTAACACATAAACAGCCAAATTTATATGTATACACATACACACATATATATATGTTAAACATATACATATATGTACACGTGTGTGTGATTATATATATATTTATATGTGTGTGTATATATGTATGATATCATGAACAAATAGAAATGCTTAGACTTTAAATACTTCTTCCGGTGTGATTGCCAAATAGTACAAGTTGCATTTTTACAAATTTCCGACGAAGACATTTACCTTATGTTGCTCTCTTTCCTACAGACAGGGTTCAACTAACTCTACTCTACTGTGCAGACGACAAAACCAAAACCCGATAACGTAAATCCGCAAAATACCAAATAACGACAATTTATTCATCATGTCCTTTTATCTGTTAAAGTCTATATATCTGGTGTATCTGCATTTATCAGCGTCTTTATATATACCTTAGCGTACAAGTACCGCACATACACTCATACGCATATTATTATAAACAGACGTATGTGCACAAACACACACACACACACACACACACACACACACACACATATATATATATATATATATATATAGTGATGCATGTTTCATTAAATACGATAGACAAGTTTTGTCGATTTATTTTATGTAATTTTTTTAATATCGTCTGATAAGCTTAATAGCATTATCGTTGAAAGAGGAAAGAAAATCACAATATTGATACATGTTTTTATTTAAACCTTTCTGAGCTTTCGGCTTACATTAGCCACTATCAGAGATGAAAATAGTGTTGGTTGCAACGGGCAGTTCATGGACGAACGATAGTAGTAGTCGTCTATTTTGTTTGTGTGAAGGATTTGCGAACACGTGCGTGCATGCTGGAAGCGAGAATCGCACTACAGCTTGTGGCGTCTCACATGACCACAGGAGAGTGGAGGTCGAGAAGTATTTTCATGAAATAAATCAACAAATCTTGTCTATATTATTTAATGAAACATGTATCAATGAAAAAATGCTGCCTAAATACACACACACACACATACACACATATATATATATGTGTGTGTGTGTGTGTGTGTGTGTGTGTGTGTGTGTGTGTGTGTGTGTGTGTGTGTGTAGATTCTTGCGTGAATTAATATAAGCATATTTATGCTATGTTTTGCATACGTTACGCTATTCAGTGCACTTCCGGCAAAGCAGAAGTTTTTCCGAAATAGACGTTCATGAAAAAAGCATGGAATCTGTAGAAAACTGTTGCAAACATATCATGAAGTAGAAACAAAATGAAATACAATGATTTAATGTCACAAAAAAGCTTTCGCGGTAAAGGAAGACGAGAGGGAAAATATTGCACCGGCATTGTTTGTTAAGTATAAAAATTACCAGAGGCTTTGAAATAAAAATATCCTCATATTATCATTATTTTCCCGATTACAGCTCTGCTAAAATAAAAAAGGAAAGTCGAATTAAGTTTTTCGAACTGTATATATATATATATATATATATATATATATATATATATATATATATATACAACATAGGAAAATACTTGTTGACAACACCAATATACTACACCACGAAAATAATAAACAGTATCTTAAAATTCTCGAGGCCCTCTATATCAAAATCAAACAACCAAAACTAAACAAGATTTAGTACGAGTATTGTAACAATGTTTTAAAATGTATTTGATACGATTAACATTTAACACCATGTTGCAGTTTATCACCTCTGGTTACCCATCTTGCATCGGGAAGGCTTTTTTACAAAACATCGTAACGTAAAAAATTAATTTAAAAATAATCACAAGAGCGCGTTTGCGAAAATGTGTATTTGAAAGAAAAACCTAACAACGCTTACAATTACATTAAATTTGTCTTTGCATTTTAACTCTGAGGATGGTTTCGTTGAAGATCGAAAGTACTCGGGTTAACTACAACTACAGCGCCCTCCTTGACATCAATAAGATAATTAGATATCTAGAATGGATTATTTTTAGAAGAAATATACATAATGTTTATATTATGTACCCAGCTCTTTTATCTTGTGGTTTTTAATGTATATCAAGTGACAGCAATTCATCTCAAGTCTTCACATTTCATTCATTGTCGCCGGTAGTATATAGCGGTTTTATGTCCATTTATTCCTCTTGTCTTTTGTTTGATTTAAATGAGGCTGGCTGGCTATCATTCTATCTATCTATCTATCTATCTATCTATCTATCTATCTATCTATCTATCTATCTATCTGTTCTTATTTCTTTCTGTTATATATCAAGAAAATACTTGTTGACAACACCAGTATACTACATCCCGAAAATAATAAACAGAATTTTTAAAGTATCGAGGTCCTCTATATACAAAACTACCAACCAACACTAAACAAGACTTATTACAAGTAGTGTAGCAATGTTTTACAATGCATTTAATACGACTGACATTTAACACCATGTTGAATTTACCATGTTAAATTTATCATCTTTGGTTAACCATCTTGCATTGGGAACACTTGTCTATTTATTTTTTGTTTATATATATATTTATTTATACAGGATATATATATATATATATATATATGCATGCGTATATGTGCATGTATATATATATATAATAACTACATAGACTCTGTAAGTATGTCGGTCGTAAATTTATAGTAAAATAAACCACTGAAAAAACCATTAACAAACAGAACCTAAATCCGTTACAATCCGGTGTACTAAGACGTCGGATAAATGGGGAGAAAAAAAGAAACCCGCGGAACAAGAACAAAACATTCAATACTCCGCAGTAAAGAAAAAACCCCAAACGGAACCAAACACAAGAAAAAAGTGCTCAATACAAAGTACGAAAGAAAAGATACAATAGTAGAGCAAAAACACACAAAAATCTAAAGTGAGCCAAAACCTACCGCGGTTTGCCCTGACGATCCGTAGTGTGAAACCGCGGTAGGTTTTGGCTCACTCTAGATTTTTGTGTATATATATATATATATATATATATATATATATATATATATATACTTGTCTATCTCTCTTCCCGGTTTTATATTCGAAAAGCTTTATAATAATCTAAACCTAATGCGTTGTTGAACTTAGAATTTAATATATATATATATATATATATATATATATATATATATATAGTCATCCGCAGACAGATCTGTTTCGCTGTATCACAGCTCTTCAGTACGGTTAGACAGCCGATTGCTTTTTACCCAGGATTGAATCCCGCCTGAATTGGCGTCAATCGGAGATTCTACCTCTGAGCTACGTGCGCTCGGTAGAAGGTGGCCGACTTTTTAACGTGTATATTATCATTATACGCGCCCAATAGCTGAGAGTGTTCTAATTCATTGCTGAATGAACGATATATATATGGTTGAATATATTCCGTGGTTGAATATATTTTTAAGTCCGCCATTGTGTGAATCTAGGCAGCTTTCAAGCTTCACCCCGAACTCAGTTCTCAATCAAATTTTAAACAGTTTACAGAATTCGATAGGACATCTTATTAGCTAGCTACATATTTTTAAAAATTGGTTAAGTAGAAAAAATAGTTACACCAAATATGTGAAATCCGCAAATGGAGACTAACTACATAAGTACATAAGTGAGTGAATGTCTGTTCATTATAACTTTTTTCTGATTATTTATTTATTTATTTATTTATTTTGCATGCGATGTTCAACATTTAAGTTCTGATATCTTATATCATTTTTGTCAATCAAACATTACTTATCACTTATCATTTTATCAGAATTGATTATCAGAACTATTTATGAGTCATCAATTATTTTGTTTTATAATCAATTGCAGATAATTTTTAATCATTTAATATTTTTGAATGCGGTTTTTAGTATTAGATATGTATTAATTTAATATTATTATTAATAATTGATTATTATTATATTATTATTATATAGTATATTATATTATTATTATTTTATATTATTATTATATTATTATTAATAATTAATTGATAATTATTATTAATTTAATAGAAATGCTTAGAAGAATCATGAATTACAAGGGAAAATGCGCACATGAGAATTAATATTCTTAAAATTATATTAAACATGGAAAAGAACGGGACAAGTTATGAATCTGGTAAAAGATTAAAAGAGTAAAAGACAAGACATCATAGTGAAGTAAAAAAAATATGAGAAATTTCACACTTAAAATATTGAATTCAAATCTTTTTTTAGCTTTAATATTTTAAGTTAGAACTTTCTTATATTTTACTTTTTTAGAATATTTCCTTTTCTTTTCCAGATTTAATAACTTGTCCTGTTCTTTTCCAGTGTTAATATAATATTAAGAATATTTTTTCATGCGTTCATTTTTTCATGTAATACATATATATACTGCTTCAACAAATTTCATCTGTCAGTGTGGCTATGTTGACCGCAACAAGGCTGAGGTTGTATTGCTCTCAAAAAGGCACAAAATAAATGTTTTCACTCACCACAGTTTCTTCACAGTTACACAAAGCATGCATGATGGCAAAATGAAAGGCGTCATCCACTGCTAACTCTCATTTATCGTTCATGCTGGAAGAATCCACTAATATATATATATATATATATATATATATATATATATATATATATATAAACATATCCATATGTGTGTGTGTGTGTGTGTGTGCGTGTGTGTGTGTGTGTTAAATTGTAATAGTGTTTAGTGCAGAAATTGCCGTTTTTTTTTCATGAGTTTACTGGTACAGTAGAAAGGCATTTTAGGCAAGCAGATTTTGCCATAAAGTGCTCATTATCAAGATAAGGATAGAACATTAATAATTTCTCCACATTAATTATAATTATACACATACACATATATGTGTGTGTGTGGTTGTGTGTGTGTTTGTGATTGTAAATAAGATATGCATATGTGTGTGTGTGTGTGCAATTGATTATACATCTATGTATTTGTGTGTCAAAATATCGATATATTCTTTTTAATATGTATTCAGTTATGTGGGTAATTGTCTGCACTTTATAGACATTTTGTTGGAAGCTAAGTAAAAATATGGCTGGATCTTTTGAGTTGCATATCCATGAGAAGAGAAAATATTAGGCAAGGGGAAATTGGATTTGAATCATAAATATGGATAGTGCAGAAATAATTGAAATACAAGCGGCAGGATTTAAACGGACACAAAGAAAGCAAAAATTAGATAGATAGATAGATAGATAGATAGATAGATAGATAGATAGATAGATAGATAGATAGATAATGAACAGAATGCGATAGATAGATAGATAGATAGATAGATAGATAGATAGATAATGAACAAAATGCGATAGATAGATAGATATATAGATAGATAGATAGATACAGAGAAGGAGAGAGAGATAGATAATGAACAGAATGCGATAGATAGATAGATATATAGATAGATAGATAGAGAGAAGGAGAGAGAGATAGATAATGAACAGAATGCGATAGATAGATAGATAGATAGATAGATAGATATGAACAGAAAATAAACAGAACAGAAAATAGATAGATAGAAAATAGATAGATAGATAGATAGATAGATAGATAGATAGTGAACAGAATGATAGATAGATAGATAGATAGATAGATAGATAGATAGATAAATGAACAGAATGCGATAGATAGATAGATAGATAGATAGATAGATAGATAGATAATGAACAGAATGCGATAGATAGATAGATAGATAGATAGATAGATAGATAGATAGATAGATAGATAATGAACAGAATGCGATAGATAGATAGATAGATAGATAGATAGATAGATAGATAGATAATGAACATAATGCGATAGATAGATAGATAGATAGATAGATAGATAGATAGATAGATAGATAGATAGATAGATAGATAGATAGATAGAGAGAAGGAGAGATAGATAGATAATGAACAGAATGATAGATAGATAGATAGATAGATAGATAGATAGATAGATAGATAGATAGATAATGAACAGAATGCGATAGATAGATAGATAGATAGATAGATAGATAGATAGATAGATAGATAATGAACATAATGCGATAGATAGATAGATAGATAGATAGATAGATAGATAGATAGATAGATAGATAGATAGATAATGAACAAAATGCGATAGATAGATAGATAGATAGATAGATAGATAGATAGATAGATAATGAACATAATGTGATAGATAGATAGATAGATAGATAGATAGATAGATAATGAACAAATGCGATAGATAGATAGATAGGTAGATAGATAGATAGATAGATAGATAGATAGATAGATAGATAGATAGATAGAGAGAAGGAGAGAGATATAGATAATGAACAGAATGCGATAGATAGATAGATAGATAGATAGATAGATAGATAGATAGATAGATAATGAACAGAATCATATAGATAGATAGATAGATAGATAGATAGATAGATAGATAGATAGATAGATAGATAGATAATGAACATAATGCGATAGATAGATAGATAGATAGATAGATAGATAGATAGATAGATAGATAATGAACAAAAAATGCGATAGATAGATAGATATATAGATAGATAGATAGATAGATAGAGAGAAGGAGAGAGAGATAGATAATGAACAGAATGATAGATAGATAGATATATAGATAGATAGATAGAGAGAAGGAGAGAGAGATAGATAATGAACAGAATGCGATAGATAGATAGATATATAGATAGATAGATAGATAGATAGATAGATAGAGAGAAGGAGAGAGATAGATAGATAATGAACAGAATGCGATAGATAGATAGATAGATAGATAGATAGATAGATAGATAATGAACAGAATGCGATAGATAGATAGATAGATAGATAGATAGATAGATAGATAGATAATGAACATAATGCGATAGATAGATAGATAGATAGATAGATAGATAGATAGATAGATAGATAATGAACAAAATGCGATAGATAGATAGATAGATAGATAGATAGATAGATAGATAGATAGATAGATAGATAGATAATGAACATAATGCGATAGATAGATAGATAGATAGATAGATAGATAGATAATGAACAAAATGCGATAGATAGATAGATAGATAGATAGATAGATAGATAGATAGATAGATAGAGAGAAGGAGAGAGATAGATAGATAATGAACAGAATGCGATAGATAGATAGATAGATAGATAGATAGATAGATAGATAGATAGATAATGAACAGAATGCGATAGATAGATAGATAGATAGATAGATAGATAGATAATGAACATAATGCGATAGATAGATAGATAGATAGATAGATAGATAGATAGATAGATAGATAGATAATGAACAAAATGCGATAGATAGATAGATATATAGATAGATAGATAGAGAGAAGGAGAGAGAGATAGATAATGAACAGAATGCGATAGATAGATAGATATATAGATAGATAGATAGAGAGAAGGAGAGAGAGATAGATAATGAACAGAATGCGATAGATAGATAGATATATAGATAGATAGATAGAGAGAAGGAGAGAGAGATAATGAACAGAATGCGATAGATAGATAGATAGATAGATAGATAGATAGATAGAGAGAAGGAGAGAGAGATAATGAACAGAATGCGATAGATAGATAGATAGATAGATAGATAGATAGATAGATAGATAGATAGATTGTGTTGAGTTTTGATGAGGCTTAGCGCTCCTTTTTCTGTCATTTTATTATTTTTTGCAAGCAGGTTTTTAATCGTAATGTGCTCCATATCGTGGTTGAGATAGAACATTGACAGATTTAGAGCAAAGAATAGTAATTGTCGATTAAACTGAGCCGGTTTCCGCCGACTTCGAAGTTTCGTGAAAACACCATTATGATACCCTCACGCATCGGAGTAAAATAACCAGCCTCGATCTTCATAAAGGCCTCCTCTCGGGTTTTGATAAATTATATGTATTCATACACACATACATACGCATGCACACACATATGTATGGAAGTATAGTTATAGGGAATTTTAAAGAAATATATAATTTTAGTGAAGATCATATATTCTCCAAGTTATCTTACTATATCAATAAATTGATTGTTGATATGAAGGAAACACTAAATGGCGCATGATTGCTTCCCAGACGGCTACAACCTCCAGGAGTTTAAATGTAAGGTCAATAGACACCTCCTAACACACTAACTCGCACCCATTCCCTCCAACGCTCTCCCTACGTACCTCGTAACTTGTCTATCACCATCCCTCTGGCATTTCCTATACCCAATCGCTCTATGTAGCCCCATGCGCTATAGTGGCAGTGGATTGCCTTGCTTGGGGTGATATGATTAAAAAAAAAAAAAAAAAAAGATGAAAAAATTTTTAAATTAAAATTTCCGGTAGGGGAAGTATTCGGGAATTGGGAAAATGAATTTAGTATTTGTATTTAGTTGCTATCTAAAATCATTGCTCCGTAAATGTAATGGTTAAAAAGTTGGATCTATATGGTTGTTTTAATTAATAATCTAGTGATTAGGAAGAAAAAAATATATCAGATTAATTTTATTAGATTTATTTTTTATTCATTTTAGGAGGGCACTTATATTATAGTTTAAAATTTAAAAGATTTAGATTCGTGGGGGTATTTGCTTACATGTTTCTTACGTATATTTAAATGTAGTTTTTCTTTAGGATACTTTATTATTTGAATTTTTTCAACTAAACATAGATTACATCTATTGTATTTGGGAAGATTTTTTATTGGTAAATGACCTGGGTATATCTACGTTTGCCTCCAAACGGTCAGTTGCGTACGGATATACAATTACAAGAATTTAAAATTCCTGTTTATGTGTTGTTATTATTAAATTTTTTTAAAAAATTTGATTATTATAGGAATTGATAATATTGTCCATATTACGATTGCAAGAGATGCTAATTTTAAAAATATTTCTATTGAAGATTTTGTGTAGTAGATAGTGTTAAAATATTTACTTATTTGTTTAAGAAAATCTTTTCGTATAATAATATTAGATAGTCTACAGAAAGCGGCGATGGTTAAACCATATTACTTTTGTTTTTCTATGTTTATTTTTAGTATTAAATGTTTCATGTTTAACAATGGATTTTCATATACCAATTCGTTCTTGAAACCACTCTCCTGGAGGGCCTTGTTGTATACCTACTTGTTTTCATTAAACATTTTAATCAGTTAATATTTGTGACTACAATGTTGGTCTTATAATAGTTTTTGGTTGGTTGGAATGGATATTAATATAACTGGGGCTATTAGTGTCTTTGAGATAAGGCTGGTGGGTGCAGTCATTCAGATTCAGGGTAACGTCAAGATAATTAACTATTTTTTAGATTAGAATAGGCTTTAATGTTAAAGCCAAGTAATTTAAGGGCTCTAATCATTTTTTATGGATTCTGGTTACTATAAGACCATCATCCTGAAATAATCCAATTTGTTTTCGAGCTAAACATCTACTTAATCAGCGACCTGAGCCAAAACATATGCTCCCAAGAGGTACATCAAAATTACCATAGATATATTTTGTCCAGGTAGAATAATCAAAGGTGAGAATTAATTTCCTAGCAACTAAAATAATTTCCGTTTCTCTATCTGTCATTTCTATGGAATTTTTAGCAAAGCTAATACAATTTTCAGGTATGTGCGTTGTGGTCCAGTGGCTATCGGCTCGGAACAAGAACTCGGGGAGCCGAGTTCGAATTCCAGTTAAATTCATTGCATTCACTTACGCGCAAATACCATTGGGAAATGTATTAATCCGTCTATTCCTTCCAGTTATGGGTTAAATAACAGGACAGATTGGGTTCTATAGCTTTGTCAGGCAACCAGTTTACCGCAGAAAGCAATGGCAACCTACTGCGGGATAATCTTCTGCCCAGTCAGTCATGTCTCTTTCAAGACATGATCGCCCAAGCGTGTAACACGTATGGCACTTAACTGAATACAATTTTTGAGGAGGATTTTAGATATTGAAGAATAAAAGTCTAGATGTCAAATTTAAGGAAGGTGGATGAGGATTTATTTTTAATAATGTTGAACCAATTTATGGTATCAGTAGAGCACTTCCAGAAATGTGGGTGAGCGTTAGGGTTCGATCGCAATTTCTCAATTATTTCTTTTACATTTCTTCTCCTGCACTCATAGTATGAACGATATTATCAGTTCCCATAACAATCAAATTTTAAAGAATTCAGATAATACCAACACAAAAACTGGAATTATATATTCTTGTAATTGTAGACAAAGTGGGAGGAGTCTCCCACAACTTTCCGAAAACAACTTTCCGGTGAGGGGAAAATGTAGGTCTACCAAGGTAATCTACAAGGCCCAAATCTCCCCCGCAAATAAAAAACAGGAAAAATTACTAAACGTATACTGTTATTTCCGCAGGTCAATGTAAACAACATTACTTTACTGACAAACACTCTTTTTGTAACCGCAATCAAAGATTTTAAACATCTCTTTCCCGAAGATTTTGGGAAATGAGAGAAGGGGGACTAAACTCAATGGTATATTGAAAACTGACATATGGATCCCGCAACCACAAAAATCTTTACGATAGATGTAATCTATTTCAGTTGAAAAAATTCAAATAATAAAGTATCCTAAACAAGAACTACTTTTAAACTTACACAAAGAATTCATAAGCAAATGCAGTGACAAGTCTAAATTTTTAAATTATAATATTAAAAACCCTCTTAAAAGTGATCCAAAATCAATCTATGTCTGACATAAACTTTCTTTCCCTCTTCTTAATCACTATAGTATTAATTAAAACGACCATATAGATCAAACTTTTTAATCCTTACATTTTTCCAAGCCCATTAATTTAGATAGCAACTAATCATAAATTTAGATAATACCAACACAAAAACAGGGATTTTAAATTCTTGTAATTGTAAGTTCACAAACAACTGTCTGGTGGAAGGAAAATATAGGTCTACCCAAGTAATCTACCAAGCCCAAATCTTTCCAACTAACAACAAAATTACCAAACTTACATTGGTATTCCCACAGGTGAATTCAAACAACATTACTACACTTACAAACACTCCTTTTCTAACCACAATCTAAGATTTCAAACATCCTTTCTCAAAGATTTTGGGAAATGAAAGCAGTACTAAACCCTATAGCAAATTGGAAACTGATGGGTTTAGCCTGCACTCCCAAAAACCTTTACTATAGATGTAATGTATGTTTAGTTGAAAAAATTCAAATAATAAAGTATCCTAAACAAAATCTACTTTTAAATATACGTAAGGAATTCATAATCAAATACACCCACAAATCTAAATTTTTACATTTTAAATTTTAAATTAAAAGCATGATAAAAGTAATTCGAAATGAATCTATGTCTGACAGAAGCTTTCATTCCCTATTCCTAATCAGTAGATTATTAATGAAAACGACCGTAGCTACCTAACTCTTTTACCCTTATATTTCGAGTCCATTATTTTAGAAAGCAACTAAATACAAATTCTAAGTTTTTTTCACAATCCCTGAATACTTCTCCTACCTAAAATTTTAATTTTGAACTTTTTTTCATCTAGCGTTTTTGCGTTTCAATCAATAATCGATTTATTGATATAGTGAGTTCAAATTCCAGTTGAATCCATTGTATTCATTTACGCGCAAATACCCTTGAGAAAGGTATTAATCCGTCTGCTTCCTTCCAGTTATGGTTTAAATAGCAGGACAGATTGGGTTCTATAGCTTTGGTCGGCAACCAGTCTACCGCATAAAGCAATTGCAACCTACTATGGGATAATCTTCTGCCCAGTCAGTCATGTCTATTTCGAGACATGATCGCCCAAGCGTGCATCGTGTATGGCACGTAACTGACTGAGATAACTTAAGGGAATATATCATCTACAGTAAAATTATCTATTTATTTAAAATTTTCTATAACAATCCTTCCATATTTGCTAACTTTCTGTTTTGTGTGTCTTTCTGTTTTGTGTGTCCACATTTTCTTTATAAAACTTTTGTGTATATATATATATATATATATGTGTGTGTGTGTGTATGTGCACATATTACTTATCAAAATCCTCTTTTTAGACGCACTTCAATACAATATTTCTGTTTTTTGCACCTCTCATTTTATTCCTGTAGTAGAATTTAAAGCAATTTTAACCCTACAATAACAAAACGATATTATTTTCAACAGAAAGTTTTTTGAAAAAATACAATATTTCATTTTTTTAACTTGTAAAAAATTGGTTTGTATTTTTTATCAAAATATAGAATAAAATATATTTTTATTAAAATAAAAAAATCTGTTATTTTATATTTATTTATTTTGAAAATATGTCCTTATTATTTTGAAAAAGACAGTATTTTCTTTCCGTTTATTCCAGCAGTAGAATTAAAAGTAATTTTATCTCTACGGTAGTAAGATGATATTATTTTAAACGGAATAATTTTGAAAAATTTTTTAGCAGAGTGGAATATTAGATGATGTTAACATTTTTTCTATTTTCATTTTCACTTTTTTTTTCATTTTTTTCTATTTATTCTATTATTATTCTATTTATTCTATTTTTTCTATGTATTTATTTATTTTCTATTCTATTTTTTCTATTTATTCTATTATTATTCTATTTATTTTTATCTGTATACTTTTCTTCCCTCTCCATTTTAGCGTTTTTTCTCAATGGCTGTCTAGTGGAATTTGTCTTTTTCTTTTCCCCCACCCCATCTCTCCTTCAAATTTTACTCTGTCAACCCCGTTTTTATCCATTCTTTCTGTTTTCCCTTTTCCCCATTTACATATAACACGCTTAATTTTTCATTTTTGATTTCTTAACATAGATGCAATCGAAAAGTCTTGAATCCTTTTCGCCGCCTTTCTTTTCTTCTACTTCCCTACCCCCCCCCCCCCCCTCCGTATCAATGTCTAGAGGACAAACTTCTAACATAATCTACTCTCTCTTTTAACACCAGCTCCCATTATTCTTTCTGATTATCTCTCTTATTTTCTTACATGTAAACTTCCGGGTATGGATTTCTTTTTGAGTAGACTTACTGTAAATGAATTCTGTAATGTATTTGCATCAATAAATTTTTCCGCTGAAGAAGTGAGGTTTTTCTCGCTGAAATGGGCAGACGGTATATATAATTCTCGAAATTTTGTTTGAAATACACACACACACACACACACACACACACACACACACACACACACACACACACATATATATATATATATATATATATTTGTGTGTGTGTGTTGTGTGGCTGTGTCTCTGTGTGTGTCTGTGTGTGTGTTTAGAACCTCATAAATTTTATGTATAAGAATAAATGTATATATTTCTTTTTTATACAACTTTACTTTTTATTACTCTCTTTTATTATGAATACGAGTTAAACTGTTTATCTATCTATCTATCTATCTATCTATCTATATATATATATATATATATATATATATCAGCCTGTTCATATCTATCTATCTATCTATCTATCTATCTATCTATTAGTCGTGCTACTAGAGTTACTAGTCACCATGTCTGATATTATTAAGGAAATCGATATTTTCCAAATCAATTTTTCTAAACTTTTTAGTGTACATATAGTAATATAAATATTATACATAATAAGTGATATGTCATGCTTATTCTAAAATGTATGCACGATTATGCAAATGAATTGACACAAAACGAATAAAATCTTCCTAAGATTCTTTTCTCTTTCCCCTATCACCTCTTGGCGTTTTTTTTTTTTTTGTTGTTGTTTTTTTTACTTCCGACCGCATTTTCTTCTACATTTTTATATGCGATAGATAGATAGATAGATAGATAGATAGATAGATAGATAGATAGATAGATAGATAGATAGATAGATAAGGAACAGACTGGAATATCTCATTCGCAATTTCTAAATCGCAATTTTTCATTGGCAATTTCTCATTGGCAATTTCTCATTGGCAATTTCTCAAACGCAATTACTTAATCGCAATTTATCACTGGCAATTTCTCAATCGCAATTTCTCATTAGCAATTTCTCATTCGCAATTTCTCGTTCGCAATTTCTCATTCGCAATTTCTCATTGGCAATTTCTCATTGGCAATTTCTCGTTCGCAATTTCTCATTCGCAATTTCTCAATCGCAATTTCTCATTGGCAATATTTTAATCGCAATTTCTCCTTGGCAATTTCTCAATCGCAATTTCTCATTGGCAATTTCTCATTGGCAATTTCTCATTAGCAATTTCTCATTCGCAGTTTCTCATTGGCAATTTCTCATTGGCAATTTCTCATTGGCAATTTCTCATTAGCAACTTCTCAATCGTAATTTCTCGTTCGCAATTTCTCAATCGCAATTTCTCCTTGGCAATTTCTCATTCGCAATTTCTCAATCGCAATTCCTCTTTGTCAATTTCTCAATCGCAATTTCTCATTCGCAATTTTTCAATCGCAATGTCTCCTTGGCAATTTCACAATCGCAATTTCTCATTGGCAATTTCTCAATCGTAATTTCTCGTTCGCAATTTCTCAATCGCAATTTCTCAATCGCAATTTCTCCTTGGCAATTTCTCATTGGCAGTTTCTCATTGGCAGTTTCTCATTCGCAATTTCTCATTCGCAATTTCTCATTAATCTTATACGTTTCTATCTTATTCTTTTTCTTTATTTTTCTTTTGTGTCTATTTCGTTATTTCTCTTTTTTCTTTTTTTATCCTTATCTATTAACATTGACTATCTCTGTTTCTTTCTTTAACTATCCTTTTTTCTTTTGCTTCCCCCCCCCCTTTTTTTTTAATTGCCCGTGTAGATCAGACTCTTCTCTTTTTTTACTTTGGCCTTCCTTTTTCGTCATTGCCTGTTTAATTTCTAATTGTTTCTTTTTATTTCTTTTTCACTTGCTTTATTTGTTCTCAGTGTTTTTTCTTTCCCTATATATCTTTATCACTTGCTGATTCCCTTCCTTTTTCGGTATTTAACTAAGTATCTTTCTCGCATAATATTTCTCTTCTTTTTTTTTGTCTTTCACAGTGTATAGTTTTCACGAGATTTTTTCTTTCTATTTTATCTTCTATTATTTACTAGCAGTATAGCCCGGCGATGCGCGGGTGTAATGAAAGCTTTAAAACTCATCCATGGTCCTGGAGCTCAGACTCTTTGGACGTTGGCACGAAAAACTAAAAAGCAATAGTTGTTTCCAGTTAAAGCCAAACCGTAGACTGAAAGAAATATGAATGGATGTAAATCAAATTTTCATTTCCTGGTATCGATATCAAATAAGTTTTTTTGTCGTAAACTGAATTTTGAAGGCTAAATAAGTCCTCTGAGTAAATGGTATCATGGCTGAGACTAAGAACTACAATTATATCTACTTAGAGACAAACCCGAAGCAAAAACTAAAATAAAAGGGCTGAAAAAATACAGACATACAGGCAGATAAACAGGCACAAACACAAACATCTTGCCTTTTATATATATATATATATATATATATATATATATATATATATATATATATATATATATATATTATCGATTTTCTGCACTATTGTAAGAACTGCAACCTTGAAACTTCTGAATATCGTTTCTCATGTCTTTGTCTATGAGTGTATCAAATTTTATTAAAATCGGACCACTCCTTCTATAACCCGATTTTTTCTATTATCGATTTTCGATATTTATCAGGGGTACCTCGACACAAAACCTAGCTAAGAACACTCGCAGACGCTTATAGTACAACTGTGTACATTTTCAAGAAAATCGGTTCAGCCGTTTTGGAGTCTATAGTTAACGGACACACACACACACAGACAAACCTCCATTTATAAATAAGTTTAGATATTGGAGAACACTCTGACACCGCTAATTATCACCCTATCAGCCTCCTACCGATCTTTGGCAAACTGTTCGAAGCTATCATCAAGGCCTAGTTGGTACAACATCTCACAGCTCACTTGCTATCGGTCTTTCCATTTTAGTCTTTCCATTTTAGTATGGCATCATTTTCTTATTTGCTATCTTTCTTTCTTTATATATATATATATATATATATACCTTTCTCATTTGCTATTTCTCTTTCCTTTGTTGTCTGCTAGTATATATTTCTTACATTTCTATTTTTTATTCCTTTTTTGTCTTTCTCATTTGCTATTTGGCTTTCATTTTTGTTTTTCATCTTTTTATGGGAGAAAAAGAGAAGGTAAAAGAACGAATATGAGTAAAAGGAAGGAAACATACAGATTGAGGAAGAATATGAATAAAAAAGAAAGAATTTATTATTTTAACTTGCTATTTCTCTTTCTTTTTTTGTCTTTAAATATGTATATTTCTCACTTGCTGAGTCCTTTTCTTTTGTCTTTCACTCTGTATGCTTCTCACTTTTTAATTCATTTTTTGTCTTTCTCTCTGTACCTTTCTCATTTGCTAATTCTCATTCTTTTTTGAATTCAGGATGTATCATTTTTCATTTATCTTTCCTTCGTTATCATTCACTACGTATGTTTTTCACATGCTATTTTTGCCTTTCAGTATATCAGTCAGTTAAATGTCATACGTGAAACACGCTTGGGCGATCATGTCTCGAAAGAGACATGACTGACTGGGCAGAAGATTTATCCCGAAGTAGGTTGTCATTGCTTTATGCGGTAGACTGGTTGCCGACAAAGGCTATAGAACCCAATCTGGCTCGTTATTTAACCCATAACTGGAAGAAATAGACGGATTAATACATTTTCCAAGGGTATTTGCGCGTAAGTGAATGCAATGAATTCGGATGGAATTCGAACTCGGCTCCCCGATTTTTTGTTCCGAGCCGATATCCAATGTACCACAACGCACATCCTTTCAGTATATATCTTTCTCTATTGTTATAACTATTTCCTTTTGCTAATTCTCTTTATTTTTTGTCTTACACTATGTATCTCGGATGTGCGTTGTGGTACAGTGGATATCGGCTCGGAACGAGAAATCGGGGAGCCGAGTTCGAATTCCATCCGAATTCATTGCATTCACTTACGCGCAAATACCCTTGGAAAATGTATTAATCCGTCTATTTCTTCCAGTTATGGGTTAAATAACGAGCCAGATTGGGTTCTATAGCCTTTGTCGGCAACCAGTCTACCGCATAAAGCAATGACAACCTACTTCGGGATAAATCTTCTGCCCAGTCAGGCATGTCTCGAAAGAGACATGATCGCCCAAGCGTGTATCACGTATGGCACTTAACTGACTGACTATGTATCTGTCTCACTTGATAATTACCATATTTTTCTGTTTTTAATTATGTATTTTTCGCATTATCTATTTCTTTCCCTTTTTGTCTTTCATTATATCTCTTTCTCGGATGTGCGTTGTGGTGCAGTGGATATCGACTCGGAACGAGAAATTGGCTCTCCGATGTCTAATTCCAGTTGAATTCATTGCATTCACTTACGCGCAAATACCCTTGGGAAAGGTATTAGTCCGTCTATTCCCTCTAGTTATGTGTTAAGTAATAGGACAGATTGGGTTCTATAGCCTTACGGTATAGTTTTCTACCCAGTCAGTCATGTCTCTTTCGAGATATGATCGCCCAAAACGTGTATCACGTATGGCACTTAACTGACTGATATATCTTTCTCACTTGCTAACTCTCTTGCCTTTTTGTTTGTCACTATGTATCATTCTCACTTGTTGAATACCTACTTTTGTCCTTCATTAATTATATTTCTCTCTTACTATTCTTTTTACCATTTTGACATTCATTATTTAATTTTCTCACTTGCTATCGGCCTTTCCATTTTTACTCTTTCAATATGTCATTTATTTTCAGTTGCTACCTTTCTTTTTTCATTATATATCTTTCTCGTTTGCTATTTCTCTTTCCTTATTTGGCATTCATTATCTTTCTCACCTGCAAATGTTTTTTTTCGTTTTTTGTATTTCATTATGTAACGTTCTTACATGCTATTTCGACTTTTTGTGTTTCACTATAAATTTTTTAACTTGTTATTTTTCTTTCCTTTTTAGTCTTTCACGATATATCTTTACCACTTACTAATTCTCCTTCATTTTATTGTCTGTCGCTATGTATCTTTCTTATTTACTATTTCCTTTACCTTTTTTGTTTTTCACTATATATCTTTCTCATTCGCTAATTTTCTTACTTTTTGTCTTTCATTATTTATTTTTCTCACTTGCTTTTTTTGTCTTTAACTACGTATCTTTTTTACTTCATAATTCGCTTTCAATTTTTGTCTTCCCCTATATACTTTTCTCATTAATCTTACTCTTTTTTCTGTTTATAACTATGTATCTTATTCAATTACTATATTTTTACTTCTTTGCCACTATATATCATTCTCACTTACTATTTCTCTTCTTTAATTTACCGTTAACTATATATCTTTCTCACATTCTCTTTTACTTTCATTGCATTTAACTTGAGGCCTTTTCTTTCTCTATCCCACTTTTTTCCATTTTCGTCACCCCTGTATCTTTCTCTCTAGTTACCTTTCTTTCCCGTCTCTTTAAAAAAGTTTCTTCTCTCTCTCTCTCTCTCTCTCTCTCTCTCTCTCTCTCTCTCTCTCTCTCTCTTTATTTTTCTTTCATATTTTATATCATTCTCCTCATTTTCGTTTTTTTTCTTTTTTTATTTCGATTTCACTAAGTATCGTTTTCTCACGCTATTTCTTTTTTTTTGTTCTTTACTTAACTATTTTTTTCTCTTTAATCATGTGCCTTTTTCTATCTTTCTCTTTCTTTCTTTGAATTTACGATGTATCTTTCTCTCTCGTTATGTCTCTTACTTTTTGTCATTAAATATATATATATATATATATATATATATTATCGATTTTCTGAACTATTGTAAGAACTGCATGTAACTGAGTGTATCAAATTTGATTAAAATCGGACCACACCTTCTATAACCCGATTTTTTCTATTGTCGATTTTCGATATTTATCAGGGGTACCTCGACACAAAACCTACCTAAGAACACTCACAGACGCTGATAGTACAACTGAGTAAATTTTCAAGAAAAACCAAATGCAGTCTCTTTTTTTCTTTCATTGTCTTTCCCATGAGTCTTTCTCTATCGCTATTTCTCTTTGTTTATATTATTTTCTCTCTCTCTCTCTCTCTCTCTCTCTCTCTCTCTCTCTCTCTCTCTTATTTTTCATTTCTTTTTTTTTTCTCCTAATCCATTTATCTTTGTGGGATCATTCACCCCTTCTCGATCTACGCATATACCTTCCTCAATCCCACTCTCATCGATTATTCCTAGGTTTAATTAGTTCCTGCTCTGACCCCAAACGCACCCGTAAGAATGATTGCAAATTTATCTTGCTGAAAGTTTCGCACATTTAAAATGAACTTAAAGCTTCTTTTATGTTCAGAGTGAAAAGTATCGACCACTCTTTTTTTTCTTCACCTTTCTCAGGTCAAATTTCTATAAGGGTCAGCCTCCATATGTATTATGCATCGGCACCGTTAACATGGGCAGAGGACACAAACGAAAAAGAATATCTTAAATGTTTGCTGATTTTTCTATTTTTGCTTTGTTTCTTGATTTGCTGCAGCAAATAATTTGCTTTATGTATTAATTCACAATGAAAATTCGATAAAAAAAGAAAAAATCATTCAGTAATGACAGAATTAAATAGAAGCATTCGTTTAGATTTGACATTTAATTAAGCTGTTGTAACACTTACTCACATTTCCTAAATAAGTGAAAGATATTTAATATCTAAACTTATTTGTCTTCGTGTGTATGTTTGTGTGTCTGGTGTGTGCGCGTGTGTTCGTTACCTATAGATTCCGAAACGGCTGAACCGACTTTCTTGAAAATTTACACAGTTGTACTATAAGCGTCTGCGCGTGTTCTTAGCTAGGTTTTCTGTCGAGGTTCCGCCGATAAATATCGAAAATCGATAATCGAAAAAAATCGGGTTATAGAAGGAGTGATCCGATTTTAATCAAATTTCATACACTCGTAAACAAAGACATAAAAAACGATATTCAGAAGTTTCAAGGTTGCAGTTCTTACAATAGTGCAGAAAATCGATAATATATATATATATATATAAAAGCCAAGATGTTTGTGTGTGTGTCTGTTTATCTGCCTGTATGTCTGTATTTTTTCAGCCTTTTTAGTTTTTGCTTCGGATTGGGCTCTAAGTAGGTATAATTGTAGTTCTTAGTCTCAGCCATGATACCATTTACTCATTTAACCTTCAAAATTTCGGTTTACGACAAAAAAAACTTATTTGATATCGATACCAGGAAATCAAAATTTGACTTACGTCCATTCATTTTTCTTTCAGTCTACGGTTTCGCTTTAACTGGAAACAACTTGCTTTTTAGTCTTTCGTGCCAACGTCCAAAGTGTCTGAGCTCCAGGACCATGGTTTAGTTTTAAATCTTTCATTACACCCGAGCAACGCCGAGCTATACTACTAGTATATAATAAAAGAGAATTATTGCATTCAGTAAGCAAAAATATGTAAGGCAATCAATATTGGTAAGGAAAATCAAAGCATTAATGTTAAACCATGAAAATATTCTCCTATTTTAATGCGTTTTTCTCTTAAGCTCTTTGGCGATCATGGCTCTCCACAATTGTCTATCGGTTATAGAACTAAGTAAATGTTTTTTGATCAGTCATTCACTTAAGTGCTATAGGTGATACACGCTTGGGCGATTATTGTTCTTTTCATGCATAACTGACTAGGCTGAATATTTTCTCGCAGTAGGTTGACATTTCTTATGCAGTACAGTGGTTGCTAACCAAGGCTAACGAACCCAATCTTTCATGCGATTCAACTCATAGCTAGAGGGTGTAGAAGTGTATTCATACCTTTTTCAAGGGCATTTGTGCGTAAGTGAAGAAAATCAATTCGGTGTATTTCTCTAAAAGCCCCTTTCTGACATTTTTTCCACAGACATTTTTGGTATGTCATGCGCTGTCTCTCTCATTTTACTCCCAATAAGGCAATAAAGTCATTAAGACGCAAGGAGTTACTGGGTGCTAGAGAATATGGGTTCAACATCTTTTTAACATCAATTAGATCAATATGCCGTATTATCAGAGTTCATATATCACTGTTATAAGATGTTATATTTTATTATTATATGATCTCATATTTATAGTCTTTGCCAACAGACAATCGAACGGACGATAATACTTTCAAAATAGAAATAATAGAACGACAAATTTACGAAATTTAATATTTTTTATTTAGAACTAGTTCTTTTTTAATACAGCAATATATATACAGAAACCATTATATATATATATAGTGTATCGAGGCAGCAAGTAATTTTTTAAACATATGCTGTTAAATATAAGAAACAATGAATGTCTATTATGTTTAATCATGAGCCGTTCTAAACGTCTTAATTTTGCTTTAATTTCAGTTGAAAATAAAGACAAAAATTCTCCAACATTTGGATAATTATTTATTGATTTGCTTCTAAGCTTTCGGCTCACATAAGCCATCTTCAGAGATGTATGATGTCACTTGGTGTGACGTCATAAAACCGCATCGCAAATTTAAGAACTGCGTTTATTATTTTTGGTAACTATTGCCGTTGCCAAGAGGAGTTTTATGTCAACACAAAATAAAATCGTCGGTGATGGTGGATGTTATAATATTTCAGTTTAAACAACCTCTCTGAAGAATGGATTCGCCTTATGTGTACAAATAATCCTGCCTATACAAAGAACGGCAGTGTGTGTAGTAGTTGTTGATTATTATTTTAGTTCAAACATTTGTTGTATTTTTAGTTTATTTTTGGGTTCATTCCCCTCCCATCAGTTCATTTTTCATTAAATATTTTATAATATTGTACATGTATTATCTTGTACATTTATTTTATTGTATATAAATACATTTTTATTGTCATGGGTTAATTTCCCCCACTTTTTAGGTGCCCCTTGTAAGTTTCTGGCATTGTGGTGTATGAAGGAGTGAGAGTTGATGGATGGGTTCTTGTGGTGATTGTGCAAATTGTAATGAGTGAATGGGTCGTGATAGTGTTTAGCTAGGTATATGATAGTTCAGTGAGTACCAACCTCTCCCCCTCCCCTTTTAGGCCTTGTGCCACAATTCTGTATTTTTTTACAGAATAAATAGAGTGTGTGTAGTAGTTGTATTGAGCTACTTTTGTCACTGTCAGCTTTCTGCGGAGAGTATTAACACTGTCGTGGCTCCGCCGAAGGGTAGAGTCATGACTGGGGAACAGTAGACAAGTATTTTTGGTCGGGCTATATGGCCTGGAAGACACACATAGAAATGGTCTTGTGCTACTTGTTGCCTTAAGTGGGAAGGCCAACTAAATACTGTAGTTGTAAAGAGAGGAGTTGAGTTGTTGTACCGCCGCTAGTTGGTCAGTAAGAATATAGACTCATTACCCGGACATACCTCTTCAAGACAAGATTGTATATATTGATTCCTAATGACAGTCTTCCTTGTATTTCTGAATTGACTAACCCGTGTTCCAGTTTGTATATTTTTGTTCAATCCAACATACATTTTTTTATTTCCATATCCGCTTTTGTTATTTATTATTTTGTGTGGTTTCTCAAAAAGAACCCACAACAGTTTGGGTATAAATAGTGTCAGTATGGTCGTAAACTTTTATTTTAATTGTGAAGGCGTGTAGTAATTGCTTGAGTACATTATGTGGAATTGAGTTTATTATTAATAATTAATTATCAATAAGTTATTAATTATGTTTATTTCCAGTTTATATGGCTAGTTTTTATTGACAGATGTTTGTAAATACAAATTCTACATCAAATGATCCTAAACTGGCTTGGTTTTAAGGATTTGAGGAAATTTGTGAGTAGACTTGATACTATAATTGGCGGATAGATATGGAGAAATAAAATCGTTGAATATTTTTTATAACTGCTAAATAGGTGTTGGGATTTTGAAATCACGTTTCATGGTGGATATCGTAATTTATGTATTTTAACATTTCTGCACCATGTTTGATTATCTTGAATTATTTTGTTTATATTCAACGATTATACATCAGCATTGTTCATTTATAGAATTTTATTGACAGATTCTTTTAAATTTTTTATGGTGTTTTAATTTAATTTAATAAATTAGTTCAATCATCAATGTAATTTTTTTTATAATTCATTTTGTCCAAATGTACCAATATATTAATATTATCAGCTCGTCTGATAATGATATTCTATCTCCACCAATCAAACTTAGCCCATTTTAACCCAGTGTCCTCAGGTTTTAAAATATTAAATTCATTTACAAATCACAAGAATTTTTCTTCAAACGGGGCAATATTTAGATGGTAATTTTATTGATGAATCAATATGTCCTAACTACGTAGATATAATAATTGTTTTATATAATGATTTATAACCATTATTTTTTACAGTTTTTTATGCTGTCCTCAAATGAGGACACTGAGTTAAAATGGGTTAATATTATAAAGACATTACTACACACCTAAACAAGTAAAATTCCCTTCTATAACATTACTGTGAATGGAAGGGTGGTATGGTTTTTTGCCCAAACGAAATTAGTTTTGGCGGTTGAAAAATAAAGAGGGGTGCTGTTTGATCGCACCTCGTACAGCGAACATATCTGGCTGTGAAACATGTGCCTTGTATACATTTGTAATGTAGGTGTCACGATGGGGATATTGGTCTCTGTATATTTGTAGTTTAGTCTAATTTTTTGGCACGCTATACTCTTAGCGGATGTGCGTCATGGTGCAGTAGATATCGGCTCGGAAAGAGAAATCGGGAAGCCGAGTTCGAATTCCAGTTGAATTCCTTGCATTCACTTACACGCAAATACCCTTGGGAAAGGTATTAATCCGTCTTTTCCTTACAATTATGGGTTAAATAATAGTACAGATTGGGTTCTACAGCCTTGTTCGGCAAGCAGTCTACCGCAGAAATGGCAACCTACTGCGGGATGATCTTCTGCCCACTTAGTCATGTCTCTTTCGAGACATGATCGCCCAAGCGTGTATCACTTAACTGACTGATACTCCCTGCAACACTAACAACGGCAACAAAAACAGCAATAATAATACTAATAATAATGATAATAATGAATATAGAAAATTGCTGATTTTGTGGATAGGATCTCGTGTTTTATACATGAAGGCATAAGATTTTCAAAGAAAGGCTATAAAAACAGGCATATACTAGGGACAATCCAAACGATTAAAGTCTCGGTTACTGACGAATAGGAAGCATACAGCAGAGATTTTTGGATTTAAACGAATGGAATCGATCTAGTTATCACGTGAGCTATACACTGATTCATACATTTTCTATCGGTAAAAGATAGAGCAACAAAAAAAGAAGAAATGGTCAGGTGTGTAGATATTACGCCATATCGTTTCCTAATGCATAAAATAATGTAGAAATTATACAAACATCTTTTGATAAACATTGGTCGGATTTAAACTTGAGTCTTGCATATACACTACCAGCCATAAATGTTAGGTAAACCCAGTTTTTTTTAAAGAAATGATGTATTTCATACATTTCTTAGTATTTATTACCAATTGAAAATAGTATGGTTCTTTTGTTATTATTACTTTGCAAACTTTTACAAGGCAAGGAAGCAAAGATGAACTCGTCCGAATCGCCCTAAATTTTCCTCTTTCTTTCATTCATTAAACTTCAATATAGTTAATTGTTAAATATTTATAAATTCATTTGATGCACATGTTATTGTGCAGTATTAACAAAAGAACCATTCTATTTTCATTTACAATTATTCACTTGGCAATAAATACTAAAAACATAGTATGAAATACATAATTTGTTTTAAAACACTGGGGTGGCCTAATAATTATGGCCGGTAGTAAAGGCATTGATCGAGTTTATACTTGATTGTATTGGCAAATCCACTCATAGACAAAGACATAAGAAACGATATTCAGAAGTTTCAAGGTGGCCGTTCTTACAATAGTGCAGAAAATCGATAATATATATATATATATATAACGCAAGATGTTTGTGTGTGTGTCTGTTTATCTGTCTGTATGTCCTTTATACAAATCCACAATTTTTCAAATTTTCAAGTGTTTACTTATTTGTTTTAATTGTTTTAATATCCATAACACCTCACTTAATCGAGTATATATTTGAGAGTATTGGTAAATATTGGTCGTGTTGTTACAGAAGTCGATACGTAATAATTGACTATGTTTATACTTGAATCTATATTTAAATATTTGTCGGGCCGACCTGAAGGAGACTACCACCACCTTTAAATTTGTTGTTTTTCTTTTTCTTTTTTTACTTTTTTCTTATCGAGTTACACCCTAAATTTTCTGATTGACAAAGAAATTTGGAAAAATTTCAATATTTCAACAATTTTAGTGGGGGCTCAGTTTTTTATACAACGTAAATCAATCCTACGTTTTGGAACCACTTGATCGCTTACATCCTAAAGAAGAAAAAAGAATATGTTATTATTATTATTATTATTATTATTAGTAGTAGTAGTAGTAGTACTAGTAGTAGTAGTATTTCACTTCTGAACAGTATTGAATGACAGACTTCACTAAAAATTAACTAACAACAAGTCTCTTGAATACTACAATATATCTCACAGTATTTTGGCTGACGTTATCATCTGAATAACGGAAGTTCTTTTCTGGATTTCCAATTTTTCTAAATGTTTTTCAAAAGACTGTTAGAATATTAATGCCCAGAATATGATGAGTACAATCACTACCTTCCTACCAAGTGCCATGTGAAAAGCTGGGTAAATATGGCAAGCCTGGTTAGCGTGAACGGGGCTGACCTTGATTTTATCTTTTAGATCTACTAGTTGCATCGGGGTGGATTCTTTTGGAACCCTCCCCTGCTTAAGGTAGTTCTCTCTTGTATACCTATTTAATGTGAATGAATGGGTTCCTAGCCTGTACCCGTCTGCCTGTTTTGTTATGATCCAAGTCGAGATACTCAAACTCCCCAGTTTGTTTCGGCCTTCTTTTATCTCGGTTGGGTCAGCCTCTGATTTTCCCATTCCATTAATTATTTTATTCTCCCCCATTCCCTTAGCGAGTGTGCGTCTTGATTTCACCGCTTGGCAGCCACTTTTTTTATGTGGGATGGACGGGTCTTACTAACATTGTTTAATTTTAGTTTTAAAATTATGTTGTACTAGCAGTATAGCCTGGCGTTGCTCGGATGTAATGAAAGCATTAAAACTAATCCATGGTCCTGGAGCTCAGACACATCCTGAAGAATATTTGTGTGAAGTTTAGTGAGAATCGAATAAAAATTGTGGATTTGTATAAAGGACATACAGACAAACAGACACACACATAAACATCTTGCGTTATATATATATTATCGATTTTCTGCACTATTGTAAGAACTGCAACCTTGAAACTTCTGAATATCGTTTCTTATATCTTTATCTATGAGTGGATCAAATTTGATTAAAATCGGACAACTCCTACTATAACCCGATTTTTTCGATTATTGATTTTCAATATTTATCGGGGGTACCTCGACACAAAACCTAGCTAAGAACACTCGCAGACGCTTATAGTACAACTGTGTAAATTTTCAAGAAAATCGGTTCAGCCGTTTCGGAGTCTATAGGTAACGGACAAACACACAGACACACACACACATAAACTTTATTATATATTGTGATTTTTTGGGTTCACTCCCTTCCCATCATCTCATTTTTATTAAATCTTTATATATATATATATATATATATATATATATATATATATATATATATATATATATATATTTGCTCGCCTTTTTATTGTCATGGGTTTATTGCCCCGTTTTTTAGGTGTCCTTCTAAGTAAATGGTGTTGTGGTGTGTGAAGGATTGAATTGATGGATGGGTTCTTGTGGTGAATGTGCAAATTGTAATGAGTAATTGAGTCGTTGCAGTGTTCAGTTAGGTATAGGATAGATACTGAAGACCACCCTCTACTCACCCCCCTTTTTGGCCTTGTGCCACAATTTGTTTATTTTTTACGCAATAAATATTCAGTCCATGTTGGACGATAGGCAATTTTTGGCCCGTCGTTATAATACTACTTTGAGTTCAGGGCTTAACGCCTTTTGTTTCACTGTTGTATTCGTTTTTGCCGTACATTATTGCTTGATTTGTTTAAACTGTCGATTTGGAAAAAAATTATTTGTGTCGTGAGGTGGGGGCAATCCCAAATTATGGCTTCGTCTTCCTAGCCCTCAACTTCTGGTGCTGTGCCGACGGTGACCCTCTCACCGTTAGTATGGGAAAATGTTCCACAAAAAAAGGAAGCAAAATATTATCTGTAACTGCAGGAGAAATACAAGGATTATATCCATGAAAATGAACTAATTGTAGTGCCGGAAGTCGTAAATGTAGTTGCAGCAAGAACGATCTCCTTGCTGACATCGGATGCAAAAACCCGAAAATTTATAAAGTGTCAGCAGAGAGAAGAGGCCAGGAAGACCTTAAACATCATCCCATGTGTCCTGGCTAGGAGGTCCCGTGCCATGTGGGACGTTCTACTGGGCACGGAAACAGAATCAAAAAATTTGGCCGGTAGCATACTGACGGCTAAGTGTATCCGGATGGAAACGGAGTATCTGGATACTCGAAAAACTAAAATAACAATCCACGGAGTACCAGTGGATATTACCTGCAATCATGTGGGAGCCTTTTTCGCCAGTTTTGGATTGGTCAAAGAAGTGGTGCGGGTGACAAATAAGGCCGATGTGGTCACGGAGGATGTGAGCGTCAGTGTACTGGTAGACATTTTTAAGAATCCTCGACATTTTGCTGTGTCGGTACAGAAAGCTCTTTGTTTTGGAAGTTCAGCTTGTCCTTAGTTGACAGGGGGACTTCCGGGGCCAGCTAATTAACTTAGTGCAGCGGGCGTTAACTGGGGAAGTCATTGGGAATAAGTGGTGGAGGATCTTAAGAATAGTATTAGGTCTTTCACCACCAAGTTCAGCAAACGGCTCAAACTAGATAAGGCTGACAAGGTGAAGACACTTAGAGCTAATTACTCCCGGGCAGAGGCTGGTGGGGATCCCCTAGAGATAGCCGTAGCTAAGGAGGCTCTATAGCGTTCGACTAGCGATCATTACATTGGCCAGGTAATTAGACATAGGTTAAGCAAAATGTCGTCCAAAGCTGTGAACATGGGCGCAGAACTGCGCAAGGAAGAGATTCATTGAGGCGGCGACCAGTACATTAAAGGGGTTCGCGACCCTGAGGGACATATTTTTGGTAGACTGAGGACATGTGCAAGGCGGTTCAGCGGCATTTCGAGATCCTGTTTTTTTGACTTCCTCCGGCTTTTGCTAGCGAGGAAAAGCTTACGGAGGGCGAAGTCTACGCAGATTTGAAGAAGGTCGGCAGAGGCAAATCGCCGGGTCTCGATGGTTTGCCCTATGAATTGTACTTGAGGCTGTCGCACATCTTTGTCCCAATTTTGACTGTTGTCTTCAACAGCTGGTTCCGGCAGGGGTATATCATCAACTGATTCACCAGGGTTGTGATCACGCTGTTGAGAAAAGGCAAGGATGTTGGGAAGGTGCTAGTGGGTTACCGGCCCATAACTCTGCTAAACACAGAGTTATAGATTTTGACCAAGATCTTGTCAAATCGTTTGCAATTAGTTCCGAGTCTTTGTTGGGACCTGAGCAGACTTGTGCTGTAGAGCGCTGAACAATACGGAGCAACCTGCATCTGATACGCACGATCATAGAGGGGATAAAAGACTACGAAGAGGCCGCGCTGATCAATTTGGATCAATTTGGATCAGTCCAAGGCATTTGATATGGTTGACTATCGTTAACTGGCGGCTGTCCTGCAGGCCGCTGGATTCCAAACCAACTTCCGCCGCCTGATTAGCCTCCTGTATCAATCCCCCACTGCTGGGGCACAGCTGAACGGAAAGTTGTCGGGCGTTCTGTCGCTGTCTAGGTCGGTCTGACAGGGTTGTTCACTGTCGCACCTACTTTATGCTTTGAGGTTGGAGCCCCACCCTCGCCGGCTAATGGACAGGACAGTCCGCCCCTACGTCGAATTGTTGTACCAGGTGGGAATCGAGCCAGAGTTTCCGCGTACACCGATGACGTCACTACTTTGGAGTCCTCCTGGGGTGATATTGAGGTTGTACAGAAGGCGCTTGAACGGGACGAACAGATCACAGGGACCAAGATTAATCGCAACAAGTCGTCCGGCTTAAGTGCCTGGAAGGGTATTGCCCTCTCGGGGCCCTTCGACTGGACGCACGGCTCTGTCCACATTCTTGGAGTGTCGTTTGGGCCCGAACTCCAGTTGGAGAAAAATTGGTCAGAAGTACTGGCAAAGGTCGGAGCGTCGGTCGAAATTTAGCGTCAAAGGAGGTTGTCCTTAAAGGATTTGGCTGAGGCGTGTGTTACATACGTCTTCACCATTATGTTTTACCAGTTGTCAGTACTTCTACTTTTTAAACGACGTAAAGAAGCAATCGAGCGTTTGTACTTCTCCCTTTTGTGGAAAGGAAGCAAACATCACGTCGACAAACGTGTCTGTGTCTAGCGTCCATGTCATGGGGGTCTGGGAATGCTGCACTTGGTGGGTCACAAGGTCGCTTCAAGGTTTGTTTTTCTCAGGCGTGCAATTTTGGAAGACTCATTGCTGGCGGGGATAGTGAGGGACATATTCCTTAGCCTTAAGATCACTTCCTCCATCTCAAGGCAGTGCCGTAAGCCTCGAGGGTAATCGAGTTTTCTCCTCTAATGTCTGGCGTTCTTGCAGGCCATTCCACGGCCTAATGACCTTTTACAGCCTAGTAGATTCTTCAGTCGTGGGTTAGTGGAGGGTGCCGCGAAAGATTCATTACGTGATGTGCTCCGCTTGTCGGAGGATGAGTTTCGCTCGTTCTGGTCTTGGGCACCAGGTGCCGATTATCTCAGCAACTCTGAGTTTTCGCTTACCTGGCGATTGGCTCGGAATCGGTTATCTCTCAATGAAAAGCTTTTCATATGGAGCCTGGAGAATTTGCCAGATTGTGAACGCTGCAATCTTAGAAGAAAAGGCTTCTCATGACTTATACCATTGTTTGCGGGTTCGGCCTCTATGGGATCGTGACGGTGAGTTGATTGCTCGTATAGCGCCGAGTGAGGTCGTGATCATTGATCGTGCATTCGCCTATGATAATATGTTGCCCCCGTTCTCTGGGATGAATCGCATGGTGTTTCTGTTGCTGTTGGTCAAGGCTCGAATGGACGACGCGAAAGGAGGAAGTCTTGCAAGGTCAGCGTCTTTCACATCAGGATCTGATCCGATATTTTGAGCTGGTGCTCAAAATAAAGATTAGAACTGATTGGATACAGTTGACTTTGACAGCCTTCAGCAAAAGGTGGATATATGTAGCAAGTCTGGCTCGCGTGAACGGGGCTAGCCTTGATTTTCTCTTTTAGTTCTGCCAGTTGCATCGGGGTGGATTCCTTTGGAACCCTCCTCTGCTTAAGGTATCTCTCTTTTGTGCACCTATTTAATGTGAATTAATGGGTTCCTAGTCTGTATCAGGCTTTCTATTTGGTTATGATTCAAGTCGAGGTTCCCAACGTCTCCTGTTTGTTTCAGCCTCCTTTTATCTCGGCTGGATCAGCTTTTGAATTTCCCATTCTATTAATTATTTTACATCCACTCCCACTCTGTTAGTGAGTTGGCTTCTTAATTCCGCCATTCGACGGAATACAGCGGCCACTCTTGTTTTGAGGGAGGGATTGGTCTTACTAACATTATTTTAGTTTAAACATTCGTTGTATATTTAGTTTGTTTTTCGGTTCATCCTCCTTCCATCGTTTCATCTTTCATTAAATGTTTTAAATATATTATATTATTGAACATAAATGCATTTTTATTTACATGGTTTTGCGTCCCCCATTTTTAGGTGCCCTTTGTAAATTTGTGGTATTGTGGTGTCTGAAGGATTGGGAGATGATGGATTGGTTCTTGTCGAATGCGCAAATTGTAATGAGTGAATGGGTCGTGATAATGTTTAGCTAGATATAGGATAGCTAGTGAGCACCAAACTCTACATCTCCCATTCGGCTATGTGCCATAATTCAATGTATTTTTTACATGAATAAATATTCAGTCGATGCTGGACGATAGTAGTCGACAGTTAGTCGAATACGAAAGTAGTCAGCGACCTGGCAAGATTACACTGTGTAATACGTATTATATCAAGTTCCTAATTTTTTCTACGTCGAACCTGTTACGAGCGGCTTTGCACAAATACTAGCCTCCACTGCGAAAATGACTCCACAACAAACTTGTATTCTTTTTGATTTGTTACTGGGCCGATTATGCTGAGTGTTATTTTCATCGAAAATGGAAGGTGAGTTTTGTAACTTGGCTCATCAAGCTGATTGTTTGGTGAAGTTCCCATTCCTTTGTGCCTAGCCTAGTTGCAGAACAATAATAAAGATGCACGATATATTCAATGAACATGTCACAGATCCAAACTCTTTCAAAAAGACGACACATGTTGTACAGAACGAAGTGCTTCCCATCAGCTTTCAGATATATTTCATCGAAATATATGAACGTTGGTAGATTCGACAAACATTTCTGAATATATGAGTTATGGTAGATATGTCACACATATCTTAATCTGTGAATTATGGTAGATTCTACACACATATATGAACTAGCAGTATAGCCCGGCGTTATTCGGGTGTAATGAAAGCTTTAAAACTAATCCATGGCCCTGGATCTCAGACTCTTTGGACGTTGGCACGAAAAACATAAAAGCAATAGTTATTTTCATTTAAAGCAAAACCGTAGACTGAAAGAAAAATGAATGGATGTAAGTGAAATTTTGATTTCCTGATATCGATATCAAATAAATTTTTTCATTGTAAACTGAATTTTGAAGGCTAAATAAGTCCCCTGAGTAAATGGTATCATGGCTGAGACTAAGAACTACAATTATACCTACTTAGAGCCAAACCAGAAACAAAAGCTAAAATAAAAGTGCTAAAAATAGACATACAGGCAGATAAACAGACACACACAAAAACATCTTGCCTTATATATATATATATATTATCGATTGTTTGCTCTATTGTAAGAACTGCCACCGTGAAACTTCTGAATATCATTTCTTATGTCTTTGTCTATGTAAGAATCAAATTTGATTAAAATCGGACCACTCCTTCTATAACCCGATTTTTTCGATTATCGATTTTCGATATTTATCGGGGTTACCTAGACACAAAACGTAGCTAAGAACAGACGCTTATATTACAACTGCGTAAAATTTCAAAAAAGTCGGGTCAGCCGTTTTGGAATTCATAGATAACGGACACACACACACACACATACACAGACACATACACACAGACAAATTTCTATTTATAAATAAGTTTAGATATGTGAATTATGGAAAATTCGACACATATATCTAAATATGTGAATTATGGAAGATTTGACACACAAGTCTGAATATGTGAATTATGGTAGCTTCTCCACATATATGTGAATATTTGAATTATGGTAGATTCTTTTTTTTTTAATCGTGTCACCCCAAGCAAGGCATTCCACTGCCACTATAGCGCAGGGGGTTACATAGAGGGATTGGGTATAGGAAATGTCAGAAGGAGGGGGATAGACGACTTAGGATGTACATAGGGAGAGAGTTGGAGAGAGTGGGTGTGAGTTAGTGTGTTAGGAGGTGTCTATTGACCTTACATTTAAACTCCTGGAGGTTGTAGCCGTCGGGGAAGCAAGGATGCGGTAGGGAATTCCACAGGCGGGAAGTGCGAGGAAAGAAGCTGTTGGAGTAGAAATTGCGGTTATATTTCATCGGTTTCACTGTAAAAGGGTGGGACCTAGTTGTCAATCTAGTATCTCGTGCAAATTCACATCTATGGGGCACCAGTGATTTAAGTTCGTCAGAGCAGAAGCCATGAAAGTACTTATAGAAGAGGCACAGGGAAGCCACGTCACACCGGTGAGAGAGATACTGCAGGCGGTCAGCCAGGTCGGTATCACTCTCATTATAGATTCTTCGCTGTATTTTGTCAAGAACCCCGAGGAGAATAGAAGGGGCACCCGACCAGATGTGGCAGCAGTATTCAATACACGGGCAGATGGTGGATTTATATAATTGCAGGATAGATTCAGGCGGAAAGAATATCCGGGCCCTGCACAGAGAGCTGACTTTCATTGCTGCGGATTTAGCTATGGATTTGACGTAGTCATTCCACTTGAGGTCCGCTGAGAGTGTCAGGCCAAGCAGGGGTAGTGATTTACTCTCTGGGAGGCAAGCCTGTTCCATGCTAATGGGAGGGAGGTGCGGTTGTCTGTGGTGGTTAATTGACAGCAGCTTCGTTTTGGAAGAATTGAATTTTACGAGCCATTTCGTGCTCCAATATGGTAGATTCGACACACATATCTGAATATGTGAATCCTTGTAGATTGGACACAAATATATGAATATTTGAATTATGGTAGATTTGACACATATATAAGAATATGTGAATTATGGCAGATTCAACACAGATATCCGAATATTTGAATTGCGGTAGATTTGACACACATATCTGAATATGTGAATCATGGCAGATTGGACACACATATCTTTATATGTAAATAATGTTAGATTGGAAACACATATCTGAATATGTAAATTATGGTAAATTCGACACCCATATCTGAATACTTGAATTATGGTTGATTCGATATACATATAAGAATATGTGAATTATGGTAGATTCTACACACATATCTGAATATGTGAATTACGTTAGATCTACGAACATATCTGAATATGTAAATTATGGTAGATTGATACACATATCAGAATATGTGAATCAAGGTAGATTGGACACACATATCTTTATATGTAAAATAATGTTAGATTGGAAACACATATCTGAATATGTAAATTATGGTAAATTCGACACCCATATCTGAATACTTGAATTATGGTTGATTCGATATACATATAAGAATATGTGAATTATGGTAGATTCTACACACATATTGAATATGTGAATTACGTTAGATTCTACGAACATATCTGAATATGTAAATTATGGTAGATTGGATACACATATCAGAATATGTGAATCAAGGTAGATTGGACACAAGGCTATCTTTATATGTGAAATAATGTTAGATTGGAAACACATATCTGAATATGTAAATTATGTAAATTCGACACCCATATCTGAATACTTGAATTATGGTTGATTCGATATACATATAAGAATATGTGAATTATGGTAGATTCCCCTACACACATATCTGAATATGTGAATTACGTTAGATTCTACGAACATATCTGAATATGTAAATTATGGTAGATTGATACACATATCAGAATATGTGAATCAAGGTAGATTGGACACACATATCTTTATATGTAAATAATGTTAGATTGGAAACACATATCTGAATATGTAAATTATAGTAAATTCAATTAACCTACAAATGAATACTTGAATTATGGTTGATTCGATATACATATAAGAATATGTGAATTATGCAGGGGATCTTACACACATATCTGAATATGTGAATTACGTTAGATTCTACGAACATATCTGAATATGTAAATTATGGTAGATTGGATACACATATCAGAATATGTGAATCAAGGTAGATTGGACACACATATCTTTATATGTAAATAATGTTAGATTGGAAACACATATCTGAATATGTAAATTATGGTAAATTCGACACCCATATCTGAATACTTGAATTATGGTTGATTCGATATACATATAAGAATATGTGAATTATGGTAGATTCTACACACATATCTGAATATGTGAATTACGTTAGATTCTACGAACATATCTGAATATGTAAATTATGGTAGATTGGATACACATATCAGAATATGTGAATCAAGGTAGATTGGACACACATATCTTTATATGTAAATAATGTTAGATTGGAAACACATATCTGAATATGTAAATTATTATAAAATTCGACACCCATATCTGAATACTTGAATTATGGTTGATTCGATATACATATAAGAATATGTGAATTATGGTAGATTCTACACACATATCTGAATATGTGAATTACGTTAGATTCTACGAACATATCTGAATATGTAAATTATGGTAGATTGATACACATATCAGAATATGTGAATCAAGGTAGATTGGACACATATCTTTATATGTAAATAATGTTAGATTGGAAACACATATCTGAATATGTAAATTATGGTAAATTCGACACCCATATCTGAATACTTGAATTATGGTTGATTCGATATACATATAAGAATATGTGAATTATGGTAGATTCTACACACATAATCGAATATGTGAATTACGTTAGATTCTACGAACATATCTGAATATGTAAATTATGGTAGATTGGATACACATATCAGAATATGTGAATCAAGTTAGATTGGACACACATATCTTTATATGTAAATAATGTTAGATTGGAAACACATATCTGAATATGTAAATTATGGTAAATTCGACACCCATATCTGAATACTTGAATTATGGTTGATTCGATATACATATAAGAATATGTGAATTATGGTAGATTCTACACACATGTATCTGAATATGTGAATTACGCGTTAGATTCTACGAACATATCTGAATATGTAAATTATGGTAGATTGGATACACATATCAGAATATGTGAATCAAGTTAGATTGGACACACATATCTTTATATGTAAATAATGTTAGATTGGAAACACATATCTGAATATGTAAATTATGGTAAATTCGACACCCATATCTGAATACTTTGAATTATGGTTGATTCGATATACATATAAGAATATGTGAATTATGGTAGATTCTACACACATATCTGAATATGTGAATTACGTTAGATTCTACGAACATATCTGAATATGTAAATTATGGTAGATTGGATACACATATCAGAATATGGAATCAACAAAGGTAGATTGGACACACATATCTTTATATGTAAATAATGTTAGATTGGAAACACATATCTGAATATGTAAATTATGGTAAATTCGACACCCATATCTGAATACTTGAATTATGGTTGATTCGATATACATATAAGAATATGTGAATTATGGTAGATTCTACACACATATCTGAATATGTGAATTACGTTAGATTCTACGAACATATCTGAATATGTAAATTATGGTAGATTGGATACACATATCAGAATATGTGAATCAAGGTAGATTGGACACACATATCTTTATATGTAAATAATGTTAGATTGGATACACATATCAGAATATGTGAATCAAGGTAGATTGGACACACATATAGGAGTAAGTGAATTATGATAATTTCGACACACATCTGAATATTTATGGTAGATTCGACACACATCTCGGAATATGTGAATTATGTTAGATTCGTCCCACATATTTGAATATGTAAATTCTAGTAGATTTGACACACATTCCTGAATATGCGAATTATGGTAGATTCTACAATCATATCTGAATATGGGAATTATGTTAACTTCGACTCGCATATCTGAATATTTGAACTAGCTAAGATTCTAAACGCATATCAGAATATGTGAATTATGGTAAATTCGATACACATATATGAATAAGTGAATTATGGTAGATTTTACACACGTATCAGATGTTTTTGAATTATGTAAATTATGGACGATTTTACGCTCATTTCTGAATATGTAAATTAAGATAGATTCGACAAACATTTACACTTTAAATCGGAAGTGAAAACTACTAAGAGCTAAATTTAGTATTAATATACGAGGTATAATTACATGTTCTCATATAATTTGAACACATTTTTATTTTTCTTTGGTACACCATTTTGCTTCAATTTGATCTTGGAATACGCTTTGTCGTCACAGTTTTCTGTCAGCACATTTTTTCTATAAACTTAAATAATTTCCCATGTATAAATATTGTCCAGTAAAGATCGTAAAATGAAAAGTCCATTGAAGTAAAGAACAGATTAGAACAAAATCGAAAATGAAGATGGCAATAGCATCTATGTCAGGATCAGATGCAGGCACAGCGGGAAGCTGATAGGCAAAGATATTCACAGGCATCGACAGAACGCTGTGAAGCAATAAGTTCACGAGTACAAGCCGGGCGACGCAAAGCTCAGAGGCGAAATAATGAGACAGAAGGAGAGTTTAATACGAGGTGAGTAGAAACGCGAGAGAGAGAGAGAGAGAGGGGGGAATAAAGACAGAGAGAGGTGGGGCAGCGCAAATAAAACAGAGACAGAAGCCAATGCAAGGGAGAGCTACACTGAGAGACGACGAGGTTGAAAGGATTCTAAATGAAATACCGGAAGAATCCAAAACAAGAAGAGAAAATAGGAGAATTGCCAATGGAAGAACGTCTTCAACAAAATAAAAAATACAGAAGAGCAACGCAACAGAAGCAAGAATGTGAATATTGACGCCATTAGAAATCCAAGAAATACACACAACAGGGTTCATAGAGTAAATAATATTCTGTTCACTGAATCCAATTATCAACAACATACGTGCATGGGATAAAAAATAGGCCGTCGTTTTGACCATAAGGTTACACTAATAATAATAATAATAATAATAATAATAAAAATAATAATAATAATAATAATAATAATAACAATGGAAAATCATATTGCAAATCCATGTCAGCTGAAATGATCTGAGACATTAAGTAAATATATGGACCTCAAATTAGAAAATCGTTTGGACGTGTAATCTCAAGAAGAAAACAGTTCTTTATGTTTGCGGGTCTTTCGAAAAGAAACAACCGAATATAAGGGGAAAATTCGTGACAGCCAGGAAATATGTGAATTACAAAATATCTTGCCCATACACCCTTGTGCATATTAAATGAATCAAAATGATTAATGCCGTTGTAGCATCTTTCACACTTCTACCTATTACGCATACCCCGTCTCTCGGAGTTGTTTTTCTTTTCCTACTGCATTTTCCTTTCAGTTTTGGACAGAGGGATCCAGTTTGTTTCTTCGTTTTTATGACACGATTGACAGTTGAAAGGCTTATACCAACAATTTCCGCGATCTTTCTGTAAGGTTTGCCAGTGTGTTTGTGCAGCGTTGCAATTTTCGTACGCTTCCTTGGAGTAATGTCCATCGCAGACAATGACCGTAGGACAACTATTCGACAGTCGAGACAATAGTGTCTGGGAATGATAAAAATCTGAAGCAATCACGAATGACTCAATATCTTTTTAGTCAGTCATTTAAGTCCCATACGTGATACATGCTTTGGGCGATCATGTCTCTTTCGAGACATGACTGACTGGACAGAAGATTATCACGCAGTAGGTTGTTATTGCTTTCTGCGGTAGACTGGTTGCCAGCCAAAGCTTTAGAACCCAATCTGTCCTATTATTTAACCCATAAATTTAATACCATTCCCAAGGGTATTTGTGCGTAAGTGAATGTAAGGAATTCAACTGGAATTCGAAATTGGCTCCAAATATTCATACGGCACTGCAAATGACCTAATTTGAAGAAAAATTAGAAATAGATTACACCCTGCACCTCCAGTGGTACTAAAACTGATCGTAAGGTGAAAGAAAGGTAACTAAAGAAGTTGTTTTAATTTGCGCAAAGGCTGTAGGTATTTCTCACATACCTTGCAGATTTCAGTGCATTCAATGGCCATCATTATATACTCTTATAAATTTATCTGTTTGCATGACACCTCATGTGTTTGCGTCATCTGACACAAAAAGGAACATGTCTTCTCAAAGTCTCTGTTTGAGATATGGTGACAAAACTTACGACATAAACCAAAAAACCGTCCCGTAAGATCTCCTAAATTAAGCAAATGTCGAACCTGATCAATATCTAGATTAATGACCACTTTAGAATACCAGCTGCTGTAAGTTCGGATATGCGAGTGGTGTAAGATATGATGGTTCGGAATTGTTAATTGAGGTGTCAAGTTCTAGTTTTGTCCGATACATTCACCTACGCACAAATACCTTAAGGAAAGGCATGAATCTATCACCTGTTCCCCATATATGAGGTAATTAGTATAGATTATACATTAAACTGTTATTTTCGCCCATTCTTAACATCTGAAAATATTTTCTGTCTTTAAATAACGTGCAAATGGTTGACAATTCCTAAAAAAGAATCAATAAAAGCACAAAGGAAAGGCAAATATCATTAATAATAATAATAATAATAATAATAATAATAATAATAATAATAATAATCACCCAGCACCGGTTACAGAAATAGAAGATGTAACCATTCTATGGGATTACACCATCTACACAGACATAAAAATTGAAGCAAACAGGCCAGACATTATTGTTAAAAACCAGAAGGAGAAAACTTGTCTATTAATTGATATGGATTGCCCAGCGGATTGTAACATAGCAATCAAGGAATTTGAAAAACTGTCAAAATATAAAGACCAGGAAATTGAAATAGAAGTAATGTGGAAATTGAAAACAAGAGTTGTGCCAGTGATAGTAGGTGCACTTGGAATGATAAAAAATGGAACAAAACAACACATTGAAAGAATCCCTGGAAACCCCAGCTTAAGAGATATACAAAAAATTGTCTTATTAAGTACAGCCCACACACTAAGGAAAACTTTATCTATGTAACGCTAGGGATGATAGGGAAGATAGAAAAACATGAAATGGAGCCATAACAACACGCCACTACCTGCCTTAGGTCTCCCCGCAGACTTGGTTGGTAGTGAGACCAAAGCAGAAATCGAAATATGATGAAAAATGACATAATAATAATAATAACTGAACTGCAATTTCGTAATAATTACGATGTCTTGATCCCCTCTGAATGCAACAGAATATCATTGATATGAAACTAAATTTAAATATCATATAAATATTATGAATACTAATTAATGTGATCATGATGGCGATGATGAATTTGATTGTTACTGATGACGTGGACGTGTTAGCATCAGTAGTATTAATAATAATGATAACTTGTTTTGCGTCTATGGCCTGGTAAGAGTGTTCATTGAAAGAAATCTTAACTTTGGCGAAATAAAAATAGTCTATCGATTTTAGCCTTGGGTTGTTAAAACGAAAATCTGCCTCAGATTTCCAGCGAGATACACTAGAAGCATTTGCTTCTTGTTTAATTGAGAACACATTGATTAAGAGTGAAATAAAGAAAAATAGTCTTCAAATGTGAAAGAAAAAGATGGATGCAGAGCGTTTACTTGCATCTTTCTTTTTTTTTCTCTCCAAAATTTGGACTCTCTTTATTTTTAATGATTTTTTGTTTGTTTCCAATACTATTTTTTGCTGTATTTGGTTTGGTTTCACGTTTAAATAATTCATTTTATACTTCTATTTTGTCTTTTTTTTTTCTAGAAGAAAGAAAGATACGTTATTTTTATTTTTTGGTTTCATGTGCAATTCCTTTTGTTTTCTTTTTCATTGTCTTCGGTTACGACGTTGTTTTTAATTTTCTTTTGCTTTTTTTTTTGGTTTTGCTTTTTTTCTTTTACTGGGGTAAGCAGGCGCTTCTTCTCATCACGAAGAATGAAAGAGAGCAGACGAGAAAATGAAGAAGTAGAGCGGGAAAGAAATGACGAAAGAGATCATTTTTAGACGAACGAAAGACTGGAGACGAAACAACAATATTTTAAAAAAGAAATCGACACCAAAAATAGATTAATTTAGTTTAATTAAAAAATAAATGAAGAAATAAATAAAACGCGAAAGAAAGGAAAAAGAAAAAAAGATTTCGATGACTGTGACACCAAGCAAAATTAATCCCGAAAATAATAGAAAAAAAAATGAATGAATGAGATAACTGAATTTGAAAATGAATAAACAAAACAAAAGAAAAGTAAGTAGAAAAAGTAACAGGGTTGGAAGAAAACAGGCAGAAGTAACTAAATGGAATTCTTAATAGAAAAGAGGGAATCAAATCAAAACAAAGGTGAAATCAAAAAAAAAGAAAGAAAAATACTAAGAAGAAATGAGAAAAAGAGAAGTCAAAAAAGTAACTGTGAGGAATTAAACGCCAAGAATACAAAATGAACCGAGAAAGACGACGGAAGATAAAAAAAGAATAAAAACAAAAGTAAGAAGGAAGCTGAGAATATGAAATAAGTAAGCGTCTAAAACAAATGCAACATTTTAGAAAAAATACAAAACAAGAAAAATCAGCAGGAGACGAAAACGATGAGAAAATAGTAATATAGTCTTCCTGCAGACTTGGTATGTAGTGCGACCATAGCAGCAATAGATTTATAATGAAAAATGACATAATAATAATAATAATAATAATAATAATAAGAAGAAGAAGAAGAAGAAGAAAAAGAAGAAGAAGAAGAAGAAGAAGAAAATGAAGAAGAAGAAAAAGAATGTGAGGGGAAATAGAAAAAGCATGAAATAAAGCCATAACAGCTCACCACGACTTCCCTTAAGTCTTCTCGCAGACTTGGTAGGTAGTGCGACCATAGCCGAAATCAAAATATGATGAAAAATGACAACATAATAATAATAATAATAATAATAATAATAATAATAATAATAATAATAATAAGAAGAAGAAGAAGAAGAAGAAGAAGAAGAAAAGAAGAAGAAGGAGAAGGAGAAGAGGAGGAAGAAGAGGAGGAAGAAGAATAAGAAGAAAATGAAGAAGAAGAAAATGAATAAGAAGAAAATGAAGAAGATGGAGAAAATGAAGAAGAATAAATAAAAAGACTAGAATAAGGACGGAATATAAAGTAAACAGATTCAGAATCAGTAGTGGTAAAAAAATGAAACACAGTTGAAAGGAAATAATAACAATAATAATAATGATAATAATAATATGAAGAAGAAGAAAGAAGAAGAAGAAAGAAGAAGACTGGAATACGGACGGAATAAAAAGTGAACAGATTCAGAATCAGTAGAGAAAAAAGAAATGACACACAGCTAAAAGGAAATAATAATAATAATAATAATAATAATATGAAGAAGATGAAAATGACAAGAAGCACAAGAACGGAATGCAACAACAAAATAAGAGATAAAAGACAAAATAACAGAACTAGAAGAGGGAAAAAAGCGTAAGGTAATTGGCTTGAAAATATATGAAAAAAGAACCGTGTTGATTACACAAGAAAAAGAATACCGATAAAGAAAGAGTAAAAGAACAAAGAGACATGAGAAGCGAAAGAAAAGAATGATAAGCGGAGGGAGGCAAGCAAATTGAACTGATAAAAATCGAGGATGCCCATAAGAGAATGTCGAATGATTCATAGCAAAAGAAAAAAATCTGGGTGCAGTTAGAATAGCAAGAGAAGAAAGACAAGAAGAACGGAACGCAAGACAAGAGTGTAGATAACAAGAAAATAGAATCGGAAAAAAAAAAGAATAGGCAATGAGAAGTAACAAAGAAAATGTATGAGAGACATGCCTAGAGAAAAAGAGAAGCAAAGTCAAAGTTTAAAAGAAGCGGATACACAAGAAGCCCAATAAACTTCCAATACGAATTTCTTCTCAGCAATTCCGCCGTTACTAGTCAAATGAATTTGATTTAATGAAAATGAAATTTTTACAAAACAAATATACACCGAACGACGAGTTTGTCCCACTCTGTAAGGCATTAATTAATTCATAGCAGAGGTTTTATTTTGCAAATAAAAATGTTTGTTTGTGCTTGCGTTTTTATTATTAATGTTTTTAATTCACTTTCGTTTCGTTCTTTTTAAAATAAGTTCCTATTTTTGACGGTTCTGCCTAAATTTGAATTTTACAGAAGAAAAGATTTTTGATACAAACAGTGTTTACTGTCTACTTTACTTTTTATAATTTTTTCTTTATCTGACAATTTGTCGACAGTATTCTCTTAGGAAAATTAAAGAATATCATTAACTCTTTCTATATATATTTTTTGAATATTAAAAGGAAATATTTAAAAAGAATTCTATTTTGATTGTTAAAGATGAGGAATTGACAAAAGACATTCACTTATTCGATTTATTAGAGGAACTGTTTAATTATTAGAGAAATTTCAAATATGTTGTTCATTCAAAATACTACATATGTTATAAAATAGATTCAATTTAAATACATGGCCCATAAAATATTATTTTCAACTGAAAATTTTACCTTCTAGTTGTGATGGTTACATACCCATTTCTGCTGGACAATCGCTAAATGGTCTTTTTTGTGATGGTTACATAGGAATTTCTGTTGGACAGTAGCTATATGGTCCCGTTGCGAAGCTTATATAACCTTATCTACTGGAAAATCACTATATGGTCCTTTTCTGATGGTTACATAGTATTTTCTGTTGGACAATCGCTAGATGGTCCTGTTGTGAAGGTTACATACACTTTTCTGTTGGACAGTCGATAGATGGTCCTGTTGTGAAGATTATATACACTTTTCTGCTGGGCAGTCGCTAGATGGTCCTGTTGTGAAGGTTACATACACTTTTCTGCTGGACAGTCGCTAGATGGTCTCGTTGTGAAGGTTACATACCCTTTTTCTGCTGGACAGTCGCTAGATGGTCTTGTTATGAAGGTTACATAATCTTTTCTGCTGGACAGTTGTTAGATGGTCCAGTTGTGAAGGTTACATAACCTTTTCTGTTCGACAATCGCTAGATGGTCCTGTTGTGAAGGTTACATCCCCTTTTCTGTTGGACAGTCGCTAGATGGTCCTGTTGTAAGGGTTACATACACTTTTCAGTTATAAAGTCGCTAGATGGTCTTGTAAAGGTTACATACACTTTTCTGTTGGACAGTCGGTAGAAGGTCTTCTTGTGAAGGTTACATATCCTTTTCTGCTAAACAGTCGCTAGATGGTCTTGTTGTGAAGGTTACATACCCATTTCTGTTGGACAGTCGCTAGATGGTCTTGTTGTAAAGGTTACATACCCTTTTCTGTTGGACAGTCACTAGAAGGTCTTGTTGTGAAGGTTACATAACCTTTTCTGATGAACAGTCGCTAGATGGTCTTGTTGTGAAGGTTACATACACTTTTCTGTTGGACAGTCGCTAGATGGTACTCTTGTGAAGGTTACATATCCTTTTCTGCTGGACAATCATTAGATGGTCCAGTTGTGAAGGTTACATACCCTTTTCTGTTGGACAGTCGCTAGATGGTCCTGTTGTAAAGGTTACATACACTTTTCAGTTGGACAGTCACTAGATGGTCCTGTTGTGAAGGTTACATACCCTTTTCTGCTAGACAGTCGCTAGATGGTCCTGTTGTAAAGGTTACATACACTTTTCTGTTGGAAAGTAGCTAGATGGTCCTGTTGTAAAGGTTACATAAACTTTTCTGCTGGACAGTTGCTAGATGGTCCTGTTGTGAAGGTTACATACACTTTTCTGTTGGACAGTCGCTAGATGGTCTTGTTGTGAAGGTTACATACACTTTTCTGTTGGACAGTCGCTAGATGGTCCTGTTGTAAAAGTTACATACACTTTTTTGTTGGAAAGTCGCTAGATGGTCCTTTTGTGAAGGTTACATACACTTTTCTGTTGGAAAATCACTAGATGGTCCTGTTGTGAAGGTTACTACATAACCTTTTCTGCTGGACAGTCGCTAGATGGTCCTGTTGTAAAGATTACATACACCTTTCTGTTGGAAAGTCGCTAGTTGGTCCTGTTGTAAAAGTTACATACCCTTTTCTGCTGGACAGTCGCTAGATGGTCCTGTTGTAAAGGTTACATACACTTTTCTGTTGGAAAGTAGCTAGATGGTCCTGTTGTAAAGGTTACATAAACTTTTCTGCTGGACAGTTGCTAGATGGTCCTGTTGTGAAGGTTACATACACTTTTCTGTTGGACAGTCGCTAGATGGTCTTGTTGTGAAGGTTACATACACTTTTCTGTTGGACAGTCGCTAGATGGTCCTGTTGTAAAAGTTACATACACTTTTTTGTTGGAAAGTCGCTAGATGGTCCTTTTGTGAAGGTTACATAAACTTTTCTGCTGGACAATCATTAGATGGTCCAGTTGTGAAGGTTACATACCCTCTTCTGTTGGACAGTCGCTAGATGGTCCTGTTGTAAAGGTTACATACACTTTTCAGTTGGACAGTCACTAGATGGTCCTGTTGTGAAGGTTACATACCCTTTTCTGCTGGACAGTCGCTAGATGGTCCTGTTGTAAAGGTTACATACACTTTTCTGTTGGAAAGTAGCTAGATGGTCCTGTTGTAAAGGTTACATAAACTTTTCTGCTGGACAGTTGCTAGATGGTCCTGTTGTGAAGGTTACATACACTTTTCTGTTGGACAGTCGCTAGATGGTCTTGTTGTGAAGGTTACATACACTTTTCTGTTGGACAGTCGCTAGATGGTCCTGTTGTAAAAGTTACATACACTTTTTTGTTGGAAAGTCGCTAGATGGTCCTTTTGTGAAGGTTACATACACTTTTCTGTTGGAAAATCACTAGATGGTCCTGTTGTGAAGGTTACATACCCTTTTCTGCTGGACAGTCGCTAGATGGTCCTGTTGTAAAGATTACATACACCTTTCTGTTGGAAAGTCGCTAGTTGGTCCTGTTGTAAAAGTTACATACCCTTTTCTGCTGGACAGTCGCTAGATGGTCCTGTTTTAAAGGTTACATACACTTTTCTGCTGGACAATCACTAGATGGTCCTGTTGTGAAGCTTACATACACTTTTCTGTTGGACAGTCGCTAGATGGTCCAGTTGTAAAGGTTACATACCCTTTTTTGCTGGACAATCACTAGATGGTCTTGTTGTGATGGTTATATACACTTTTCTGCTGAACAATCACTAGATGGTCCTGTTGTGAAGGTTACATTACCTTTTCTGTTGGACAGTTGCTAGATGGTCCTGTTGTGAAAGTTACATACCCTTTTCTGCTGGACAGTCGCTACATGGTCCTGTTGTAAAGGTTACATACCCTTATCTGCTGGACAGTCGCTAGATGGTCCTGTTGTGAAGGTGACATACACTTTTCTGTTAGACAGTCGCTAGATGGTCCTGTTGTGAAGGATAGATACCCTTTTCTGCTGGACAGTCGCTAGATGGTCCTGTTGTAAAGGTTAAATACACATTTCTGCTGGACAATCATTAGATGGTCCTGTTGTGAAGGTTACATACACTTTTCTGTTGGACAGTCGCTAGATGGTCCTGTTGTAAAGGTTACATACGCTTTTCTGCTGGACAGTCGCTAGATGGTCCTGTTGTAAAGGTTACATACACTTTTCTGTTGGAAAGTCGCTAGATGGTCCTATTGTAAAGGTTACATACCCTTTTCAGTTGGACAGTCGCTAGATGGTACTGTTGTGAAGGTTACATACCCTTTTCTGCTTGACAGTCGCTAGATGGTCCTGTTGTAAAGGTTACATACACTTTTCTGTTGGAAAGTCGCTAGATGGTCCTGTTGTAAAGGTTACATACCCTTTCCTGCTGGACAGTCGCTAGATGGTCATGTTGTAAAGGTTACATACACTTTTCTGTTGGAAAGTCGCTAGATGGTCCTGTTGTAAAGGTTACATACACTTTTCTGTTGGAAAGTCGATAGTTGGTCCTGTTGTAAAAGTTACATACTCTTTTCTGTTGGAAAGTCGCTAGATGGTCCTTTTGTGAAGGTTACATACCCTTTTCTGCTGGACAGTCGCTAGATGGTCCTGTTGTGAAGGTTACATACACTTTTCTGCTGGACAGTCGCTAGATGGTCCTGTTTTAAAGGTTACATACACTTTTCTGTTGGAAAGTCGCTAGATGGTCCAGTTGTAAAGGTTACATACACTTTTCTGTGGGACAATCGCTACATGGTCCTGTTGTAAAGGTTACATACCCTTTTCTGCTGGACAGTAGCTAGATGGTGTTGTTGTGAAGGTTACATACCCTTTTCTGCTGGACAACCACTAGATAGTCCTGTTGTGAAGGTTACATACACTTTTCTGTTGGACAGTAACTAGATGGTCCTGTTGTGAAGGTTACATACACTTTTCTGCTGGACAATCGCTAGATGGTCCTGTTATGAAGGTTACATACCCTTTTCTGTTGGACAGTCGCTAGATGGTCTTGTTGTGAAGGTTACATACCCTTTTCTGCTGGACAATCACTAGATGGTCCTGTTCTGAAGGTTACATACCCTTTTCTGCTGGATAGTCGCTAGATGGTCCTGTTGTGAAGGTTACATTCCCTTTTCTGTTGGAGAGTTGCTAGATGTTCCTGTTGTAAAGGTTACATACACTTTTCTGCTGGACAGTCGCTAGATGGTCCTGTTGTGAAGGTTACATACACTTTTCTGTTGGACAGTCGCTAGATGGTCTTGTTGTGAAGGTTCCATACCCTGTTCTGTTGGACAGTCGCTAGATGGTCCTGTTGTGAAGGTTACATAGCCTTTTCTGTTGGACAGTCGCTAGATGGTCCTGTTGTAAAGGTTACATCACTTTTCTGTTGGAAAATCGCTAGATGGTCCTGTTGTAAAGGTTACATACCCTTTTCTGCTGGACAATCGTAAGATGGTCTTGTTGTGAAGGTTACATACCCTGTTAAGTTGGAGAGTTGCTAGACGTTCCTGTTTTAAAGGTTACATACACTTTTCTGCTGAACAGTCGCTAGATGGTCCTGTTGTGAAGGTTACATACACTTTTCTGTTGGACAATCGCTAGATGGTCCTGTTTTAAAGGTTACATACACTTTTCTGTTGGAAAGTCGCTAGATGGTCCTGTTGTAAAGGTTACATACCCTTTTCTGCTGGACAATCGTAAGATGGTCTTGTTGTGAAGGTTACATACCCTTTTCTGTTGGAGAGTTGCTAGATGTTCCTGTTGTAAAGGTTACATACACTTTTCTGTTGGACAGTCGCTAGATGGTCTTGTTGTGAAGGTTGCATACACTTTTCTGTTGGACAATCGCTAGATGGTCCTGTTTTAAAGGTTACATACACTTTTCTGTTGGACAGTCGCTAGATGGTACTGTTGTGAAGTTTACATACACTTTTCTTTTGGACAATCGCTAGATGGTCCTTTTCTGATGGTTACATACACTTTTCTTTTCGACAATCGGTAGATGGTCCTGTTTTAAAGGTTACATACCCTTTTCTGCTGGACAATCTCTAGATGGTCCTGTTGTGAATGTTACATACCCTTTTCTGTTGGACAGTCGCTAGATGGTCCTGTTGTAAAGGTTACATACACTTTTCTCCTGGACGATCACTAGATGGTCCTGTTGTAAAGGTTACATACCCTTTTCTGTTGGACAGTCGCTAGATGGTCTTGTTGTGAAGGTTAAATACCCATTTCTGTTGGACAGTCGCTAGATGGTCTTGTTGTAAAGGTTACATACCTTTTTCTGTTGGACAGTCGTTAGAAGGTCTTGTGAAGGTTACATATCTTTTTCTGCTGAACAGTCGCTAGATCGTCTTGTTGTGAAGGTTACATAAACTTTTCTGTTGGACAGTCGTTAGATGGTACTCTTGTGAAGGTTACATATCTTTTACGGTTCGACAATCGCTAGATGGTCTTCTTGTGAAGGTTACATATCTTTTTCTGCTGCACAATCATAAGATGGTCCAGTTGTGAAGGTTACATACCCTTTTCTGTTGGACAGTCGCTAGATGGTCCTGTTGTAAAGGTTACATACCCTTTTCTGCTGGACAATCCATAGAGGGTCTTGTTGTGAAGGTTACATATACTTTTCTGCTGGACAATCACTACATGGTCTTGTTGTGAAGGTTACATAACCTTTTCTGTTGGACAGTCGCTAGATGATCCTGTTATAAAGGTTACATACACTTTTCTGCTTGACAAGCACTAGATGGTCCTGTTGTGAAGGTTACATACCCTTTTCTGTTGGACAATCGCTAGATGGTCCTGTTGTGAAGGTTACATACACTTTTCTGTTGGACAGTCACTAGATGGTCCTGTTGTAAAGGTTACATACACTTTTCTGTTGGAAAGTCGCTAGATGGTCCTGTTGTGAAGGTTACATACACTTTTCTGTTGGAAAGTCGCTAGATGGTCCTGTTGTGAAGGTTACATACACTTTTCAGTTGGACAGTCACTAGATGGTCCTGTTGTGAAGGTTACATACCCTTTTCTGCTGGACAGTCGCTAGATGGTCCTGTTTTAAAGGTTACATACACTTTTCTGTTGGAAAGTAGCTAGATGGTCCTGTTGTAAATGTTACATAACCTTTTCTGCTCGACAGTCGGTAGATGGTCCTGTTGTGAAGGTTACATACACTTTTTTTTGGACAGTCGCTAGATGGTCTTGTTGTGAAGGTTACATACACTTTTCTGTTGGACAGTCGCTAGATGGTCCTGTTGTAAAAGTTACATACTCTTTTCTGTTGGAAAGTCGCTAGATGGTCCTTTTGTGAAGGTTACATACACTTTTCTTTTGGAAAATCACTAGATGGTCCTGTTGTGAAGGTTACATACCCTTTTCTGCTGGACAGTCGCTAGATGGTCCTGTTGTAAAGATTACATACACTTTTCTGTTGGAAAGTCGCTAGTTGGTCCTGTTGTAAAAGTTACATACACTTTTCTGCTGGACAGTCGCTAGATGGTCCTGTTTTAAAGGTTACATACACCTTTCTGCTGGACAATCACTAGATGGTCCTGTTGTGAAGCTTACATACCCTTTTCTGTTGGACAGTCGCTAGATGGTCCAGTTGTAAAGGTTACATACCCTTTTTTGCTGGACAATCACTAGATGGTCTTGTTGTGATGGTTATATACACTTTTCTGCTGAACAATCACTAGATGGTCCTGTTGTGAAGGTTACATTACCTTTTCTGTTGGACAGTCGCTAGATGATCCTGTTGTGAAGGTTACATACACTTTTCTGTTGGACAGTCGCTAGATGGTCCTGTTGTAAAGGTTATATACACTTTTCTGCTGGACAATCATTAGAAAGTCCTGTTGTGAAAGTTACATAACCTTTTCTGCTGGACAGTCGCTAGATGGTCCTGTTGTGAAGGTTACATACCCTTTTCTGTTGGACAGTCGCTAGATGGTCCTGTTGTAAAGATTACATACACTTTTCTGCTGGAAAGTCTCTAGATGGTCCTGTTTTATAGGTTACATACCCTTTTCTGCTGGACAGTCGCTAGATGGTCCTGTTGTAAAGGTTACATACACTTTTCTGTTAGAAAGTCGCTAGATGGTCCTGTTGTAAAGGTTACATACACTTTTCTGTTGGAAAGTCGCTAGATGGTCCTGTTGTAAAGGTTACATACACTTTTCTGTTGGACAATCGCTAGATGGTCCTGTTGTAAACGTTACATACCATTTTCTGTGGGACAATCGCTAGATGGTCCTGTTGTGAAGGTTACATACACTTTTCTGTTGGACAGTCGCTAGATGGTCTTGTTGTGAAGGTTACATACCCTGTTCTTTTGGACAGTCGATAGATGGTCCTGTTGTGAAGGTTACATAGCCTTTTCTGTTGGACAGTCGCTAGATGGTCCTGTTGTAAAGGTTACATACACTTTTCTGTTGGAAAGTCGCTAGATGGTCCTGTTGTAAAGGTTACATACCCTTTTCTGCTGGACAATCGTAAGATGGTCTTGTTGTGAAGGTTACATACCCTTTTCTGTTGGAGAGTTGCTAGATGTTCCTGTTGTAAAGGTTACATACTCTTTTCTGCTGGACAGTCGCTAGATGGTCCTATTGTGAAGGTTACACACACTTTTCTTTTGGATAGTCGCTAGATGGTCTTGTTGTGAAGGTTACATACACTTTTCTGCTGGTCAATCGCTAGATGGTCCTGTTTTAAATGTTACATACACTTTTCTGTTGGACAGTCGCTAGATGGTCCTGTTGTAAAGCTTACATACACTTTTCTTTTGGAAAGTCGCTAGATGGTCCAGTTGTGAATGTTACATACCCTTTTCTGTTGGAAAGTCGCTAGATGGTCCTGTTGTGAAGTTTACATTCACTTTTCTTTTGGACAATCGCTAGATGGTCCTTTTCTGATGTTTACATACACTTTTCTTTTCGACAATCGGTAGATTGTCTTGTTGTGAAGGTTACATACCCTTTTCTGCTGGACAATCACTAGATGGTCCTGTTGTGAAGGTTACATACCCGTTTATGTTGGACAGTCGCTAGATGGTCCTGTTGTAAAGGTTACATGCACTTTTCTGCTGGACGATCACTAGATGGTCCTGTTGTGAAGGTTACATACACTTTTCTTTTGGAAAGTCGCTAGATGGTCCTGTTGTGAAGGTTACATACCCTTTTCTGCCGAACAGTCGGTAGATTGTCCTGTTGTAAAGGTTACATACCCTTTTCTGTTGGACAGTCGCTAGATGGTCTTGTTGTGAAGGTTACATATCCTTTTCTGCTGGACAATCACAAGATGGTCCTGTTTTGAAGGTTACATACCCTTTTCTGTTGGACAGTCAATAGATGGTCCTGTTGTAAAGGTTACATACATTTTTCTGCTGGACAATCACTAGATGGTCCTGTTGTGCAGGTAATATACCCTTTTCTGTTGGACAGTCGCTAGATGGTCCTGTTGTGAAGATTACATACCTTTTTCTGCTGGACAATCACTAGATGGCCCTGTTGTGGAGGTTAGATACCCTTTTCTTTTGGACAGTCGCTAGATGGTCTTGTTTTGAAGGTTACATACCCTGTTCTGTTGGAGAGTTGCTAGATGTTCCTGTTGTAAATGTTACATACACTTTTCTGTTGGACAGTCGCTAGATGGTCCTGTTGTGAAGGTTACATACACTTTTCTGTTGGACAGTCGCTAGATGGTCCTGTTGTAAAGATTACATACACTTTTCTTTTGGAAAGTCGCTAGATGTTCCTGTTGTAAATGTTACATACCCTTTTCTACTTGACAATCACTAGATGGTCTTGTTGTGAAGGCTACATATCCTTTTCTGCTGAACAGTCGCTAGATGGTCTTATTGTGAAGGTTACATACCCTTTTCTGTTGGACAGTCGCTAGATGGTCTTGTTGTTAAGGTTACATACCCTGTTCTGCTGGACAATCGCTAGATGGTCCTGTTGTAAAGGTTACATGCACTTACCTGCGGGACAATCGCTAAATGTTCCCGTTTCACATCTATAAATAAACGTGTAATAAACACCAATTTATTTTTTTGTCCTTGTTTGTAATTTAACAAAAAGTCTCTCATCATAATTACAGTGGAAAGCCAGAAAACTTCTCTCCTCGTCATTTTGGTTAAAAACAAATATACATCTCCTCGGAATTTCAGCCCAAATTTACTGTGTCTTCGTAATTTCAACCAAAAGAATTGGATTTCATAATTTCAACAAAATAAAATAAAAATAAAAATAACAGCACTTTGTTCCATAATTTCAGCCTAAAACAACTAGACTTCTTTCTTCTGAATTTCAGCCCCAACCACAGAACTTAAATTTTCGTCATGTCAGCCAAAATCAACAGAAATTCTCTCTCTTTATTGCCAGCAAAACTACAAAAACTGACCCAGGATAGCCACCACATATATAGACATGACCGGCCTTTCCTGTTTGCGGTGAACACCTGTCTGCTAGAGTGGTTAGCCAACATCTGCTTGATACATAAATTTTGCTTAGCCCCCACAGAAGTCATTTGTGATTTATACTGCACCTATCCTGAGAAAACTTTAATATAATCAGCGATTTTAACGACTTTCTTACCCTCAAACCCTTAATAACAAAGACTTGTGTGAATGTGTGCTAGTAAAACATTCGATGGCTTCCAGCAGTTTTATCTTTCAAATTTGAATCATAAGACTTGCGTCACACAGTGGTATGACTTTCATGTACTTTCTAAAGAAGCCGTACGCTGAGATCACCTTCTTCAGATTAATAACATCAAGAAGTCACCTTGCTGATAAATCGACCGTAAATGTGAACGTTCTAAATACTTGGACAACATCTCTACATATATACACGCTCACTAACACCACAACGCCATACTGATATCTACAAAAGGAAAGACTTTAGTACAACGGCGGTACTAAGCCTATGAGCTCACAAAGTACAGATACTGAACTATGGAAATGAAATGAAAGTCGTTTCATACAAACGCAGGACTCCTTCACTACTCTGTTCTTAGATATACGCTGTATTTGCTCATCATCAATATTCAGTTCCTATGTAGATATCTATGTATATAACACCGTCATTTAATTACGCCTCAGTAGGAAATCTGACAAGGCTGACAAATTAAACCTGAACGGTGCTTTTGAAAGAGATCTCTAATCCTGCTAGCCATCAGTATGGCTGATTAAAGTCACCTTGAGAGCAACACACTACGACTCCTTGGCCTCACCTTTTCAACCGACTTGAAATGGAACGAATATGTCGGACTTATACATGCATCTACTTCTGGGAAGTTTGGGTCTCTGTGTCAGTTTTTTTTTTGTCAGAATCCATCTTGCACATTTATACATCTACAATTCGTTCTTGCACTAAATACTCTCACAATATCTGATCGAGTGCACCTGCTACTCACCTTGAGGTTCACGAAAAAAAAAACAAAAGAAGAAACTGCAATGTAATCGGTTCTGTTGTGTCATCTCGATTTCTGTTTTTCCACAAAAATTTTCTATGGTTAAGATATACAACCTGTACACGGTTAGCGGATTCAGGAATACTTGTCAGTACTAGTCAAATATATACAAGTCCGGGTAATTGTCTGTATTCTTGCTGACCAACGAGCGGCGGTTCAACTGCTCTGACAAACACCAAATGCAACAACAGCTACCGTTCTCTGTAGACAGGATTATTTGTATACTTTGGAAGAGTCCATTGAGTGTGTAAAATGGGTGACTCCCAGACAATTACCAAAGGCTTAAATAAAACCATTATCAATACCTAAAGACGTAAATGCAAACATTACCAATTCCCAAAAGCTTAAATGCTACCATTACCAATTACCAATGGCGTGAATACAAACATTACCAATTCCCAAAAGCATAAATGCAACAATTAAAAATTCCAAAGGCTTAAATGAAATCATTACTGATTCCCAAAGGCTTAAATGAAATCATTACGGATTCCCAAAGGCTTAAATGAAATCATTACTGATTCCCAAAGGCTTAAATGAAATCGTTACTGATTCCCAAAAGCTTAAATGAAATCATTACTGATTCCAAAAGGCTTAAATGAAATCGTTACTGATTCCCAAAGGCTTAAATGAAATCGTTACTGATTCCCAAAGGCCTAAATGAAATCATTACTGATTCCCAAAGGCTTAAATGAAATCATTACTGATTCCCAAAGGCTTAAATGAAATCATTACTGATTCCCAAAAGTTTAAATGAAATCATTACTGATTCCCAAAGGCTTAAATTCAACTGTTTATCATGATCTATTCTTCTTTAATCCTGTTAATCTGGATCAATTTGCACTTCGCGTTTATTTCTTGCCTCAAAATGTGAAATTTTTTACTTCAGTTTGGAAGACAGCATTCATTCATTTGTTTAATTTTGTTTTACGACATATCAATCTCAATGAGTTATTACATGCCAACAAGATTTTTTACAACAGATTCGTATAAATAGAATATGTATTTTTTGCATTCAATCAATTCGTAGATCTGTTTTCATTGACGTATTTTTGTAAAGAGTGTTTTATCGGGAGTCAGATGTATAACAGGTATATGGAATTTTTCTTCAAAAATATATTGTCGTTCAGTTTTTTATCTTTAAAAATTTATTGTTGGTAATATTGTTTTCGTATATATATTGTTTTTAATATTGTCTTCTCCAAAACAGAATTGCTGGAATTTTCACTATTTTTATACTTTCATAGTGTTTTGATCCTAATTTAGGGATTAGCCATTTCCCATAGCTTAGATCTTAACAGGTGAAAAATCCCGGTTCAGGGTGGCCCTACGAATAAAGAGGCGCTTTCATGCTGCTCAAAATTTTCCAGTTAGTAGTTTTGCTGCTAAATTCTTTTTATTGTGAAATCAACGGGCCTAGATATAGTTAATCGTCATGCACCCGACACACATCATTGGTTCTCTAAGATAATATAATACATTCAGTACAGCATTAGCCCCATTTCCACAGCATTGCATATATCCAACAGTTTCAAAACCAGGGTTTCGAGTGCTGATTTTCAAGGCAAGCGCTTCTAATTATATTTGTAATGCCGAGGCAAGTGCACCTTCCTAGTGGTTGGGATACCAAGATTACTTGAGTTACGATATTGATGCAATAAAATCTTCCAAATACGACAACAACTACCTTTTAAGTTGGGGTGCTTATATCTATTATTTTAATCATTTCACCCCAAGCAAGGCGAGACCACCACTAGTGTGCAAAAGATTACATTAACAGAAAAAAAAACTAGGTAGAAAGGGCGGAGAGAAAGAATAAGAGAGAAATGGGATTCAAAGAAATAAATAATGACAATTCGACGTTACATTTAAAGTTTTGGAGATTGTAACTATCAGGGAAGCAATTAAACAGAAAGGAGTTACACGGCGGTAAGTGTGAAAAAAGAAGCTGTTAGAAATGAAAAGGAGGATATATATATATATATATATATATATATATATATATATATATATATATATATATATATAGCTATTACAACGTTAAAAAGGTGGACGTTAGACATCAATCTAGTAGCAAGTTTGAATTTGTAACATGAGGAAAAAACCCACCAAACTTGTTCTAATAGATGTCCGCTTAGTGATCTTTTCTAAGCGCAGTGAGTCTTACGTGGTCGAGCGGTCTAAGAAAACACGTTAGATCTAATGGCGGTTTTCCCTAGGGTACGAGTCCTGCCGGAAAACGCATATTTTCCTCATACCATTCCTTGATTATTGAATATCATTATGCGAAATAATATTTTCCTAATAAGATTTCTTGATTATATAATATTATTATACAAAATAAAACGACATTTTAAGTAAAAAAAACAAAAAAACAGAGCATCCACATGATAATTTTAGTCGAATGTTCATTAGAATAATGATTAAACAAATATTTTCAAAATATACACATAAATACACGTGCACACACACACATGCATACATACATCTATATATTTTCTAAATATCTACTGTTAAATACAAGAGACAATGAATGTCTATTATGTTTAATCATGAGCCATTCTAAACAGCGTATTTTGGCTTTAATTTCAGTTGAAAATAAAGACAAATTTCTCCAACATTTGGATAAGTTTTTATTAAGTTGGTTATAAGCTTTCGGCTCACATAAGCCATCTTCAGAGAGGTTATAAGGACGGTAACACGAAAACATCCACCATCAGCGACGATTTTATCTTATGTTGATATAAAACTCCGCTAAACAATATATATAACGGGAGAGATTCAGAGGGAGATTTTCTTTCTTCAAATGTATCATATTTCTATCGACTATGGATGGATGTCCTTTCCGTATCAATGGTTTTATTAGCGCTTCTGATAAAAATAACTCAAAGCTGTAGGATATATATATATATATATATATATATATATATATATATATATATATGTATGTATATATATATATATATATATATATATATATATATATAGGAAAGAATATTAATAAAAAGTTTTGAATTTAAAAATGTACTTTTTTTTTGACAGTATTTGTTTATTTTTATTATTGTATTTTATATTTCAGACCGCCATCGGTCCTTCATCAGAAATGAGTAATTTTTAAATTTGAATTAGAAACGTATTTCACGATAGCGTCCGAATATTTTTTTTCTTTACATCACGTGGTGTGTTTGTTCACAACATGTGGCACATATATATATATATAAACACAAACATACACACCTGTGTGTATGTGTGGTACGTGTAATGATAAATGGAAAAACGCATATAAAATTGGCCGAATTATATTTAATTACTATAAGAACTGTTAACAAATTGAATAACGCATTTCCTCCCGTCATTTTTTTATTTCCTATTCGTTTCCAATGTTTGCTTTTTTTGTTTTTTTATATATTTCCTGAGACTTCGGAAATAATTATTTTTGAGCACAATTTTTTTCGCAACCGTATTTCCGAGTTAATCGTCTTTATCGAATTAATAATAATTATTTGCGGTATAATCAGCTTATTATGAACAGTTAACATTTTTGGGGCTTTTTTTTTCTTCTTGTGTTACTCTGTGAATCGACGCCATCTTTTTTAACCACATCCCAATACAGCGCCATCTGTCGGCGCATCAAATTATCTACTGTGAGAACAAAAGATTATATGATATGAAACTGGTCATTTTTTTCTTCTAATGTTGTCTTTTTTAAGTAAAGTGATTCATCTTTGTTATTTACATATTTCCACACTAAGAAGTCTCGTAGTTGTCGATAAGAATCCCTCTTCGAATACTTCTTTCTTCTTTTATGTGCCATGTCCTTTCAGGACGTAGGCGATCATGGTTTTCCCCATCTCCCTGTCCCTGGTGGCTCCTAGCACGCCTTCTCCTGTTACACCTACCAAACCCCCCTCTGCCATCCACTAGCTCAAGCCCATAAATCTAGAATATAAATGTATAAAAACTAGGGTGGCCACAAAATGAGGGATCAGCTTCAATATTGATTATAATATAGAATTGATCCCCCATTTTATATCTACATTATAATTTCTTATAAACAATTGGCATATATATTCTTCTTCTATGTGCCCTGTTCTTTCAGGACGTAGGCGATCATGGCTTTCCACATCTCTCTGTCCCAGGTGGCTCTTGCAGGCTTTCTCCTGTTACACCACAAAACCTTCCTTCCGTCATCCACCTGATCAGGTCCTTCAAATATTTTATCCTCTGCTTTCCCTTGTCTCTTTTTCCCTCTATCTGGTCTGTCAGTATCAGGTTCCCCAAGCCCTCCTTCCTCATTGCATGTCCCAGGAAATTTAGTTGTCTCTTCCTTAGGCTCAGTATTAATTTTCATTTTCGTCACCATTCCAAAACCTCGTCATTGCTCACATGCTCGGTCCATGACATTCGCAGCATCCTTCTGTAGAACAACATTTCAGATGCTTCAAGTTTTTCCTTCATTTTCGAAGATATTGTCAAACATTTACTGCCATATTGAAGAGCCAACCTCACATAGCAATCCAGTACTCTCTTCTTTGTTTCTAATGAAATTGTTCTGTTTCGTATTAAGAAACAGAACAACTTATGGAATGCAACTTCTGGAATGCAACCTTTTGCTTTTGGATCTCAGGAATATAAATGTATAGAAACTGATGTGGCCACAAAGTGAGGGGTCAGTTTATATATTGATTGTAATATGAAACTGATCCACCACTTTATATCCAGCAGGCTTCTGTAGAACCACATTTCAGTTGCTTCAAGTCTTTCTTTCATCTTTGATGATATTGTCCAGCATTCACTGCCATATTGAAGAACTGACATCACATAGCAATCCAGTACTCTCTTCCTTGTTTCTAGCGAAATTGTCCTGTTTCTTAATACTTTATTCGACTTCTGGAATAAAGTATTCGCCATGCCAATTCGCCTTCGGATCTCTGTGTAGCACTTTCCGTCTTCTGTTAGAACACTTCCCAAGTATTTAAATTTTTGTACCTGCTTGATTTTAGAGTCCCTCACATGTAATTGGCATTTTGGGCTGCCCTTTTTGCTGATGACCATGCATTCGGTTTTCTTGCAGTTTATTTGTAATCCTTTCTTGTCACTCTCTTCAGCTACCTTCTGTAGGAGGTCTTGTAGTTTTCTTTCTGTGTCTGATATCAGCACTGTATCATCTGCGTACCTCAGGTTGTTTAAATTGTGGCCCCCGATGATGAATCCTGGTATAACTTCTAGGGTTCTCAGAATAGTGTCGCTGTACAAGTTGAATAGATCCGGTGAAAAGACGCATCCTTCCGTAATCTTTTATTAGACATTATTATTTACATACAAGTGATACTTGTTTTTGGTCTCTGTTTATAGAGTAATAACATATCTATTTAAAATCGCCAGGACTTTCCGTATTAATTATAACTGAAGGTATTTGAATCTAGAGTTTGATGCAGGGTAAATGACAAATCTACGGAAATCTACTACACCTTTTTATGTTAATATTTCACTTCGCATCTTCATACAAGCCAAAACAAGTAAATATTATTTAATGAATCTCTTTCTATACTATCACCCACATGAGAAGTTATGAAAGTTTTTTTTTTTTAATCATATCACCCCGAGCAAGGCGGTAACGCCACTGATGTGCAGGGGGCTACGTAAGAATTAAAAAATTGGAAAAGGGAAAGCTGGAAACCACATCCTAAACAGGGAACAAGGGATGAGCTTCTTCACCTGTTCAATAGACGTGGGTGGAGTATGAACCGGGCGATAGTTTAGTCTATCTACTCCAATTGGAAAAAAAAGAGAAGAGTGAAAAGATTGGAAGATAGAAAGCCGGAAACCACATCCTAGACAGGGAACAAGGGATGAGCCTTTTCACCTGTTCAGTAGACGTGGGTGGAGTATGAACCGGGCGATAGTTTAGTCTATCTACTCCAATTGGAAAAAAAAAAGAGAAGAGTGAAAAGATTGGAAGAGAGAAAGCCGGAAACCACATCCTAGACAGGGAACAAGGGATGAGCCTCTTCACCTATTCAATAGACGTGGGTGGAGTGTGAACCGGGCGATAGTTTAGTCTATCTACTCCAATTGGAAAAAAAAAGAGAAGAGTGAAAAGATTGGAAGATAGAAAGCCGGAAACCACATCCTAGACAGGGAACAAGGGATGAGCCTTTTCACCTGTTCAGTAGACGTGGGTGGAGTATGAACCGGGCGATAGTTTAGTCTATCTACTCCAATTGGAAAAAAAAAAGAGAAGAGTGAAAAGATTGGAAGAGAGAAAGCCGGAAACCACATCCTAGACAGGGAACAAGGGATGAGCCTCTTCACCTATTCAATAGACGTTGGTGGTGTATGAACCGGACGATAATTTAGTCTATCTACTCCAATTGGAAAAGTTAGGAGCTTTGTGTTTTCACGGCAAAGATATCTAGTATTTGATGTTGACCATTGAGAGAAAAGCTTCCAAAAATTCCCAACACCCTACACAATAATTATTATACTTACAATATATGCATCTTCTTACGGTTTTTTTTTGCTTTTTGTTTTTTCACAATATGCTTATCTATGTACAAGGCCCGTGACCGCTCGAGGTAGAGTGTTAAAAGTTAGTTTATACATATAAACCGGGAATATAACGGATAATACTTACACTATTTTTGTTTGGTGTGTATCATCATCTCTCTGCAGAGTGCGGCTGCGTTGTATCCCTGTCCAAAAACAGACATGCACCTGAGAAAAATTATACTGAGAGGTGGCCGGTCCTGCGGACTTGTGTCTCGACTCAGCGCTACTCCATTGCACCAAAAAGGTAGACCGGTCGTCGACACTGAGGCCAGTGCGATTGGCGGCGTTCCCAGGATCTGGACATTTTTTTGCACCTGTCCGTGTACACGCGTTCGGGCTCCTCACACTATTGTCGCATCTTGCTCTTGTGGAGGAGCTGGTAAATACCTATTAAGGTTAATTCTAGACTTGAACAGGCTAATATAGTAATGTTCTACTCAGTTCCAAAAGGCAGTGGTTAGCAGCAACTACTGTTCGAGTCGAACTTATTTCTCCCCGATGGAATATGGAATGATTATAGGTGGTTTGATACAATGTAAGCGACATGGTGGTTCCTAGCCGTGAAGGTTATAAACAAGGAACCAAAGAATGTAGTTCATCCGATCATCTTCCATGAAAGTAACGAAAGATGAATAAAAGATTTACCGCATCCTGCTTGTAAGAAAAATTGAAGGACGAAAAACAGAATATCACCTGCAGGGACTCAGAGACACTTTTGAATTCTATCAAGGACTCTAGAGGTAATTATTTTGGAAGTGACTGGCAACAAGTCATTTCAAATATCAGCCCTCTTTTTTCATTATATGTTAGTCTTATGTCCTTCGAATTTTCACCCCAGGGATTTATAGTTGTTGATATTTGGGATCTTGTGACAATAAGTAGCCCCAAACCTCCACCATTAGTTATTATAGATTTGCATTTGGAAGTAAATATTTGACGACCGAGTAACTACGTGCTTTCTTAATTTCAATGTTTGGGATCGATTGACAAAAACAAGTCTCCCACTATAGACAGCACCCTGCAAAGTAACTATTACTGAATAGACCATTGCATTTTCAACCAAAATTATCTACTGATTACTGTCTTCAAACCTCCAGTTCACTTCTCTGCATAACTGAAGTTTCTATTTTTACACAAGGTGTGATTTTTGGTTTTCTTGGTAATCATGTGAAAACATGTTTCTTTTTATAGACTGACGCCTCTTAAGTAATTTTGATAATTAATGTCTTTGCAATTTCACACTTTACATACATATATATATATATATATATGTGTGTGTGTGTGTGTGTGTGTGTGTGTGTGCGTGTGTGTGCGTGTGTGAATGTGTGTGTGCAAGAACAGTAGGATTTTTAATCTCTCTGTTTTTTCACTTCCTTATAATACATATATATATATATATTATAATATATATGTATATATATATATATATATATATCACTTCCTTATAATATATATATATATATTTAGTGTATCAAGGCAGCAGATAATTTTCTAAACATATACTGTTAAATATATGTGACAATGAATGTCTACTATGTTTAATCATGAGCCGTTCTAAACATCGTATTTTCGCTTTAATTTCAGCTGAGGATGGCTCATGTGAGCCGAAAGCTTAGAATCAACTTAATAAAAAAATATCCAAATCTTTAAGAATTTATTCATTATTTTCACCTGAAACTGAAACCGAAATACGATGTTTAGAACGGCTCATGATTAAAAATAATAGACATTCTTTGTCTCTTATATTTAACAGTATATGCAGTAGGCTTTTTAATCTCTCTGTTCTTTCACTTCATTATAATATATATATATATATATCATGTCAGAGTTAAATTGTGATTGGCAACATGGATCAAGTGACATCAAGTCTCAGAAAATTTGCAACAATCTCACCAGTAATTTCTCTTGCTTAGGCATTTCTACATTCACGACAAGTTATCATTATGTTAGGAATAAATACGCCTAGTCTTAGTGCAATATGAAAATATTACAAATAATGAGAGCAATGTACATTACAAATAAAAACTTTACCCATAAACATCGTATTACTCAGGTGCTGAGTGCTTATAATCTTAACTGCAAGACAATCACCAAACATCATTAAGAAGGGACTGTAATGTCATGTCATAACCGATCAATTCCTGAAAAGAAAATATATATAACAAACATGATTCTAAATATCCCTCATAATGGCTGAGAGAAAATTACTGGCACATAGCTTAATTCAAATCAACCAAGGACTGCTTACATTAATTTAACTGTTCGGACAATTGTCCTTATTTGATTGCCATGTTTAAGACGTTTCGGCCGTTCTACGCTATGGCCTTCTTCAGATACTAGAAATTTCGAACCGAAACTTTTATTTCTATCACTGGGGTATATCATTCTCATTCCACCGATGATGTCACTTCCGAATGCCGTGTTGCTATCTCCCTTTAACTCAAATTTCTAAGTTTTTTGTAGCCAGGTATTGAACTCTCAAATCTTGGGGTCAATCACTTGAACTAACCAACGCCTATATTCACTGGGTCGTGTTACCCTGAAGACATCATGACCCAGAGTGTATGCATTTTTGGGACTTATAAACTTAATGTCTCAGTAATCATTTCTTTGCCAGAGCTCATTTTGCAATCTTAGAAGCTAATGTTTTTCTCCCGCACTCTGGTTCACATATTTTATTCAATTCTATGCTTGGCCGGCTTAAGAGATATTTGTGTCCTGCCATATGCTCTGATTCTTTAAGTTTACGTAGCTTCTAGTGTTATTGTCTATCAATTATTTCAACTTCAACCCATAGGGGACGGTGATCCCTTTTTTCCTTCCATATATGGTCAGTTACGTCTGAAATTTCTATCTCCTCTCGTGTTACGGCCTTGCAATGTTCTTACAGTCTTACCATAAGTGTAAATAATGTAAATATTACCTTATCTTAGAAGTATAGACAAATACTAAGGAATGTTTGTTCAATTATTTCAGTCAAATATAAAGTATTTGCTACAAAACCAAATAAAACTATAGGAAAGCTTTTTATGCCAGAGCGTTTCGTTCCTTTTGTAAACTTTTCAAAGCAAATTTATTTTATTTAATAATCAGTATTTATACACAGTAACGTAAAGAAAAATGAAGTAACGTTAAGTTTTCAAATTTCGAATTAGGGAACACCCCGAAATATTCCAAGAACTGTTCAAATAAAAGTTATAATATACAAGTTGCTAATTTATTAATTTTACAGAAAAAATAAATCAATTTTAAAATTTTTTATGGAAGTTAATTTATCTTTGAAGAAGTGTATAGTTTTTTATCGTATTTGTGGTTAAAATGATATATATGTATAACTACTGAATTGGAAAATTATTATGTAGGCATTTTATGTTAATAAATATGTTTTGTTTTTGTTTGTCTTTTTTTATTTTTTTACATTTGTGCAAGTTTCACCAATACAGTGGAACCTGCCGTATGCGACCCTCTTCGTCAGTGACCACCTCTTGTTACCAACCGTTTTTCTATGCACGGACGATTTGCTGTCAATTGACCCTTAGTGAGTGACCACCTCCAGAACGCGACCAGCGACTAACATCAACGAGTGAAAAACACTGATCAAGCGACCGTTTAAAAAAAATCCATTTTGGTCGTACACTGCGAACTTCTAAATTAGAAGAAACTAAATGAGTAATTTATTTGATTTTGCTTTAATCTAAGTCAGGAACACCTCGTCATTGTTTTGCTATTGTAGTGTTGTATCAAACTGTTATTTCTTGTTGAAATGTACATTGCCTGAGTTCACGGTCAAACATTGATTATTTTGTACAACATATATTGCTTATGACATGTTCAAGGGATTTATCGCAGTCTCTGTACTGACTTTGATAAATTCAGGGATTGGGAAAATCACAATTATGTCCCTTTCTAAAATGTCTATCTCTTTCGTTCCTCTATTTTTTTTTTTTTTTATCTATTTACTCTATTTCTGTCTGGGTATATCTGTCCCTATCCCTGTTTCTCGACCCCCACCCACGATCTCTGTTAGTTTTTTTGTATGTTTTGTTTTGCTTATTTTTCCATGTATTATTGCAGATTCTCTTTTAAGAAAAAAACTGAAACCGTATACGTCGCGAATTTTTCCAACCTCCATATTTTATAAGAAGTGGCTAGTACTAGTACAGGCACGAAAAGGAAAACTGACTTTTTTAAAAGTCCACTTAATAAATATTTTTTCGAATAAATATTTTAGTTTCTTGTTGACTGTTGTAAATACGTTTTTTAAAATTTTTTAAAGGAATTATGCTAAATAAATTTCTTTAAAGATAGGCCATTTTCTTATCTTCTAATTTATTTATTATCAGATTACTCCACCCACGTCTATTAAACAGGTTAAGAGGCTCATCCCTTGTTCCCTGTTTAAGATGTGGTTTCCGGCTTTCTCTTTTCCAGTCTTTTCACTATTACGTAGCCCCCTGCACATCAGTGGTGTTACCGCCTTGCTCGAGGTGATACGATTAAATAAACAAAAAAAAAAATTACAAGATAAAATTCTAATATGTACATTCTGATGTGTGGAATGTACGTTCCTGGCGTAAATAGGTCGTGGCTATAAGCCTTTAGTGAGTGACCACCTGTCGTATGCGACCAGTTTTTGATGGCAGTAAGGACGGTCGCATACGGCAGGTTCCATTGAATATTGTAAGAAACAGCTGTTACAGTTTATTCTTTACGTGCCTTTTGCGATATTTTTTTTTCTGTTCCTAGTCAAGATAGTTTTTTTATGTGGTTGTTACTCATTTAATATTAAGATTGGATATACTATTTTAAATAGCAGATGTTCACCAGTTAGTAGATAATAGGAAATATTTATTTTTATCTAATTTATTTGATTTTGGAGGATAGTTTTGTGTCGAGGATCCGGTTAAAGGTCCAGTAAGAATAACGTAAAAACAACCAAACAGGAAAATATGAATATATATTAAATACGGAAAGAATACAATAGTTGGAACTTGGTTAGTAGGGACGATAATACGAGTTAGTGAGGAATACTATGATTTGATCCTCCGTTTTAGAACTGGGACTCGTAATGGTCGTTAAAATAGCAGTGTTTGTAGACCGACTCTCAGCTAATTTTTTTAATCATATCGCCCCAAGCAAGGCATTTTATTGACACTTCTTTCAGGGGGTTACATAGGAGGTAAGTTATGTGAAAGAGTGACAGGCTATAGGGAGTGTCAGGAAGTGGGTAAGAGAAGAGTGAGCATACAGATGAGAGTGGAGTGGACGGAGAAAGGGGCATGAGAGAAAGGATGCAGGTTTGTGAAATAGTAGATGACTATTGACTTTACATTTAAATTACTGGAGATTGAAGCTGTTGGAAAAATAAGTGGAAGGCAATTCTACAGGCGGGAAGTGCGAGAAAAGAAGCTGTTGGAGTAGAATTTGCGTTTACAATTTGTTGGTTTGACAGTAAAATGGTGGGACCTAGTTACTAATCTTGTGGCACGACTAAATTTATATATAGGAGGTAGCAGTGAGTTCAGATCATCGGAGCAGAAGCCGTGATTTCGGACCGCTCCGAGGGCGCTCTCCTTAGGTTACTCTCTCTCAGCTCTTGTGAGGGGAGGTATAAGTATTGGTTGGAAGGGTCCATTCAGTCTGTCGGTGATGCCGCCAGTAAATTTTGTATGTTTTTTTTAACTTTGTTTTAATTTTCTACGTAAACTGCCGATGTAGTTCACAAATTTTCTTAATTTCTTCATAGATAGATAGATAGATAGATAGATAGATAGATAGATAGAAAAAACAAACTGATGCACGAAGAACATGATTTACATAGAAGGAAAATGAAGAAATATAAGATAAACATATTTCTTATGACTCTACAAACAGACGTGTTTGCATGTGAACGATGATTACTGATTACTCAGAAAGACATGCTGAATAAACATGTAATAAAATATCTTATGTCAAGAGATTTATTCTTCTGTGAGCAGAGTCCTTTCTGGATGTAGGCGATCATGGTCCTCCACAATTTCTTATCACTTGTATCGCTTAAAACACTTTCTCTTGCTACCCTTCCCAAACCCTGTCCTGCCATCTATTTGCTCAATCCTATCAAGTATGTCATGAGATGCTTTCTCCTGTCTCTCTTTCCCACTGACTCTCCTGGGAGTATCAGATCCTCTAAACCCTCCTATCTCATTACATGACTCAGGAATTCCAGCTGTTTTTTCCAGATGTTAAGTAAAAGTTTTTTTTCGTTTCCATCCTCTCCAGAACCTCGTCATTGCTAACATGTTTAGTCCATCGTATCCTCAGCATGCTTCTGTATAACCACATTTTGGTTGCTTCAAGTTTCCCTTGACCTTCTGAGATTTTCTAGCATTCGTTGGCATACTGAATGACAGTTATCAGATATCAATCCACTACACTTTTCTTTGTTTCCAGTGAAAGCTTCCTGTTTCTTAATACTCTGCTTTGCTTTTCGAATGCAAATAATTCACCGAAACGTCTTGAACCAGTTGAGTGATGTCGAGTAATGAAATAGAGTTACTTTTGATGGGAAATCGTATGGTTACTTCTCATAGAACATCGGTCTATTCAGCTTTCTATCACTTATATCTGTTAATAACGTTTCTATTTTGCATATCTTCGTTCCGCCATCGGCCCGCTGCAAAGCTTGAATAATTTCCTTGAGAAAAATCGTCATTATTATTAAAATTACAATTTCAGTCAGTCGGATGAAGAAAGTTATGTCATTTCTATTCTGTAAAGAAAATGACAGCTGGTTTTAAACTTAATGCAAAAACGGCATAAAATTGTCCGTCATTTGGCTAAGTACCATTTTATACTTTTGTGCCTGTCTGGTCGGCCAAACGACCCACATTTCAATGTTATTCTTCCTGCTTTTATGTGCGTAATTCAACTTGAGTAATTAGCCATAAAGATCTTGGCGCCTTCTTCCAAACGCACACACACATTCTGTGGTATATTTTCCTTTGTGTCGACCATGAGAATGCTGACCGATTGGAGACGATTAGGTGGGGGTTAGTCTAAGGTCTATATAGACAGCAAGACACTAAAAATAGCTCACTTTAGTGTATTATTAAACAAGCTGCCGAAATTCGTTCTGCGAAGAATATGGGGAGTAGTATTATATTAATTTTAAATTAGGATGTAGGTTTTTCTATTGTTATCTTTAGGGTGTGTAGGATGTCTTGTCGAGGATTATGTTTTTAATAAAATGCTGTTACTCTCACTTTTTGTTGTTGGTCTTCTTCATTTTTCGTTCACGTGGGTTACTGAGTTCCTATATCCTGTCGCCATCATTTAGCCTCTTTAGCCAACCTTCCCTGAAGATCCGGTCAGGTGAAACTTTGGTAGGGTCGTTGGCTCTTTAGGTCTCTTTCTTTCTTTCTTTCTTTATATATATATATATATATATATATAGAAAGAAACCATATATATATATATATAAACCATATGTATAAATATATATATATATATAAATATATATATATATACAGAAAGAAACCATATATATATATATATATATATATATATATATATATATATATATATATTAATCATTTCACCCCGGGAAAAGGCGTAAATACCACTGATGTTCGGGGGGGGGGGCTACATAACTGAAAGAAAATTAATTAGAGGCGGGAGAAGGGGATTACAAACCAATTAAAAAGAAGCAATAGAAAGATGAAAATGCAGGTGTGATGACAGTTGCAAGGGGGGAGAGAAAGGGAAGGATATACGGGGTGGGGGAAGGGCTAGAGTCAGGTGGTTAGTAGATGAGTATTGACATTGCATTTAAATTTCTGGAGGTTGTACCGTCAGGAAGGCAAGAATATGGGAGCGAGTTCCACAGGCGTGAAGTGCGAGAGAAGAGGCTGAAGGAGTAGAATTGTCGTCTATATATATACATATGGTTGCGTGAAATGCTTTAAACATATCTCTAATGGAAGAGGGACTTTCATAAATCTATCTTATAAATCAATGAGATTTTGTTTTTGTTTTCTACGCTTATCAATTGTTTGGAAATTAGTTTAAACCAGATATTATTTTTAAATTGTAAGAATTTTTAAAACAAGAATAGTTTAGTAATCCACGTCGTTTCAACCCAAGCAAGGCTGTACCGCCACGAATGCGCAAAGGGTTACATAAGACAGTAAAAGTTTAGACAGGAGGAGAGTGAAGAGAAAGAACCAGTTACAGAGTGTGCCAGAGAAAGGGCAAGAAAGGATGAGAACACAGGTCTGAAGACAACTGCGAAGGTAAAGAGAAAGGAAACGAATAATATATACGTGGTGATGTAGAAAGAATTTGGATCAAGTGGATAAAAAGTGGGGATTGATATTGCATTTAAATTCCTGGGGCACCAGTGACCTAAGTTCGTCGGAGCAGAAGCCATGAAAATGTTTGTAGAAGAGACAGAGGGAAGCCGCATTCTGCCGGTGAGAAAGAGCTACCAGGTCTGGACCGATTACATTACAGATTCTCCTTTGGAGCCTGTTGAGAACTCTGAGATGAACAGCAGAGGCGCCTGACCAGATATGACAATAGTATTCTATGCACGGTCGGATGATTGATTTGTATATGTGCAAGATAACTTCAGGCGGAAAAATTTCCTGGTCCAACAGAGTGACCCAACCTTCCTACCAGTGGATTTAGCTATTGATTCAATGTAATGATTCTCCTTGAGATCAAAAGATAGGGTGGGCCCAAAGAAGCGCGGTATATTACTATCAGGGAATCTCGCGTGGTCCATGCTTATGGCAGAGGGGCAGAGGAGCATAAAAGAGAAAAATAATCGCTTACATATCTAAACTTATTTATAAATGGAAATTTGTCTGTGTGTGTCTGTGTGTGTGTCTGTATGTGTCTATGTGTCCGCTCACCTACAGACTCCCAAACGGCTGAACCGATTTTCTTGGAAATTTACACAGTTACACTATAAGCGTCTGCGAATGCTCTTAGCTAGGTTTTGTGTCAAGGTACCCCCGATAAATATCGAAAATCGATAATCGAAAAATCGGGTTATAGAAGGAGCGGTCCGATTTTAATCAAATTTGATACACCCGTAGACAAAAACATAAGAAACGATATTCAGAAGTTTCAAGGTTGCAATTCTTATAATAGTGCAGAAAATCGATAATATATATTTATCGGGGGTACCGCGACAGAAATCCTAGCTAAGAACACTCGCAGACGCTTACAGTACAACTGTGTAAATTTTCAAGAAAATCAGTTCAGCCGTTTCGGAGTCTATAGGTAACGGGGACACACACACACACACACACACACACAGACAAAGTTCCATTTATATATATATTAAGATTACTTTGGCTTTGCAGAAAATGTAAACTTTTAAGTGATAGTTTCCATTAATATCTCTGCCACTTTATTTTCAGCCAAATTCCTTCTTGACTTTGGCACCCGTTCGATTTTCCCGTCATTTTCTAAAAATCGTCTGCTCTATCATCATAAAAGTTTACTCGTCTATAAGTTTAGATGTCAGTGTGAAGCTGGGTATATAGATCGAGCGAGTTTTGTATTATTTTAATCGTAGATATATTTATTTTCTTAATTTTATGTATTCATATTAATCGTAATTTTAAATGTGTTCCAGTCTTTGTCTATTAATTATTCTCCATCTAGACTAATCTAAAAACTTTGCCAAAGATTGGTCTATGAGGAAGCGTTGGTTGAAAGGAAGCCTTGGTCCTATAGTAAAAAAAATGAGCATAAATTATATATATATATATTGTAAATAACTAACCTAGAGCCAACGAAGCTATCAAGGTTTTACCAAATTACATCTTCTGGGAAAGTTGGTTCAGAGCCAACTTTACCTGAAGATCCAATATGGTATACACACACACAGACAAAGTTTCATTTATAAATATGTTTAGATAACTAACCTAGAGAGCCAAGGAATCTACCAAGCTAAACTGGATCTTCAGGGAAAGTTGGCCAAATTTCCCTGAAGTTCCAATTTGGTGAAACCTTGGTAGGTCCGTTGGCTCTCTAGGTTAGTTATTTACTTTGTTTGCTCTACTTGCGTATTGAGCACTTTTTGTTTTAGGTTACTCGTCTCGGGTTTTTTTTTTCTTTGGGCTGTGTACTTTGACTGATGTTCAAGTGCTTAGCGCGTTCTTTTTTATCACCTTATTTTCCTTCCGCGTATTTACTCGGAGAGTTTTTCGAAACGAGTATAAGAATAAGTTTACATTTGTAATATAACAATCCCGCCCCGCCCGAGGAAGCTGAGCAAGCGGAGGCGTTTCCGGTCGTTGAAAAGTAACGGATGTCACTTTGACCCTATTTCCGGCAGATGCGGAAATAACTCAGAGGCAAACAGACAGGTGACTCTGAGAATTACGTAGGCGTCGCGTGGGCGTCGCGTGATCAAGGCAAAGCCGGAAGAAACAAGTCCCGGTTTTGGAAGATATATAAAGACAGCGAAAGCACGGATTAGACAGTCTGGGCAGAGAGACAGAGTCAGGCAGAGAGCCAGACCAGACCAGAGGAGCAACAGATACGACACCCCCCCCCGTCAACCCTGGAAGCGCGCTCTCACTCTCTGTTCACTAGGCTACACGGTCCATCGTTCATCAATAAAAAATATTATTATATATTTTCATATACATGCTTGTTTGTTGTATATTGCTATATAACACATTTACATTTATATATATATATATATATATATATATATATATATATATATATATAATCAGAAATAGGATCGTTCCAACGAGGGAAATTGGTATAGAATTGCGAGAAACCGTTAACGTTTTGTCTTAAAGTATAGATTTATTGTTATTATTATCATTATATATGTTACTTGCTTCGTTATGATGCATTAATGTCCATAATGGTATTTGTGAAATACCATTATGGACACTCAATGTATCATAGAACGAACAAGTAATATAAATAAGAATAATAACAACAATAAGTCTATACTTTAAACAAAACGTTCACGGCTTCTCGCACATTCTATTCTTCTCTCTCTCTCTCTCTCTCTCTATATATATATATATATATATATATATATATAGGAAAGAATATTAATAAAAAGTTTTGAATTTAAAAATGTACTTTTTTTGGACAGTATTACATCACGTGGTGTGTTTGTTCACAACATGCGGCACGTCCATAGAGAAAGTCTGTTTGTTTTAGATAAAAATTTCTTGGAATATAAATTTTTAGCTATTGAAATATTTGTAAAGATTCAACACACCTAAGTCCCTATTTAACCCTAGCTTGTGTGTATTTAATTTTAAAATCCAGTATTTTTCTTTCTTTCTGCGTGTGTATGTAGAACTAAAATTGGAATCTATTAGTAAACATTTGCAATTTTCTAAAGTATGATCAGGTTGATTAAAATGGGCTGCAATTGGGGAGTATACATTTTTTTGTCATATATTTAGTTTGTGATTATTGAAGCGAAATCTAAAGCTATTACCGGATTCGCCGATATATCCGCTATTGGGGCAAATTGAGCAGAAGAGAAAGTATATGATGTTTTCGCTGTCACAAGTAAGTTTTGGTGGGTGTAATTTTATTTTGGTGTTGGGTACAGAGAATGTTTTGTCTGTTATTAAATGTTTACAAGTTAAACAGCGAGGCTTTCCACATTTTAAATTCCCTGATAGGTTTGTATTATTTAAATATTTGTTAGAAGTGAGGATAGTTGATAGGTTGGGTGTTTGTTTCTTTGCATTTATGGGTGGTTTATCGAAAATGTCTTTGATGTTTTTGTTTGATTGGAGGTTCCTGTAATCATTTTTTAAATTTTTGATAAGTGTGTAGGAATATTGATTCTGGTTAAAAACCATGGGAATTCGGTTGTTATCTTTTCGTTTTTTGTATGTGAGAAGTGTGCTACGATCTATGTGGATGGTTTTATGTTGGTTTCCACCAGTCTATACAACAAACCCACAAACCAACATAAATTCCTACACTTTAACAGCTGTCATCCCCTCAAATTAAAAACATCTATCGTATACAGCTCATTTATTAGAATAAAACGCATATGCTCAGACCATCCAGATTTTCTAAACAACATTAACAACCTAACAAAACAGTTTCTAAAATGTAAATATCCAATAAAATTAATAAAGGAAGCACTACAAGGAACAAGTAAATTAGTATGTCTTACATAAAAATGATTTGTATTTAGAATAAAAGACAGTTGAATTATATAGAACAAATAATGACGAAAGAATGTTTGGAAATGTTGACAGTCGTATAAGCATACTGACAGTTGTGTAGAGCCAAAAATGGGTCCACGGAAATATAACACGGAACATGAGGTGTAGGTTAAAGAAAGATGTATTTACAGAAAAGGTTACAAAGAAGTTACAGTAAGCAGAGCTTACTAATCCAGTATAGTCCTTGGTAGTCGACTGCGGTCATGCGCACAGTGCTACGGTATTTAGTCACCTTCCCACTTAAGGCGAAATGTGACACAAGGTTTTTTAATGTGGGTCTTCCGGGCCATATAGCCCGGCCAAATATATCTGTCTTTCCCCAGTCGTGATTCTACCCTTCGGCGGAACCACGACTGAGTTAGTGCTCTCCGCCCGAAGGCAGTGATCTGACAGTGTCATAGTAGCATGCGTACAATGCTACTGTCTATTTTCCGTATTTACTAGCCTTCCCACGCAAGGCCAGATGTGACACATGGTCATTTTATAGTGGGTATTCCCGGCCATATAGCCCAGCCAAATATATCTGTCTTTCCCCAGTCGTGATTCTACCCTTCGGCGGAACCACGACTGAGTTAGTGCTCTCCGCCCGAAGGCAGTGATTTGACAGTATCATAGTAGCATGCATACAGTGCTACTGTCTATTTTCCGTATTTACTAGCCTTCCCACGCAAGGCTAGATGTGACACATAGTCATTTTATAGTGGGTATTCCCGGCCATATAGCCGGGCCAAAAAAATCTCTGTCTATTTTTCCCCAGTCGTGATTCTACCCTTCGGCGGAACGACGACTGGATTAGTGCTCTCCGCCCGAAGGCAGTGATCTGATAGTGTCATAGTAGCATGTGTACAGTGCTACTGTCTATTTTCCCACTACTGCTATCACACACCTATTAATATAGCAGTGGGTGAGTCCATGTTGAGGTGAGTCTGGGTTTCACAACAGACAGTAAATTTGGTCGAGGAGAACATCAAGTAACATTAACTAATGAATTTAGTAAAAGAATGGCAGAATTTTTTATAATTATTTTTCCCAGGCAAGGCAGGACAGCAACAGGTGTGCAGGGGATTATAATGAGAAAAAAACAAAGTACATGGGATGTTGAAGAAATAGTAAAATATAGAGTGGAATAAAGTAGATAAAAGATCGTAGTTGACGTTGCATTTGGATTTTTGGCGGTTGTAGCTATCAGGGAAGCAAGTAAATGCAAGTGAGTTCCACAGACGGTAGAGTAGAGTAGAAGAGGCGGTTATATTTAACGATTTCGACGATAAAAGGGCCATGCCTTGATGCTAATAAAAAAGCACAGGTAGTCGAAGCACTAAGGGAAAAAGATCGTCAGAACAATTGCCATGAAGTTACTTGTAGAACAGCTGCATGAAGTCGTTGAAAAAGGGACTAAAGGCGAAAGGGGGGGCTGATAAACCAACATTAAATTATATTGCGGTTCCTTCTTTCGATTTAGTCTAGAAACTCAAGATGAATAGCAGGAGCAGATCTGGCAACATTATTCTATGCATAGAAGAATGGTAGGTTTATAAATGTGTAAAATGGATTCTGACAAGAATAAAATCCAGAGCCAACATTGTGACCAAACCTCCCAAGCATTAAATAGAAAGAAATAGATAGGAAGAGGACAAATATTAGCAAGTTCTATAAATTTACGAAGCTCTGGCTGGGCTCGATAGCCAAATTCCGCACAGGAAAACAATAATATGAAGAATCAACATTGTTATCGATGAGATGGCAGGTCATCTTCAGTCGCTTTTCGGCCGCCGTAACTTTCATCCTTAAAATCAAAGGTTGTCAGCAATGAAATTCATTTAATATTCGCCTTTGCAATATTCTAAGGGTTACAACTCTTTTTGCAACAATCAGTACTCCGTCACATTGCGAGTAAGTGTTCAAGTATAGATTGCGAACTTTTCTTTTTCTTTTAGTTTTTTTAAATTTTATTTCTGCAATAAATTATATTTCTGCAATAAATTATATTTCTGCAATAAATTTTATTTCTGCAATAAATTATATTTCTGCAATAAATTTTATTTCTGCAATAAATTATATTTTGCAATAAATTTTATTTCTGCAATAAATTATATTACTGCAATACATTTTATTTCTGCAATAAATTATATTTCTGCAATACATTTTATTTCTGCAATACATTTTATTTCTGCAATAAATTATATTTCTGCAATAAATTACATTTCTGCAATAAATTATATTACTGCAATAAATTTTATTTCTGCAATAAATGATATATCTGCAATAAATTTTATTTCTGCAATAAACGTGTCTTCATTACTTTTTCTTCCTTTTTTTCCTGTGTAACTGGTAATTCGCGTAAGACATTGTATAATATATTTGTCATTTCTGGTTCACTCTCGAATGCTGCAATGGCAAGATCCTCAAACTGTTCATAGTTTTTTGTGGGGTTTTTTTTTGTATTAATCTTGAGAATTCACCAGCATGTCCTAATTTCGCGAGCGTTTTTGATTCTATCTTAAACTTTTAATTTAATAAGATGGTACCCCAAGTTTGTAATATATTCGCGACACATGTGAGATTGCTTACATAATACCGTTAACCTATTTATGTAAGATAACTTCTCCTATACCGTCTACCATCCGCCCGTGTTTTGAATACTGTTGCCACATCTGGTCGGGTGCCCCTGCTATTCTCCTCGGGCTTCTTGGCGGAATACAGCGAAGAATCTGTAATGTGATTGATACCGACTTGGCTGACCGCCTGCAGTCACTCTCTCACCGGCGTGACGTGGCTTCCCTGTGCCTCTTCTATAAATACATTCATGACTTCTGCTCTGATGAACTTAAATCACTGGTGCCCCCTAGGTGTGAGTTTGCACGAGATACTAGATTGGCAAATAGGTCCCACCCTTTTACAGTGAAATCGATGAAATGTAACCGCAATTTCTACTCCAACGGCTTCTTTTCTCGCACTTCCCGCCTGTGGAATTCCCTTCCGCATGCTTGCTACCCCGACGACTATAACCTCCAGGAGTTTAAATGCAGGGTCAATAGACACCTCCTAACACACTAACGCACACCCATTCTTTCCATCTCTCTCCCTATGTACATCCTAACTAGTCTATCACCCTCATTCTGACATTTCCTATACCCAATCGCTCTATGTAACCCCCTGCGCTATAGTGGCAGTGGAATGCCTTGCTTGGGGTGATATGATTAAAAAAATATCTGAAGCAACTATGGTTTCTGTTTTTGATGTTAGTGTGATAATTTTAAGTCTAACGTTAGTATTTTTTATTTCTTCGAAAGCCTTCTGACAATTATCAATCTGTTTCACTTTACGCCTTCTTAAGAAGATCGTTAAGTGGCGACCTCAATTTTTGCATGGTGGGTACATAATTTTGATAGTAGTTTGCTAATCTCAGGAATGCTTGTAAATAGTAAGGCATACTCCTTATTGCACTTTTCTTCGATAGATCTTGACGACCATATCTGTGAATGATGTGCACGAGTTAATTTAATTTTAGGCAAAAAACATTTCACAATGTTCCTCAATAAGTTTGAACCCGTATTTTTTTTACTGAAACTGATTTCATATGTCCGATATGTTATTACTTAGATATAAGTTTGATTAATGCACCACCCATACAAGCCACTGTCAAATCACAATAAGCAAACATGTTATCCATACTGTATTGAAATGTACCTGGAGCTACCTAAATATCAAAATGAAGTCGGCTGAAATTATCCAATCACTTGTGCGTAGTCGTTAATTCTGAACGTTGAATTTTAAACTAGTATTTGTAAATAAGCTTCTGAAAGATCCAGCTTTGTAAATGTTTCCACAGTTTGATTTCAGAAAATTTTTTTATTGGACTTGATAATGGGTAATTAGAGCGTTTAAAACACCTGTTTAATAATTTTGAAAAATCAGCGCACAAACACGTTTTTTTTCTTTCTTTACATCCACTGCTAGAGCTTCCCATTTTGAATGATTTATCTTTCCACCTATTTTTTCAAGCCTGTCTAATTTTTAGTTGACTTAGTCCATGCTGAGAATGGTACACTCGTTTCTGGCGTCAAAGCTTTTTTCGCTTGAATTTTTTTCTTTGAATTTGGAACACAGACCTAAGTCATTCGACGAAATATATTTTCTTCTAACTTTTCTCTCTGTTTTAATTTTTAAAAATGGTCTTTTGTCCCCTTACGTTTTTGCAATAAACTTTTTAGGCAAACCCCGAAGCTCAAATATTTCCATTCAATCTATAGTGAATTATGGTATTTATTGACTCATAAACCCAAGGCTTCTACGCTCGTTACGGAATGAAACATTACAATTTATTTCGTCAATAAAAAATAATTTATCACCTGACACACTATTCGAAACTATAAAAGTCCTTCTTAATATAGACTTTATGACTGCTTTCCATGTAACTTCACTGATTATTGTGATATCACTACCAGTGTCTACTTGCCTTTTAACATCATTATTATTTTATTTCACAATCACAAATTATCTGATATTTTCGTGATTATATTTCCGTCGCAATACTGTATACAAATCTTCTCATTTGATAATTATTTATTGGTTTAGTTTTAGAGTGTGAATTCATATGTTCTTCTTTAACACACATATAGCTTTTGGAATTCTTAGAAAGACAGTCTTTCCCAAAATGTAATCCTTCACATCTGAAACATATTTTCTTTTTTGCACATTTTTCTTTTGTTTCTATGTATGCACATTCTTTCACATTTGACGTCGGACTTTAAAATTTTCTGACAATCGTCCGATATTTCCTGTAGTGAAATTTTATTATTCTGCTAAAGTTTTGTTCCTTTCAAAAATATTTCCATTAAATATTTTTGTTAATTCTAGTGATCCGAAAACTTATACTGTTGATTGTTTGTTTTGTTTTTATGGCATATCAACCTCGGCGGGTCATTTATTGCCAACCCAACTTTATTTATTGCTGGTAATACCTTTTTCTTTCAACAATTTATTGTTTGTTTCTTTATATAAGTTTTGTGTCTAGTAATATTTTTTTTTCTTTTCGAGTATCAAGATTCATTGGAATTTGTTTTTAAGGGCAGGGTCCCCAAGTCCTACCCTTGCTATTTAACCCATAACTGGAGAGAAGGGACGGATTAATACCTTTCCCAAGGGTACCAGTGCTTAAGTGAATGGAGGGTATCCAACTGGAATTCGAACTCGGCTCACCGATTTCTCTTTCCGAGCCGATATCTACTGCACTACAACGCACATCCGTCAGAAAACGATTATAGCACCTGGCATTCCCAAGCGGTCACCCATCTAAGTACTAACCAGGCTCAACGTTGCTTAACTTTGGTGATCGAGCGAGAACCGGTGTATTCAACGTGATATGGCCGTAAGTCTAATGCTGCTGTATTTTATTTACAACAGAATCTAATATCTCCTCTATATTTTAAGATAGTTTTCTCTTTTTGTCCTTGAGATAAATTAAACAAAGGCTGTTCAAATACTCAATATTAATCTTTTCTTCTACATCGAATTAACAAGTATCTTTCTTATTCGTTATACTCAGTATGAGTTTCTATATTCTTGTAACTCCTTTTAAAAACACATGAGTTTAGATCCTCGTCGCCACTGTTATAACTTGTTTTCTAGCTGTTATAATATAAAATTGTGTTTAGGTACTCACTATGACGTCTTTAAAAATACTCTGAAGAATGATTCCAAAAGTATTTTAATACTCTTTCAGCTTCTAGACTATCCAATTTGTATCACCCGTTTGTGTTATTTACTCCTAAAGAGAGAGAAAGACATAAAAACAGAGGATAGAAAGAAAGAACGGAATGAAGATATAAGGGTTTAACGTATGATTCAATGAAATGAAAAAAAAAATCTAAATTTAACTATTTTTGTTCCTGATTATTTATCTGTTAAAATAATAACCAGCATTCGTATTTATGCTTGTTGTTGCACTATTTCGTTAAGTTTAAAATAAACTTAGAGTTGATATGTGTGGTTGTATGAGAGGACAGACACATACATCACCAGGGAATCTAATCCCCCCATTAGAGAATTATCAACAACCTACGCAAACCTATCTAATTTTGTTTAAGTACCAACTCTAGAAATAATGACATTTTTGAAAATTCTGAAATTAAATACATCAATGCTTTAGAAAAAAGAAAACTCAACACTTGTTTTGAACACTCCGTTAAAAACAGGGTAGTCAGAAAAAAGCAGAAATCGCGTAAACGTAACATTATTTGATTTAACCCACCCTTTAGTTGTAACGTCCATACTAACATTTGTAAAACTTTTCTTAACTTAAGTCATAAACATTTCTACCATTCACCCACACTAGATAAATTATTCAACAAAACAATGTTAAAGTTAGTTATATTTGCGTTAAAAACATAGATAGATACATTTCACGACATAATGTTATGATATCAAATAAATATTTGGTCCACATAAACAACATCCCAACTAATAGCAAAAATATTTGGTCCACATAAACAACATCCCAACTAATAGCAAAAATATTTGGTCCACATAAACAACATCCCAACTAATAGCAAAAATATTTGGTCCACATAAACAACATCCCAACTAATAGCAAAAATATTTGGTCCACATAAACAACATCCCAACTAATAGCAAAAATATTTGGTCCACATAAACAACATCCCAACTAATAGCAAAAATATTTGGTCCACATAAACAACATCCCAACTAATAGCAAAAATATTTGGTCCACATAAACAACATCCCAACTAATAGCAAAAATATTTGGTCCACATAAACAACATCCCAACTAATAGCAAAAATATTTGGTCCACATAAACAACATCCCAACTAATAGCAAAAATATTTGGTCCACATAAACAACATCCCAACTAATAGCAAAAATATTTGGTCCACATAAACAACATCCCAACTAATAGCAAAAATATTTGGTCCACATAAACAACATCCCAACTAATAGCAAAAATATTTGGTCCACATAAACAACATCCCAACTAATAGCAAAAATATTTGGTCCACATAAACAACATCCCAACTAATAGCAAAAATATTTGGTCCACATAAACAACATCCCAACTAATAGCAAAAATATTTGGTCCACATAAACAACATCCCAACTAATAGCAAAAATATTTGGTCCACATAAACAACATCCCAACTAATAGCAAAAATATTTGGTCCACATAAACAACATCCCAACTAATAGCAAAAATATTTGGTCCACATAAACAACATCCCAACTAATAGCAAAAATATTTGGTCCACATAAACAACATCCCAACTAATAGCAAAAATATTTGGTCCACATAAACAACATCCCAACTAATAGCAAAAATATTTGGTCCACATAAACAACATCCCAACTAATAGCAAAAATATTTGGTCCACATAAACAACATCCCAACTAATAGCAAAAATATTTGGTCCACATAAACAACATCCCAACTAATAGCAAAAATATTTGGTCCACATAAACAACATCCCAACTAATAGCAAAAATATTTGGTCCACATAAACAACATCCCAACTAATAGCAAAAATATTTGGTCCACATAAACAACATCCCAACTAATAGCAAAAATGATTATTCTAAAAATAATTGCAGCTGCCCAAAAAAAATAAAAAAATAAAAAATAAAACCTGCTCACTGAATGGCCAGTGCATGTCCACAAGTATTGTTTTTACAGCTCGAATTCATTCGGATGATAAAGACGTAAATTTCTACCCTTGGAAGTATTTCTAAAGGATGGAAGATAAGATTTAACAACCACGTCTTTAAACAATAGTGAATACAGCAAAAGTACTGCTTTATCTATGCATTAGTGACAATTAAAAACAACACTGAGGACCCAATGATTGCCTGGAATATCGTAGCTAAATCCAAACATTAGAATGGAAAAGAAGATAATTGTAATTTATGCATTTTAGAAATATTTGTCATCTTAAACCATATCAAGAATTCAAATCTGCTTAATAAAAGAAGTGATTTAATGACCACATGCTGTCATAGAAAAATATTTATTTAAATACTTAGACCCAGATTGATATAGGTTCCTCTTTATGTTTGCCTCTTTCTTTCTTTCTTTCTTTCTTTCTTTCGAAATATTACTTTTAACAATCATGCATCAAAACATTTTTCATTTTTCTCCTTACATTTTTAATTCTTAATTCTATATTTTATCTCTTAATTTTTCATTTTATTTTATTTTATCTTATCTTATTTTTATTCAAATTTTTAACATTTCAATTTTCCCTACATTTTTATGTCCATGTAATATTTGAATATTTAAATTTTTAAAACTCATGATTTATGCTATTTGATTTCTTTTCCCTGCATTTTATTATATTCATTTTAATTTTAATTTTAATTTTTAATTATTATCCACATGTAACCGTAGAATATTTAAATTTTAATCTTAGCTTAATTTTATAAGATTTAATTCCCATGAACATCGAGTGAACTTAAATTCAAAACTAATAAAATTTCAGTTTCAAATATGCCCATGATGATTGCATAACGCATGAAACTCGATTCGTACCAGAGACATAATATTATATATATATATATATATATATATATATATATATATATATATATATATATATATATACGTTTTTTAAAAGTTAACATAAAATATATCATGGAGGAATCTGAAACAGCTTTACTGGAATAGGTAAAACAAAAACAGGCAAAGCAAGAAATTTATGAACAAAGTGAACAAAGACTAGAAAATTAGAATTTTTTTAACAATAACGTGAAATGTTAACAAATCACATGAACGAAGATTTAAGTGCTTTTTCAGAAGACACTAACGTAAATGCGATTGCTAAATTTAAATATAGGCCAGAAGAAGAGGTAACATTACCGTCATATTTCCGCAGTGTGTAAGTTGGTCTGACCACAAAAAGTCAGACATGTTAAGAAAACTAGGCTAGATTGAAACAAAAATGTCCGTAAATGTCCGAAGAAATCTAGTGACGTAACGTTTAAAGAAACGGTTACATTGCTTTCGGAAGTGTTCTGCACAAAGACTTCATAGTTCCAGAAAATATGCAATGGGTAAAATTAGTAAAAAAAGATGAAGATTTCACAACGTTTGCTAGCATTGTGAACGATCTGTGTGAGGGTTTCAAACTGGCAGAATTACGTCCTGACAATTTTAAATGCATAATATCTGTTCAAAGCTTGGTGTGAAAAAAGACGCTGAAATCAAGAGAAGGATCTTAAAAATGAGCTCAATCTGATCTTACAAAACCTAGCAGAAAAAATGTCAGAGCTTTATAAATGTTCAACAAGACGTTAAGTAAGCGTCAAAAGTTAAAATGAAGAAGAAAAATCATTACACCTGACCCCTGTCATAGATGGAAAACTATATTTTTATAATGACTGTCTACACAATAATTAAAAAAAATACATAAGAAAACCCACTGTAAGACAAAAATAAAAAAAACGAGTGAATAATTAGTTAAAATTTACCAACGCAGGGGAATCTGCCAGTAGGTATATAAGAAAATTTGTACAGGTAAAAATTCCTAACACAAATATTAAATTACAGATCGATAGCGGATCTGGCTTAAGTATAATAAATGAATATGCACGGAAGAAAATTGGTAAGCCATCGTTAATCGTTGCCAAGAAAATCGCTCGTAGTATTACAGAACAGAAAAATAAAATTCGAAAGAGAATTTAAAACAAATGTGGCTTTGAACGAAAAAACATTGAAATTAAAACTGTTTTTAATTAAAAATACAAATAAGCTTTCAGGAACATATTAGATGGATCAGTTTAATTTAGGCAACAGTTCGATCAGTTTGTTTTGCTAAAAAGTTAAAAAGAATTACCAACGAAACAGAAACTTTAAAGAAAGAATTAAAAATTAACTTTCCAGGTATATTTTCTGGTGGTCTAAGCAAGTGCAATAAAATGAGAGATAATTTCGAGCTAAAGGAAAAAGTAGACCTGGTTTTTAAAAAGAAAAAGAATACACTATTTGCATCGTTAAATCAGATTAATGACGAGCTTAATGGACTCGAAAAAATGGGTGTTTTATCTAAAGTCTGCCATAGTGTTTAGACTGCACTAACTGTATAAATAAAGTAAAAGACTAAAGAGATACGGGTCTGAGGGGATTTCTCTATGGGCCTAAATGATGCCCTCAGATGTCATCATATCAACTTCCTGGGCCTGATTCTTTTTTTTTTTTTTTTGCGTATATTAGAAGGGGTCGGATAATTTTGAAAATCGACCTAAGCGACGCGTATCTGCAGATTTTAAGTGACGACGAATGTTCCAAATCACTTAATATAAACGCTTATCGTGGAATGTATAAATTCAATCATTTGGATTTCGGTATAAATGTTGCCTTAGCTATTTTTTCAACAATTCATGGATATAATGCTGAGTGGAATTGAATTTGCAGTCTCTTATATGGACGACTAGCAGTATAGCCCGGCGTTGCTCGGGTGTAATGAAAGCTTTAAAACTAATCCATGGTCCTGGAGCTCAGACTCTTTAGACGTTGGCACGAAAGACTAAAAAGCAATATTTTTTTCCAGTTAAAGTGAAACCGTAGACTGAAAGAAAAATGAATAGATGTAAGTCAAATTTTGATTTCCTGCTATCGATATCAAATAAGTTTTTTCGTCGTAAACTGAATTTTGAAGGCTAAATAAGAGTAAATGGAATCATGACTGAGACTAAGAACTACAATTATACCTACTTAGAGCCAAACCCGAAGTACAAACTAAAATAAAAGGGATGAAAAAATACAGATATACAGGCAGATAAACAGACACACACACAAACACCTTGCCTTTTATATATATATTATCGATTTTCTGCACTATTGTAGGAACTGCAACCTTGAAACTTCTGAATATCTTAATATGTCTTTTTCTATGTGTATCAAATTTGATTAAAATCGAACCACTCCTTCTATAACCCGATATTTTCGATTATAGATTTTCGATATTTATCGGGAGTACCTCGACACAAAACCTAGCTAAGAACACTCGCAGACGCTTATAGTGTAACTGTGTAAATTTCCAAGAAAATCGGTTCATCCGTTTCGGAGTCTATAGTTAACGGACACATACACACACACATACACACACAGAGAGAGACAAAGTTCCATTAGTAAATAAGTTTAGATATAAGCTGTAAACCAGGAAACTCTCAAGAAAAAATTTTCAAGCTTTTCAAAAGAACTCAGGACAATGGATTCATGCTAAAAGACAAAAAAGCAATCTGATATAAATAAAATAAAATATTCGCGATATATATTTGATACAATTAGCAGAAGATCCTATCCTCTGGAAGCCAGTGCTGTAAAAAAAAAGGCATGCCTTGTCCTGAAAATGCCATCTCCCTACAAAGTTTCCTGGGTTTGGCAAGTTATTAAAATATGTTTGTTAAAAACATGCATTGTTTGCGAGCTCCGTTAAACAAACTATTTTTTTTTTAAATCTCTAAATTGTTGCGAATGACGAAGTGCCAGGAAGCATTTGAAAAAATTAAAGGAATGCTAACATCGGCTTGTTTTTGTTGCATTACGATGAAAAAAATGAAATATTTGTAGCAAGCGACACTAGTTCATACAGAATAGGAGCTTGCACTATGGATATACTCGAAGGATCGATTAAACCGATTACACCCTCATCAAGGACGCTTTTTCCAGCCAAAAAGAATTATCCTGTGATAGAAGAAAGCAGGAATTCTGTTTGTGATTATGAAGTTTCAAAAATTCATCATTGGAAGAAGGTTTATCGTATAAATAGATCACAAAACATTGCTAGCGATTTACGGGTCCTAAAAAGGCCTCCCGACTCATAGAGCTAATAGGTTACAACGATGGGAACAATCTTAATAATTTACGATTTCAGGATGAAATTCTTATCATCAAGTAAACTGAGTCACGTTGATGCAGGTTTGTTAAAAACAAAAGTGAACCTTTAGAAAACAGGCCATTGCTTCTTTATAAGCGGAAATAGAGATAAAAAGGCTAGTTTGCAATACTGTGTGCGAACTACCTTTGACCTTGAAAGAAATAAAAATCAAGCGTTGGGTGGAAATTTTATTGTGGAAATGAAGAAAAACTGAAAAACAATGGTAAAACAGAATCTGAGGTATAGTTTTAATTTGCACAGACCTTTTCATGTACAGCGAGAAAATAGTGGTACTTTTATCACTACAGAAACGAATCCTTAAAAAATTACACTAGGAATCATGGTATATCCAGAATAAAAAGCTTAAGAAAAATTTATATAGCATAGATAGAAAAATCGAAGGTTCGGTAACGTCTTGCAATGTCTGTGCTTTGGTAGCTGAAGAACCACCAATAAAGTTCCACCTGTCTGATTATTGACTATGCTGGTCCACTTCGTATTATTTCCTCTTTGTCGACAGTTTTTTCAAGTGGCCAGAGATATTGAGATGTAATAAACGCAAAACGGAGGTAGTAATTGGGCGTCTACACGAACTACTCGCCAGGTTCGGAGTACCAGATTTCATGGTTTTTGGATAACGGCACCCAATTTACATTAAAAGAATTTAAGGAAGTTTCTAAAATGTTTGTTGTTGAACACATAACAATTGCTCTTTAGGACACTAAAAGTAACGGGCAAGCTGAACCTTTTGTGGATACCTGTAAGAGGACCTTTCCTCGGATGCAGCCTTGCAACAATTTTTACAAGTGTATCGTTTTATACTAAATAAAAATGAGCCTGCAGCCATAACTCCGGCAGAAATTATGTTTCCGCAGAAAATAAGATCAGGTTTACTGGCATGAGAAATGTCTGGCTCTTATGTCCTTTTAAGTCTATCTTCCTTTACTCTTTCAAACAAATGTTTCATATCATGGCCTGATTTCTACTGATTAGCTAAGATAATCCACAAAAACATACGCCCCACCTTAACTGTCTGGATTTGGTAAAAGATTGTGTTGTTTTTTAAGCATGTTTAATAATTCCTCACAGTAAAAAAAAACAACAACATTTTCACTGCCTGACGAGGTGCTTATAAGATAGTACCTAAACACAACGGCACTTGTGTTGCAGTAAGCTATGATTTTATTAAATGTATTACCAGATATAATGGTCTACAAGTATCGAGCACTGTCAATAAAATAAAGCACGTAAAAAGTGTCAAACGATTAGTTTGTACTACTTCTAATATATATATATATATATATATATATATATATATATATAAATCCATATCAACTATCAGAAAAAATAACCCCCATTCAGAAAACAAATGAATGTTAAGATTGTGAACAAAAAAATTCGGACATTACACAAACATATATTGTATGAATGAAAAGCCATTACCTAAGCACACACACACACACGCGCGCGCGCGCGCACACGCACGCACACACACACACACACACATATATATATATATATATAAATACTATAGTCATCCGCAGACAGATATGTTTCGCTGTATTACAGCTCATCAGTACAGCTTAGACTCCGGTCGCTTCCTAACCCAGTATTGAAACCCGACCGAATTGATTACACGTGTACACTGAAGACAACACTACCCGAGACATGACAGTCTGTTTCATGATTGAGCCTTCCACCATGAAACAGATTTTCTCTACTCGGTATTGACCTTAGTTCAATTTTGTATTTACATACACCCTATCGTTGATACTGAGCATTTTTGTCCAAGAATATAGCATATCCTAAACCTCGCGCTTTCTCTCTCTCTCTCTCTCTCTCTGAAATATATATATATATATATATGTGTGTGTGTGTGTGTGCGTGTGTGTGTGTGTGTGTGTGTGTGTTTTCTTCCTCTTCTCCTATGTGCCCTGTTCTTTCAGGACGTAGGTGATCATGGCTTTCCACGTTTCCCTATCCCTGGGAGCTCTGAGCGCGCCTTCTCCTGTTACACAATGCAACCCTCATTCCCTCATCCACCTCATTAGGTCCTTCAAATATGTAATCCACTGCCCTTCCCCTGTCTCTTCTTCCCTCTATCTGGCCTGTTATTATCAGGTTCTTGAAGCCCTCCTTCCCCATTGCATGTCTCAGGAACTTCAGCTGTCTCTTCCTGATGCTCAGTATTAATTTTCTTTTTGTTTCCATCATTTCTAAAACCTCATCATTGCTCACATGCTCGATCCATGATATTCGCAGCATCCTTCTATAGAACCACATTTCAGTTGCTTCAAGTTTTTCCTTCATCTTTGATGATATTGTCCAGCATTCACTGCCATATTGAAGAACGGACATGAGTCTTCGGGGAGTAATGCCTCTAATTCTTTGTCTTCAAACATTTTCGGTGCTTCAGGGCGTTCATTATTTTCGACATTAAAATCATTGTTTTTGAAGTGACTAAATCAATCCTTGAATATTTCCGACAGAGCATGGTCGCCTAAAGACTCAACAAGAATTCTATGTGCTTCAGCTGTAGATTTCTTTTGAATACAGTAGTGAAGTAAAGTTCCCCGCAAATACACTTTCTTTGGCACTGCATGTTTAACGCTATGTAAAATAAAGTGTTTACACTCTGGCAAAATGAAATACATCGAATTTCAAGCTTGCCTATAGTACTTCCTTATAGATGCGTTGCCATTTAAAACTACACACACGCTGTTCAGGGGAGTCTATCTAGTGAAAAAAAAAACGCGGGAACTTATTCAACGTTCTAATATATATGGTTATTTATGTGCGTTGTGGTGCAGTAGATATCGATTCGAAACGACAAATCGGGGAGCCGAGTTCGAATTCCAGTTGAGTTCCTTGCATTCACTTATGCACAAATACCCTTGGGAAAGATATTTATCCGTCTCTTCTCTCCAGTTATGTGTTAAATAATAGCACCGATTGGGTTCTATAGCCTTGGTCGGCAAAACAGTCTTACGCAGAAAACAATGGCAACCTACTGCGGGATAATCTTCTGCCAGGTCAGCCAAGTCTCTTTCGAAACATGATCGCCCAAAGTGTGTATCACGTATGCGACTTAACTTACTGATGTATAATTGTTTCGGCGTATATGATTAGAATCAGATGTTAAATCATTGCCATACGCTAAATAATTACAACAGGTAAACTGTCAATTTAATTCAAAATTTCAATTACCCTTTAATGTATTTTATATAAAAAGATTTAAAGACAGATGAAGAAGTTTTTGTTTCTGAAAACATTCAATTAGTTAACTGCCATACGGAATACATGCTAGGAGGATCATGACTGACCTGGATAGAAGATTTTTTCGCAGTAAATTGCCATTACTTTCCGAGGTAGACTGGTTGCTAAACAAAATTAAAGAATACAATATGTCCTGCTTTTTAAACCATTCAAATTACCCTTTAATTTATTTTATATAAAAAGAATTAAAGACACATGAAGAAGTCTTTTTGTTTCTGAAAGCATTCAATTAGTTAGTTAACTATCATACGGAATACATGCTAGGCGGATCATGACTGACTGGACAGAAGATTTTGTCGTAGTAGATTGCCATTCGTTTCTCCTATTGTTTGTTAACACCATTCTTAGTTTGTGAATTTTTTACCATATTACTGTTACTTTGTCTTGAATATATTTTTTGCTTGCTGTACATAAGTTTTGCCTTGTTCCATGTTTTTCATTATCTTAATTGTTTATATGAAATTTTGTCAATTCTGTTTCATGCGTAGTTATGTCAATCACATTTAACCATGGTCAATTACTCTACAGTGCGTTTGTCTATTTTTAGCTGTTATTAATATTTTTCGCTTTTCAAAATAGATTTATGAATAAGAATTTATCTCAGATATTGCGATGTTCCTTCCTAGAAACAAATGTTCTTCGATCTGGAATCGATCTCGTCGGGGTTGCCATATTTGAAAATCGCAAAAAATCGTAGTCGGATTTTCAGTAATCAGAATTTCTTTTAATCCAACCAAAATTTGTCTTTAGTTATTATTCGTTTTTGCATCTATGAATGCTTTTTCCATGGAATTCGATTTTAAAAAAACGTTCTATCTACATCTGGTAGTGGTTTTCTTTTCTCAGTCAAAGAGAAACAGTGGGACAGGGACAGTTGGTAGTTGGACAGTGGGACAGGGTAGTTGGTAGTTGGACAGTGGGACAGGGTAGTTGGTAGTTGGACAGTGGGACAGGGTAGTTGGCAAATAATGTAATAGCTGCAATCATTTTATTGATTTCTGCTCCATCTGAATTAATGGCATCTGTAATTTTAGAAACTTAACACAAATATATATATATTAAAAACAGGGAATTTATTGTTAGTCTCAAAGACCTTTTTGTCCAACATCTCATCAGGAGAAAAATCGTCGGATAATGAATTAAACGAAAAACAAACATTGCACGTATCTAACTACTCTATATTCATGACTATGGTGATTTTCTAAGCGTAACTTAGATGTGGTGCAAGTCCGAAAATATGGCGCACCAAAGGATGATGAAACGCACTTTTCAGCTGCAACTGATCTAGCGAGACAAACTTTCTAATAACACCACGTAAAAATATCCGTACAAATAACTTTTATAAGCGTAGCTCAGACGTGGCACTAGGCCGAAACTTTAAAGCTATCAGTGTGGTTTATACTTACACGGTCAGTTAAGTGCCATACGTGATACACGCTCGGGCGATCATGTCTCGAAGGAGAAGATTATCCCGCAGTAGGTTGCCATTACTTTCTGCGGTAGACTGGTTGCCGACCATGGCTATAGAACCCAATCTGTTCTGTTATTTAACTCATAACTGGAGGGAAGAGACGGATTGATACCTTTCTTAAGGATATTTGTACGTAAGTGAATGCAAGGAATTCAGCTGGAATTCGAACTCGGCTCCCCGATTCCTCGTTCCATGTCGATATCCACTGCACCACAACTCACTAAAGCGCTTAAAACACTCTCACTAACTAAAACCTACCTTGAGTGGCTCTTAGGTCTTGTTCAGCACTCGGTTGATTAGTGTAAGCTACGTGGAATTTAGAACTGAATTATTTAATTAGTATGCAGCAGAATAATATTTCCTCCCCGCTTTCCATGTTTAGGTTTCAATTCGTCTGGTTCAGATATAATAATGTTCAATTGTTCAGTCAATTAAGTACCATAATTGGTATACACTTAAGCAATCATGTCTCCAAAGAGACATGACAGATTAAGTAGAAGATTTTTCCGTAGAAGGTTGCTAATACGTTCTGCAGTTGACTGGTTACCAACCAAGGCTATAGAACCCAATCTGTCTTGTTATTTATTTGGAGGGAAAAGCGACAAATTAATAGCAAGGGTATTTGCGCGAAAGTGAAGGCAATAAATTCAGCAGGAATTTGAACTCGGCTCTCTAATTTCTCGTTCTCAGGCCATATCTACTGTACAGTTTAGTTGCTAATTTTCCACTGTTTATGTTTTACTCAGTTAAGAGACTGAGCACACAATAACTATACCAAGGACATTAATCCTATTGTATTAGGACAATCCTGAGTCTAGAACTTGGAATCTTCTTGAAATGTTCTTCTATCTTGCCGACACGTAGGTCGGTTTTCACTGCGTTTTCCCTTTCTTACTGTTACTGCTGAGGATTTGCTCACCTTTCTCTTTATTTATTTATTTATTTATTTATTATTGGCACTCATCTGAAATTTATTAACCTACGCTAATCCTACTGAGAAAGGTATCAAACTTAGCACCTTTTTTTTAATCATTTCACCCCAAGCAATGCATTTTACTGCCACTGTTGCGCAGAAGGTTACATAGGGGAAAGTTATGAGAAAGAGTGGTTAGTTATAGGAAATGTCAGAAGGTGGGTAATAGACGGATGAGAACACCGGTGTAACGGGGTTAGAGTGGATGGTGAAAAGAGCTTGAGAGAATGGATGCGAATTAGTGAGATAGGAGATGTCTATTGATCTTACATTTAAATTCCTGGAGATCGAAGTTGTCGGGGAAGCAAGTATAAAAAAGGGAATTCCACAGGCGGGAAGTACGAGAAAAGAAGCTGTTAGATTAGAAATTGCGGTTACATTTTATCGGTTTCCCTGTAAAAGGGTGGGACCTAGTTGCTAGTCTTGTAGCTCGTCTGATTCTTTCAGAAAAGTGATGCAGATAGTCTTTGCTTGTGACATTTATCCTGATAGAAAGACACGTCAACAACAAAATAAATGAACAAAGGCCTAACGACAGAAACATTGTGGTAATGAAAATACAGAGGAATAATTGATACTGAATTTAAATAATGTAAATAATGATAAATACTTATTGCAGGAAAGTTAGTGAAAAATATTACTCTTTCTTTAAGCGTACTTGAATCTTTAATTAAAAATGTCTCAAGATTTTAGGAAATGTTTTATTTTCAGAATTAATCATTTATTCCGACTCATAAGAGAAGCTAAAAAAACATAAACGTACGGACGATCACACAAACACACACACATATGATAAAACATAGCTTTCAGGTAGGCTATATTGATATCTTAAAGTGCTGAATATCAAGGATATAGCGTATGTATATATAAAAGCGGACAGTGAAGTCAACATCCACAGGCAACAATCTGCTTCATGTTAAAAGTAATCGACAATCTATAGGTGTAGTGTTTTAACTCGACTATTAATATATGCAGGTCAGTGATGCATTCTGAGTAGAATTATATTGTGGATTGTCTATAGTATTATTGCAACTGTTATTTTGTTGGGCAGTAACGGGTTCGAATTGTTCTAGGGACTAATGAGTGAGATTAATTGTAGATCCGAATGCATTTTTTTGCCATCTATAGTTAAAGTATATATTTATTTTGATTATTCTATTGTTGGTTGGTATTACTGCGTTTTTTTTTTGGTTTTTTTTTTTGTTTTTGTTTATCAGTGCATACGTCGTTTGTTAACTTGTTCACTATCAGCATATTTATTTATTTGTTTGGAATCATTTATTTTACATGATTTTCTCTATTTTAATTATCTATTCTCGTTTATTCTTGTTCATTTTTATTTTTTTAAGTAACATAGTAAACATTGTTTTCGTGTCTGCATTTTGAGATGAGTTCTGGCGTTTATTTAATAGCTTGTTTTGAGAAAGAAAAAATACAACGTACATGGTCTGACAGTTACGCTTAACAGACAGTCGCCTTATATATATATATATATATATATATATATATATATATATATATTAATTAAACTAGATTAATAATTAAACTAGATTTATGACAGTTAAATTCTGTGTTCAGTTTTTTATAAAAAAATTTCATATAACATTGTCAATAATTTGTATTGTTCCGAACGCATTCATTCAGTGTTTAAGTATTCCTAAGGGTGTTGTATTCGTTATATTCATTCACCCTGTTTTGTAATACGTACACACACACACACACACACACACACACACACACACACACACACATATATATATATATATATATACTGCATAAAGATACTTGTGAAATTGTGACCGTTTTGAGCAGTTACTCGACATGCGAGGCTGGGTTTACATTAGGGTTACTTCTATTTTTGAAAATATTTAACGCAACAGCTCAACTACTAAATAATGTCAGGTAAACAGCGTTTAATCAATAGAGAAAATGTTAAAAGATTGATTAACACACCCTTGTTGAACGTATTCAATTATATATATATATATATATATATATATATATATATATATATATATAAAATTAGATATATCTGTTGGTTTATGTGTTTTTGGCTCCATTTTAACGAACCCTACACTTCCAAAACCATTTGTCTGTTTTCAGCTAAAACTGGGTCACTTGTCCATCATTAGATGAACCTTTGATGTACGCAAAAGAAATTTCGAAACAATTTAGAGGGGACGGCAGAAATAAGCAAAACACTTACAATTTACGAACTCTTCCCTTCCAATAAGCCTCAAGCAAAATTGGGTAACTTGTAAATCAACGTCCGGACATCTGATGTACACAAAAACTTTCAAATTGGTGTACAGGGTTCGTTAAAAATCAACAACAAACATAATTTCGGGTGGTTTTTGCGCACTTTTATGCTCAAACTCAACCAAAGTTGAGTCAACGGTAGATAAAGATCCGATGCCTTGTCATGCAAACAAAAATTTTAATTGACACAAAAGGTGAGGCAAAATTTAATTGTTGCTTTTTGAGATCGTTTTTTCTATGAAACGCTCAGTTGTATTCCAACAAAAATCGGAACATTCTTGTTCCTTCTACTTTATCATATGCCATAACAATTTCAAGTTTTCTACAAGGTGCCAAATCCTCTGACACTGCAGGGACAATGCATCCTCTGCGTTCTTCTAATTGTACATACACCATTCTTGTTTAATGGTAAAAATGACCAAGCATGAATCCCGTTTTACATATAGAACAAAAAACAATACTTGCTTGATATTTTTTAAACTTATGCGTCACAGAAATCTTATACTAGAGTTTTTGAATAAGCATATGACTTCACCATTTCAATATAACTATTAAAACCCCCAAACAACGCCGGACTTTACAGCTAGTATATATATATATATATATATATATATATATATATATATATATATATATATATATACTGTTAAATATAAGAGACAATGAATGTCTTATGTTTAATCCTGACCCGTTCTAAACGTCGTATTTTGGCTCTAATTTCAGGTGTAAATAAAGACAAAACTTCTCGAACATTTGGATAATTTTTTTAAGTTGATTATAAGCTTTCGGCTCACATGAGCCATCTTCAGAGAGATTATTAAGACGGTAACACAATAACATCCACCATCAACGACGATTTTGTTTTGTGTTGGCTAGCCAACGGCAATAGTTACCAAAAATAACAAACGCAGTTCTCAAATTTGCAATGCAGTTCTATGACGTCACACCGCGTGATAGAGCGAAATGACAACAGAACCATGTATTCAAATGCAATGTAAGGTGTTATGACCATATATATATATATATATATATATATATATATATATATATATATATATATATACGCGTGAATAAGGAACGAAGAAAAATTTACAACGCCCAAAACATTAATTTAAAACAGTGCTCGATATATAATATAGAGCTGTGAATATATATTATAAATTATAGTTTAGAACATGTACAATTTTTTTTATCCTCTACAAAGTGAATATTTTGTTTCGACATTGAAATTACAGTGTCTGATCAGGTGATGTGGAAAGAAATGGAAAACTTCTTTTCTTATATTTGGCGAGTTATGTGTAGAATGTTGGCGGGGGTTAACTACAAGGGAATAAGTCTTGTAAATTGTCTGTTAGAATTTTGATAAGAGAGATGGGTAGGGGATAGAGTTCATTAATGAAAGTATCGGGAATTTTGTAGACAAATTTAACATTATAAGATGGAGTAGGGCTTTATGGCCTCATGATTGCTGGACTTTATTCTTTGGGTTTAGTAGAGGGGGAGAGTAAGAAAGTGTGAGGGTGGGGAGGAATAGGATTGGACCTATCTTTAATGTTTATTTGTACAACTATAGAATATTTTTGTATTTAAACACAGTTTTTATAATTAATCTAATTTTGTATATTTAACTTAAATTTTAAATTTAGAAAATCACTTTTTTCTATAAAACGTTTGATCAGTTTGTCGTGTGGAATAGGTAAAATTTGATGTAAAAGTGTTAATATTATAAGGGTATATCGTCTCTAAGGAGTCCTAGATTTGGCTTTTCTAATATTTTTAGCATAATTGTAAGGGTAGTTCTTTAATGTGTTTCCAGTTTACTACGGTGTCTTGACTCTGGTTTAAAAGTTTGTTGCTATTCATGTATTTAATGATTTCAATTTTTTCTTAAAGACAAAGGAAACATGGTTCCTTTATTGATTTACATGTTCTTGCTTGTTTGAGGATTTTTCATTTAGCTCTAGGTGTTTTATTTTCGTATTTTAACTTTCAAATGTTTTTGGAAAAATACGTCATGCTTTGTTTTTCTTTGTAAAAGCACTTTTTAGATACTTTCGTGGTGTTTCAGATATACATTTTCTCATCTTTGGAATTCTCCATGGATGAAATCGAACACATATATATTATGAAGTTCGTTAAACATTTATTAGTCATGGGGCATTGGTTTGGGTTTCTACTGTTACAAAGGTTGTTGTTATAGGGCAGACTGGGTATTAGTGTTGGAGTTATTTTTGTTGTGTGCTTTTAATATTTTACTGTTATGTACTTTAATTATATTTTCTAGATATTTGGTTCAGCTATAGCTTAGTTTTAAAGTATTCCTATTGAAGATTTTGCTTAGAGGGTTATTTTGGGAAAATGCTTATCTATTAGTTTAAGAAATTTGTGTCCCAGTTTAAAATTAACTAAATTTTTTTTCGTAAATTACTTTGTGTTTATCGAATATTTCTTTATTTGAGAAGTGCGTGATAATGCGGCGTTCCACTGATGATGGTATATGGTTGATAATGGATGGTGGGTGATTATATATATATATATATATATATATATATATATATATATATATATATACAATACTGTCCAAAAGTATTCGGACAAGAACTATATTAGCATTTATGAGGCATATTGACAGATATGAACAATTTCATCAAAGTAATTTTATTTGATTTACTCAATAAATTGTTTCACAAAAAATACTTGTTGCAAAATAAATTTAGTAGTTAGTATAATAGCCTTTAGTTTTGATCACTGCCTTCATTCTGTCAGGCATTGACATCATAAGCTTCTTCAATGTCTTTAATGGTATCTCCTGCCAAGCAGCTTGTATTTTCCCAAAGTGCGTTTTGCAAAGTAACAATAGATTTATCAATTTTTTATCCAAAATATTCCATAGATGTTCAATAGAATAGTTTCAAAATAACTTGTTTGATAGAGAATAGGAAAAAATATATAACTTCTTTTTAATACATTGCTTTTACACCTAGTTTTAAATAATAAATATTTATCAGCAATTTACTTGGCTTTTCAACCTGTATATGAATTTCAGTGAGGTTTTGAGGAAAATCACCCCTGTCTTAATACTTTGCACAGTACTGGCAATGTGCAAAAGTGTTGGGACAGAGGTGATTTTCAAATTTATTTTGATGCTTCATAAAAGATAAAATAGTTCTTTCCCTAATACTTTTGCACAGTACTGTATATATATATATATATATATATAATAACAATAATAATAATAATATTAATAATTGTTATAATATATTTCAATCCGTCTCGAAAAACCCACCGATTAAAAACACGGAGGGGAAAAAATTGGAGATAAAAAAAGAAACAAACTGATTACTTGAATATACGTCAAAATACTAGTTGAAAAGAAAAAAAAACCGAGACGAGAACCTTAACACTAAAGCGCTAAATACAATCGTAGAGCAAACAAATAAGAATAAATCTAACTTAGAGCCAACAGACCTACCTAGGTTTCACCTAACAGATCGACAGGTGTGTGTATGTATGTATATATGTATGCATCTATGCATGTATGTATGCATTCATGTATGTATGTATGTATGCATGTATGTATGTATAGATAGACAGATAGATAGATAGATATGAACAGACTGAGATAGATAGATAGATAGATAGATAGATAGATAGATAGATAGATAGATAGACAGATAGATAGATAGATAGATATGAACAGACTGAGATAGATATGAACAGACTGAGATAGATAGATAGATAGATAGATAGATAGATAGATAGATAGATAGATATAAACAGACTGAGATAGATAGATAGATAGATAGATAGATAGATAGATATGAAAATAGACTGAGATAGATACAGACTGAGATAGATAGATAGATAGATAGATAGATAGATAGATAGATAGATAGATATGAACAGACTGAGATAGATATGAACAGACTGAGATAGATATAGATAGATAGATAGATAGATAGATAGATAGATAGATAGATAGATAGATAGATAGATAAATAAATAGACTGAGATAGATAGATAGATAGATAGATAGATAGATAGATAGATAGATAGATAGATAGATATGAACAGACTGAGATAGATATGAACAGACTGAGATAGATAGATAGATAGATAGATAGATATGAACAGACAGATAGATATGAACAGACAGATAGATAGATAGATAGATAGATAGATAGATAGATATGAACAGACGGAGAGAGATATGAACAGACTGAGATAGATAGATAGATAGATAGATAGATAGATAGATAGATAGATACACAGACTGAGATAGATATGAACAGACTGAGATAGATAGATAGATAGATAGATAGATAGATAGATAGATAGATATGAAACAGACTGAGATAGATATGAACAGACTGAGATAGATAGATAGATAGATAGATAGATAGATAGATAGATAGATAGATATGAACAGACTGAGATAGATATGAACAGACTGAGATAGATAGATAGATAGATAGATAGATAGATAGATAGATAGATAGATAATGAACAGACTGAGATAGATAGATAGATAGATAGATAGATAGATAGATAGATAGATAGATAGATAATGAACAGACTGAGATAGATAGATAGATAGATAGATAGATAGATAGATAGATAGATAGATATATAATGAACAGACTGAGATAGATAGATAGGAACAGACTGAGATAGATATGAACAGACTGAGATAGATAGATAGATAGATAGATAGATAGATAGATAGATAGATAGATAGATAGATAGATAATGAACAGAAGGAGATAGATAGATAGATAGATAGATAGATAGATAGATAGATAGATAGATAGATAGATAGATAGATATGAACAGACTGAGATAGACATGAACAGACTGAGATAGATAGATAGATAGATAGATAGATAGATAGATAGATAGATAGATAGATAGATAGATAATGAACAGACTGAGATAGATATGAACAGACTGAGATAGATATGAACAGACTGAGATAGATAGATAGATAGATAGATAGATAGATAGATAGATAGATAGATAGATAGATAGATAGATAATGAACAGACTGAGATAGATAGATAGATAGATAGATAGATAGATAGATAGATAGATAGATAGATAGATAGATAGATAGATAGATAATGAACAGACTGAGATAGATAGATAGATAGATAGATAGATAGATAGATAGATAGATAGATAGATAATGAACAGAAGGAGATAGATAGATAGATAGATAGATAGATAGATAGATAGATAGATAGATATGAACAGACTGAGATAGATATGAACAGACTGAGATAGATAGATAGATAGATAGATAGATAGATAGATAGATAGATAGATAGATAGATAATGAACAGACTGAGATAGATATGAACAGACTGAGATAGATAGATAGATAGATAGATAGATAGATAGATAGATAGATAGATAGATAGATAGATAGATAATGAACAGACTGTGACAGATAGATAGATAGATAGATAGATAGATAGATAGATAGATAGATAGATAGATAGATAGATAGATATGAACAGACTGAGATAGATATGAACAGACTGAGATAGATAGATAGATAGATAGATAGATAGATAGATAGATAATGAACAGACTGTGATAGATAGATAGATAGATAGATAGATAGATAGATAGATAGATAGATAGATAGATAGATAGATAGATAGATATGAACAGACTGAGATAGATATGAACAGACTGAGATAGATAGATAGATAGATAGATAGATAGATAGATAGATAGATATGAACAGACTGAGATAGATATGAACAGACTGAGATAGATAGATAGATAGATAGATAGATAGATAGATAGATAGATAGATAGATAGATAATGAACAGACTGGGATAGATAGATAGATAGATAGATAGATAGATAGATAGATAGATAGATATGAACAGACTGGGATAGATAGATAGATAGATAGATAGATAGATAGATAGATAGATAGATAGATAGATAGATAATGAACAGACTGGGAAAGATAGATAGATAGATAGATAGATAGATAGATAGATAGATAGATAGATAGATAGATAGATAGATAGATATGAACAGACCGAGATAGATAGAACAGACTGAGAGATAGATAGATAGATAGATAGATAGATAGATAGATAGATAGATAATGAACAAACTGAGATAGATAGATGAATGACTGAGATAGATAGATAGATAGATAGATAGATAGATAGATAGATAGATAGATAATGAACAGACTGTGATAGATAGATAGATAGATAGATAGATAGATAGATAGAAACAGACTGAGATAGATAGAACAGACTCGATAGATAGATAGATAGATAGATAGATAGATAGATAATGAAATAGACTGTGATAGATAGATAGATAGATAGATAGATAGATAGATAGATATGAACAGACTGAGATAGATAGATAGATCAAGATAGATAGATAGATAGATAGATAGATAGATAGATAGATAGATAGATAGATAAATAAACAGACTGTGATAGATAGATAGATAGATAGATAGATAGATAGATAGATAGATAGATATGAACAGACTGAGATAGATATGGAACAGACTGAGATAGATAGATAGATAGATAGATAGATAGATAGATAGATAGATAGATAATGAACAGACTGTGATAGATAGATAGATAGATAGATAGATAGATAGATAGATAGATAGATAGATAGATAGATATGAACAGACTGAGATAGATATGAACAGACTGAGATAGATAGATAGATAGATAGATAGATAGATAGATAGATAATGAAACAGACTGGGATAGATAGATAGATAGATAGATAGATAGATAGATAGATAGATAGATAGATAGATAATGAACAGACTGGGATAGATAGATAGATAGATAGATAGATAGATAGATAGATAGATAGATAGATAGATAGATAGATATGAACAGACTGGATAGATAGATAGATAGATAGATAGATAGATAGATAGATAGATAGATAGATATGAACAGACAGATAGATAGATAGATAGATAGATAGATAGATAGATAGATAGATAGATAGATAGATGAACAGACTGAGTGAGTGAACAGACTGAGATAGATAGATAGATAGATAGATAGATAGATAGATAGATAATGAACAGACTGTGATAGATAGATAGATAGATAGATAGATAGATA
>JBBBDQ010001236.1:12837500-12855000 GCA_037127315.1 Ascarosepion bandense
ATTTATCTTTGCCAGATATGTGTTCTGTGTCATAAAGATCATTTTTAAACGTATGTATGTGGAAAAAGTTTGGAAGTGTTTGTATGTATAGGAATACTGGTCTCTTTATACGTATATGTGCGCAATAATATACGCGTCATGTGTATTAAAACGATAAACAATGTTTTTATTAAGTGAGTGAGAAAATCTTGGTTGGTAAAAATGTATGTGTGCGTTAATCCAGGTAACCTCAAGGGCTTTAGTGATCAATCTTTTCATCAGTGACTATCCTGGTCTTCTATTAGACTGGTTAATGCTAACCTCTAGGAGAGGAATTCCTTGCGATTTCTCGTGCTAACGTTTTCCGAGTACATGAAGCTTAAAAATTATATGGACACAATTTCAACGTCTGCTGCTAGGAGGATTTATTCAATGTGTTCCACGAGATATTTTTTCCTCATCTAGATTCTATTTAACATATTTACAAGTCTACCATTTGTCCATGGTTTGAATATTTTTATCAAACTTGGTTTAGTGCTTTTGCTATGTTAATAGATTCCTGATAAAATGCAAAGAAAAATCTTAAATTTTATTGATCTTGACACGGCATCAAAGCTTTCAGCCACTTTCTCACCAACCCGACGTGACGTAGCATCTCTCTGCTTATCCAATAAATATTTTCAGGGTAATTTTTCTGAGATTTTTGACATGGCACCAAGACTTGATGATTTAAGTGAAATACAAGATAGGCGTCAAGGGCTCAAAACTTAGGTTTTGATAACCTTAAAATTTCTCCGCTAACAGATTCTTCTATTACACTTTTCGGTCGTAGAACTCTCTTCCGGCTTCAGCTTTTGTAACCAATTTCAAAAATTTAAATTCAATGTCAGTTGTTACCTTCTCTCTTCTTAATCGCTGTTCTTTTATTTTTCCCTCTCCTTAATATCATTTTCATGCCACGATTAGGGTGAAGTGATATATATATATATATATATATATATATATATATATATATATATATACTTGTTAAACCAATTAATAATAATCAAATAAGGCTGATCATATATTATAAAAAATTTAAAACAAATGATTTTTTAGTCATTACTAACCCTATAACCACACAAATAAATCCTCTACAGAAAACCATTGTCGTGTATCAATTTACGTGCCCGTTCAGAGATTGTATCTCTGGTACTAATGATAAACCCACTACATATATTGGTTTTACTCCAACCATGTTCTCCCGTAAACTTACCTGTCACCTTTCTGGTCATAGTTCAATTAAACCACATTTCATAGCCATGTAAGTAATATTAGACAGATTTTAGTCGATAACAATAATACTTAAACATACAGAGTAAAAAGTATCTTCAGATATTAGAGGCCATCTACATTAAATCAATGCAACCCACACTTTATAAAATCACATTTCAATATAGTCACAACACATTACGTTTCATTTAGACATATGGTTTTGTTAACGTTTTGGTCTCTCACGCTGTATGACGTCATAGAACCGCATTACCAATTTACGACCTACGTCTGTTATTCGATGACTGTGACCGTGGTATAGCAATGTTTTATGTCAACATCCGATAATATCATCTTTGATGGTAAATGTCTTTGTGTTAACGTCCCTGTAACCTCTCTGAAGACGGCTCATGTCAGCTGAAGGCTTAGAACTAGCATAGTAAAAAATATCCAAATGTTGGACAATTTTTGTCTTTGTTTTCATCTGAAATTAAAACCAAAATACGATGTTTAGAACGGCTCTTGATTAAACATAATAAACATTTATTGTCTATTATATTTAAACATTTATTTTCTATTATATTTAAAAATATATGTTTAGAAAATTTTCTGCTGCCTCGATACACTATATATATATATATATATATATATATATATATATACAAGTAAATAAGGAACGAAAAAAGAAATTGACAACGTTCAAAACCTTTATTTTAAAACAGTGTTCGATATAAAATACAGCTTTGAATATTTATTATAAATTACAGTTTAGAATATGTACAAATTATCATTTGTACATGCTCTACACTATAATTTATAATATATATATATATATATATATGTGTGTGTGTGTGTGTGTGTGTGTGTGTGTGTGTGTGTGTGTGTGTGTGTGTGCATATTCAAATAAAACTCCCAATGTAATTTTCGGACTCTTATTTAAAAATATACATATTTAGCTCTGAAAATAGATAATACTATTTATATCGAGCCCTTTCCGAAGATCATTTTAATATTAATGAGAGTAATATTAATAGGATCTCTTTTAGGATTTTACCTGAATGCCAGTTTCGTTTTGGATATATATATCCTGGCTAAAACAATCAGATGTCTAACCGTACTGATGAGCTGTGATACAGCGAAACAGACCTGTCTGAGGATGACTATATATAAATATATATATATATATATATATATATATATATATATATATATTCGCTTTTTCCAGGGAAAATTTTAAATTATTAAATTCCCTGAAACAAACGCAACTAGGTAACTTCCATCTGCTATTATCGTCTTACACATACCCTAAAGTATAGTTAATATCTTCTCTCCAATAATATAAGTACATTTTCACAATTTCCTACCCTTGCATTAATTTATTGAACCTCCCTTCCTCGGATAAGTACTTTGTTTCAATTAACCGATATATATATATTGCTTACTATGTCGTCTACATCTATTTGACGTACAATATACTTCAATACATTTCCATTCTTAAATAAAGATAACACCCTCTTTACAGAATAAAAACATATAATAATAATAAATAAATTCGTAACCGTTCAACAAGCGCATTCAATACCCTTGCCGACGTTATAATACAATTTGTCTTTATTTCTGAGATGAGGTAGATGAGTATTTAGATTATTCGGACTATTGTCCTCATTTTTGTTGCCATTTGTACAACGTTTCGGCTGTTGTACACGCCTTCTTCAGGTACTAGGAATTTCGAACTGAACCCTTTATTACAATCACTGGGGTATATGATCTTCATTACATGCGTCGTAGAGCCTCTTTTGGTAGTCATGAGTTATCTCCCTCTAATACTGGAAGTTACTTGTTCACCACTGCTGTAACCTGGTATTGAACTCACAACTCTTTGGGTTAAGTTACAGGAACTAACCAAGACTTTCAGTGCAGATATGGTTGTTTGCGTGAATGGAAAATTGTGTTATATAGGCTTGATTTGACTTCGTTTAGACTGTTGGTCATTCGTGGTCGAGAGGTCGAAGACAAGCCAGATCAATTGGTGTCTTCCCCTATGTGTATAGTGGTCACAGGTTTGAATCCTGTCAAATGGCACACATTTTTGTAACAAAAATTTATCGGGAATAATCGGGTCGGTAGAAATAAATATATATTACTGTTTAATAAAAAACAGAATATCTACTTAAATACGAGTATCGATCAGAAATAATGTTCAAACAAATCATTTCAAATTGTCGGTTGTTTATAACCAAGTTTCGTTAATCTTCGTTAATTTCCGTATTATAAAACAGAATATCTATTTAAATACGAGTATCGATCAAAAATAATGTTCAAACAAATCATTTCAAATTGTCGGTTGTTTATAACCAAGTTTCGTTAATCTTCGTTAATTTCCGTAACATAAAACAGAATATCTACTTAAATACGAGTGTCGATAAAAAAAATGTTCAAACAAATCATTTCAAATTGTCGGTTGTTTATAACCAAGTTTCGTTAATCTTCGTTAATTTCCGTATTATAAAACAGAATATCTATTTAAATACGAGTATCGATCAAAAATAATGTTCAAACAAATCATTTCAAATTGTCGGTTGTTTATAACCAAGTTTCGTTAATCTTCGTTAATTTCCGTAATATAAAACAGAATATCTACTTAAATACGAGTATCGATCAAAAATAATGTTCAAACAAATCATTTCAAATTGTCGGTTGTTTATAACCAAGTTTCGTTAATCTTCCTTAATTTCCGTAATATAAAACAGAATATCTACTTAAATACGAGTATCGATCAAAAATAATGTTCAAACAAATCATTTCAAATTGTCGGTTGTTTATAACCAAGTTTCGTTAATCTTCGTTAATTTCCGTAACATAAAACAGAATATCTACTTAAATACGAGTGTCGATAAAAAAAATGTTCAAACAAATCATTTCAAATTGTCGGTTGTTTATAACCAAGTTTCGTTAATCTTCGTTAATTTCCGTAATATAAAACAGAATATCTACTTAAATACGAGTATCGATCAAAATAATGTTCAAACGAATCATTTCATATATATATATATATATATATATATGTGTGTGTGTGTGTGTGTGTGTGTTTTAGAGGGACCAGCTATTTTAGTAGACAACCTGATTTTTTAATCAATTTTAATCACATATATTGACCTATGATTTCTAGTCTTAAAAAGATTTTGCCCTCTGTCAAGTTTCACACTTATCTCCTCTGAAAATTCAGCAAGCCGTGTTCGAAGTCCGGTCAAATTTATTACTAACACTTTCAAACAAATACACTTGAGGATGTTATCAATATTGGTTTTTGCATTCCAGCAATATATTAAATAGAAGTAGTGGCCTTCTTTTATAAAACTTTTTACCGACATTAACAGTAACTATTTGATCAATAAATTCAGAATGCTTCCAAGTAAGGAATCGGTATCATTATCAATAATATCTGTCAAGCAAAGAGCTAGCCCAAGGTTCCAGGTGTACATCGCAGACTTCAAAATCAATGTGGTCACAGACAGATAAAAATATGGCTCAGATATCTGAAAGATAATTGAATTTTGTTGTTCAGACAGTAGTTTTAACATACAGATAAAACGTCTGTCTGTTCCAGTATGCTTTATACCTTACAGTGACAGAGTTTCCCAACTCAAAGAAGTTCGCTTAACATTTCAAGAAATACTTATCTCATTCAGAGCTTCTCGAAAGCCTTACAGATTCCAGAAAATCTATGTGGGCTCCAGTTTATTTCGTAACTAAAAAGAATCAAAGAAGTAAAAGTATTATTTCGGCATTTATTCATTTTAAACGTTATATTTTTGTTGGTATGGACATCATGTGAAGTGAAACTAAGCGAAGTATATCTACGGGTGTTTTATTCGAGAGGCTTAGTAAAGAAAATGTTTTCAGGTGGTAAGAAGCAAAATGACATCCTTTAATTTTAATGACAGGATTGCCAATTTAAATTAATTGTGCTGTATGTGGTTAATGTTGCTATGATGATTTATCCAGAAAGTATTTTATTAAATATCTTCTTGATATATTTCTCCCTCAATCACATTATTCGGCAATTCACATGCAAGAAGGAATTTTTTTTAACATCCTTCTATTGTGTTTTTTTTTTAAAGGAAAGTTTGAGTGACAGCTTATAGGGGGTGTCAGGAAGTGGATAAGAGAAGGATTAATGTGGCCATAAAATGAGGGATCAGTTTATATATTGATTATAATGTAAAACTGATCCCCCACTTTATATCCACATTATAATAGTATAGAAATTGTTTTTTTATTAATAATCATATCGCCCCAAGAAAGGCCACTGTTTTGCAGGGGGTTACATAGGAAAAAAGTTAAGAGAAAGAGTGACAGATTATAGGGGGTGTCAGGAAGTGGGTAAGAGAAAGATGACTGTGGTTATAAAGTAAGGGATCAGTTTATATATTGATCTTAATGCAGAATTGATCCCCAAATCTATAACCACATTATAATAGTTTAGAATTTTTTTGTTTTAATAATCATATCCCCACCAAGAAAGGCATTTTACTGCCACTGTTTTGCAAGGAGTTACATAGAAAGAAAGTTATGAGAAAGAGTTACAGGTTATAGAGGGTGTCAGGAAGTGGATAAGAGAGGGATGACTAAAGCCATAAAGTGAGGAATGAATTTATATATTGACTGTAATGTAGAATTGATCCCCAACTTTATATCCACATTATAATAGTAAAGAATTTTTTAAAAATAATCCTTTCGCTCCAAGCAAGGCAATATACTGCCACTGCTTTGCAGGGGGTTACATAGGAGAAAGATTATGAGAAAGAGAGACAGGTTATAAGGGGTGTCAGGAATTGGGTAAGAGAAGGACGAGAATACTAATGACAGTCGAGTGGACGGAGAAAGAAGCATGAGAGAGAAGATGCAGGTTAGTGAGATAGGAGATGACTATTGACTTTACATTTAAATTCTTGGAGAATGTAGCTCTGGCGTAAGCAAGTAAACGGAAGGGAATTTCGCAGGCGGGAAATGCGAGAAAAGAAAGGGTTGGAGTAGAATTCGCGTGTACATCTTTTTAGTTTCACAGTAAAAGGTTTAGTTTCTTGTTGCTAATCATGTGGCTCGAGTAAATTCGTGTATAGCGGGTACCAGTGAGCTAAGATAATCAGAGCAGAAGTACTTGTAGAAGAGACACAGGGAAGCCACACGGCGCCGGTGAAAAAAGCGACTGTATCCGAGCTGCCAAGTGGGGATCGGTCACAGTGCAGATTCTCCGTTGAATTTTGTTAAGGACCCCTAGGTTAATAGCAGGAGCAGTCGGCCAGATATGGCAGCAGTATTCAATGCACGGGCAGATGGTAGATTTGTATATGTGCAGGATTGTTTCAGATGGAAAAAAACTTCCTGGCTTTGCACAAAGAACAAATCTTTTTTGCAGCAGATTTAGCTATGACTGCTATGTAGAAATTTCCCTTGAGGTTTGTTGTGAGAGTTAACCCGGGGTGGGGGGGTTGCAGTGTTTTATTTTCAAGGAAACTAACTTGATCCATGCTAATGACGGATAGGAGCGATTGTTTGCAATGTTTAATAGATAGCTGCTTCGTTTTAGAAGCATTAAAATTCACGTACCATTTCTTACCCCAGTTCTCCACGGATTGGAGGTCTTTTTCAACCTCGGAAGCGGAGTTTTCTTTGTCAGCCTCGACAGAAGTCAGGAGTTGAGATGACATATGTTGATTTGCAGTGCCAGTACGACTTTATCATTGAAATTCAAGCCCTGCTACAATGGCTGTATGTGGAAGCTGCATCTAGCTTTTTGGCTGTTAATGCTCTTTTAGGCGTCCACCTTTCCTTCTCTTCCTACTAGTTCACTTCTCAATCGAGATTTGGTGAAGAACCTGCTGTTATTGTGGTCTGTAGTTTCGAGTACATAGTTTGTTCGGTTGATGCTGCTGGCCTTCATCCCGCGTTTGAAAACATCTAAAAAACAGCTACCGAGACCCAGCCATGCTGCTCGTCTGGAGCAAGTAGAAAGTTTTCATTACAGCATGACTTTAGGTATACTGCCGTTTTACATATGGCTGATATAGCCTAAAAAAGGCAGCTGTCATTTGAAAAGAAAAGAAAACGTTATTGGTATTGCCGCTTGTTCTCGACTAGAGCTCGATCTATTGATGTGATACCAGAAAACTTTTAAGACGGTATAGAAAGAACGTATGCGTGTTATTGCAAAGAGTAGAGACCACATATCTTTATTGCCCAAAGGCGCGGTACTAAATACTCAGGTTTCCTAAAACTTTATACTTTTTCTGATCGACTTTAAGGTTTCACCCAAATCTTCTTTAATTACTTTAACATACAACCTTAAAAAAATTCATTTAAGATTTATTTCCCATTGGATATGCATGTGGTGTAAAGACAAGCTTGCCAGACATTACACCACACAGCAGTCTGTATGCAAGGGGCATATTGGTTACGGGTTCGGAGCAAAAATTCGGCAAGCTACGTTCGAATTCCGGTCAAGTTTATTATTGTCACTTTCGTGCAAACACACTTGAGGAAGCTATAAATACTATTTTTCTCACTCCAGCAGTTGGTTGGTTGGTTGTTTTGATTTTATGGCATATCAACCTCGGCGGGTCATTTTATTTATTTATTGCTGGTAATACCTTTTTTTCTTTCAACAATTTATTGTTGTTTTTCTATAAGTTTTGTGTCTAGTAATACTTTTTTCTTTTCGAGTATCAAGATTCATTGGGATTTGTTTTTTAAGGGCAGGGTCCCCCAGTTCTACCCTTGTTATTTAACCCATAACTGGAGGGAAGGGACGGATTAATACCTTTCGCAAGAGTACCAGTGCTTAAGTGAATGCAGGATATTCAACTGGAATTCGAACTCGGCTCACCGATTTCTCTTTCTGAGCCGATATCTACTGCACCACAACGCACATCCGTCACTAAACGCTTACAGCACCTTCTATTCCCAAGCCGTCACCCATCTAAGTACTGACCAGGCTCAACGTTTCTTAATTTCGGTGATCAAGCGACAACCAGCAGGATGTTACATTGCAGTATTGTTTTTTTTTGTTTTGTTTTTTTTATAAAATTCTAACCGACATTACCGCTAAATATTTTTCATTAATTTCAGAACGTTTCTATATAAGGAAATGATTTATCGTATTGGTATCGTGATCAATAATCTCTGTCAGGCAGAGGGTAGCCCAAGGTGATAGGGGTGAATTTATAACATCTAAATTACTGTCTTCACAGGCAAATAAAAATGCGGTTCAGATGACGACCCATAGGAAAGTGAAAGCTACCTTACAGAAAAATGTTCAATGTAACAAGACAGTAACACGTTCAAACAAGAAGAAATACAAAATTGTATGTAATATATATTATTCCATAAATCAAAGATAAAAAATCGATTTGATGAGTATATATACTTAAAGGCAGCCAAATCTCCCACTGAAAGAATAATCCCATGCAATGAAACATAGATTGTTTACAACAATGTAGAACAAAATATGACCGAAAATAAATCATTGTTAACCAATCTAAATCTTATCTGAATTAGAGAAATGTGATATTGTGTATCTGATGGAATTAGAATGGCATTGTAAATTACTAAAAACAGAGGATAACATTTTGAAACTGTCTCAAAGTTGACGAAAATTCGAGAAACAAAAATGCACATATGTGGTTTTAGACATCATTATATATTGTTGTTAAAATTTACTTAAAATCAACCAATGGTTCTGAACTAATAATTCTCATTGTTAATATTTCACTTCCTTTATTGAATTTTTCTTTATTTAGTCTAAATCAAAACTTATTTATAAATGGAACTTATATATAAATGGAAATTTGTCTCTGTGTGTGAATGTGTGTGTGTGTCTGTGTGTGTGTGTGTGTGTGTGTGTGTGTGTGTGTGTGTGTGTGTGTGTGTCCGACTCCAAAACGGCTGAACAGATTTTCTTGAAAATTTACACAGTTGTACTATAAGCATCTGCGAGTGTTCTTAACTAGGTTTTGTGTCGAGGTACTCTTGATAAATATCGAAAATCGATAGTCGAAAAAATCGGGTTAAAAAAGGAGTGGTCCGATTTTAATCAAATTGGATACACTCATAAAAAAAGACATAAGAAACGATATTCAAAAGTCTCAAGGTTGCAGTTCTTACAATAGTGCAGAAATTCGATAATATATATATATATATATATATATATATATATATATAAAAGGCAAGATATTTGTGTTTATGTCTGTGTATTTGCCTGTATATCTGTATTTTTTTCAGCCCTTTTATTTTAGTTTTTGCTTCGGGTTTGGCTCTAAGTAGGTATAATTGTAGTTCTTAGTCTCAACCATGATACCATTTACTTGGAGGACATATTTAGCCTTCAAAATTCAGTTTACGACGAAAAAACTTATTTGATATCGATACCAGGAAATCAAAATTTAACTTACGTCTATTCATTTTTCTTTCAGTCTACGGTTTCGCTTTAACAGGTAACAACTATTGCTTTTTAGTCTTTCGCGCCAACGTCCAAAGAGTCCGAGCTCCAGGGATTAGTTTTAATGCTTTCATTACACCCGAGCACCGCCGGGCTATACTGCTAGTAAATAAAAAAATGACATTCCAGAATAAAAGTAAGTTATGAATTTCTATATGTTTTATTAATCTTCATAAGAACTGGAAATATACCAGAGTAGAAAAATTAAAAAAAAAAGGTTCACATTTAAAATCAACTTCCATGCACCAAAATGATAACAAAAGCATCCAGTTTGTTTGGTGTTTCGTTCAATAAATTCTGACAGGCAGCCATACGCATAGATATTTCAGTAAAAAAAAAACCTGAATTTTAAAAATCTACTCTCTAATAATACGAAATAATTTCGTCAATCAAAACCAGATTTATTTACCTAATCAGTGACTGTTCATCATTTGATTGAATTTGTTGCGATAACAGACTTAAGTATTAACATTCACACCGGCATCCAATTTCAAGAGGACTAATCGAAATTCATGGCTCAATAAACAAAATTTGCCCAAGGTTAATTTTCTTACTTTGGTGTCCCATTTTAGTTTGTAGTTGCCAAGAAAGAAAGAAATTTGATACTAATGCCGGAAGTCGCTAACTCGAGGACTGTCTAAGTTGAATACAATTGAATAGTCTTGAAATTGTAATGCTCTAGTAAATATCATTCAGATATTAGACTACATATATATATATATATATATATATACATATATATATATATATATATATATGAATATGTCTTTGTATGTATGTGTTTCGACAGATATATATATATATATATATATATCTGTCGAAACACATATGTGTATGTATGTATATATATATATATATATATCTGTCGAAACACATATGTGTATGTATGTATATATATATATATATATATCTGTCGAAACACATATGTGTATGTATATATATGTATGTATGTGTTTCGACAGATATATATATATATATATATATCTGTCGAAACAGATACATACAAACACATACATACATATATATACATACATACATACATACATATATATATATATATATAGAGAGAGAGAGAGAGAGAGAAAGCGAAAAAATGATGCATCTATGAAGAAAAGTGCATTATTTAATCATAAATATATATCTGTTATTTAAACATAATCTGAAACATATATATTCATAAAAATAATATCAAATTGTGCATAAGGCTTCCTGACATTAATTAGTTTTATTGTTCACAGTTTTACTAAATATGGGTACTCCAACAAAACGTGGTTGAGGCTATATCACGTTGAAGACCTGTTCTCGTACGATCAACGAAGTTAAACAACATCAAGCATAGTCAATAACTAGATAGATGACCACTTGGGAACACAAGATACCATAAGCTTGGATGTTCTGATAGTATAATGGATAATGTCTTAAAACTGTTAAACGAGAAGAGAGTTTCAATTTCAGTAGGGTCTATTTTATTCACTTCCGTGCAAATATTATTGGGCAAGGTATGATAAGCTCACCTCTTCTGTCTTGCTATAATTTAGTTAGTAGGATTAAAAATCATTATTATTTCCCAAAGAAATTCTTGCAATCTAAAAATATTTTTTGGCTTTATATTACCTGCAAAGGGTGATAAACCGTACAAAACAAATCAACCAAATTCAACCAATCCTAATCATTTTTTTAGAAATGGCTGGGATGAAGAAGTGTGATTTAATTACACAGTTGAATATTTCGAAAAAATTATTTTTAAATGTAAAAAAGTTATAAATGGTGCAATCAAGCTCACTAAGTCCGATTTCAGTAAGAAAACTTTCCGTCCATACCAGACGAATCACTGAAGTTGTCAAAAATATGGTGAAGTGAAATCAGCAAAGAAGCATGAGGACGTTGCCAAAAAGAGAACTTACGGCTCAAACCTTGTCCTGGGTATGACGGTAAACTGCATCCTCTGATTGGGAGTTTGTGAGGAGCATGGAACCACCTCTTAATTGCTGCTGTTCCCAGGTCCACCCTGACCCTGATCGGTAACACTTGTTAGGGTAACAGCTATGGGCAAATAGTTAACCCACAAACTGGCGTCAAAACACCATGAAAGTATAAAAATACACTTTTATAAACATATATATATATATATAAATATTTCTTTAGAGAAATATATACATTTCTCAAAGAAAAATATTTCCAACAATACATTTTTGAAGAAAAAAAATTATTACCATAACACATTTTTGAAGGAAAAAAATTTCTCAGTAAAATATTTTTGAATACAAAACTCGAAGACATTCTTAGTTTTCTAAAATAAAATAAAAACAGAAAATATTCATTAAAATCTGACTAAATCAACCTTTCACTATAACTAAACATTAAAAAAGATACCTTAAAACACAACCTTTTTGGCATTAAATAACCCACAGAGTTGTTAATATTCCGTTAAACAAGACTCAAATTCAAACGACTCAAACCATACAGGATTCAGCTATCGAATTGATCCAAAGGATGGTCCTGGGCATGACGGTAAACTGCATCCGGCAGCAAAGATTCTGATTGGGAGGTTGGGAGGAGCATAAAACTACCTCTTAATTGCTGTTGTTCCCAGGTCCACTCTGACCCGGAGTGGTAGCACCTGTTAGGGTCCCAGCTATGGGCAAATAGTTTATTCTCAAACTGAGGTTAAAACACAATGAAAGTATAAAAATAGATTTTTATATAAATGTATACATAAAAATATACTTTTATAGAAAAAATATATTTTTGAAGAAAAAAATTATGACCATAACACATTTTTGAAGGAAAAAATTTAACAGCAATACATTTTTAAACACAAAACTAGAATACATCTCAGGTTTTCTAAAATAAAAAAAAATTCATCAACATCTGCCTAAATCAGCCTTCTCACAATAGACGAACATTACAAAAAATGCTTTAAAATCCCACCTTTTTGGCATCAAATAACCCACAGAGGTTGATATGCCGTTAAACAAAACTCAAACTCAAATTCTCACTATAACCGAACATTAAAAACAAATACCTTAAACCCCCACCTTTTTGGCATTAAATAACCCACAGAGGTGTTGATATGCCGTTAAACAAAACTCAAACTCCAACATTGCTCCAAACGTTGCCCATTTTGAATTTCAAATGTATGTAATTTATTTCCAATAACTATAATAATGGAGCTATAGACTAACATTAATTCCTCCACGTTTTTAGCACAACAAAAAAAAAGCTCCAAATTTCATGAAAACAGGGTTTTATCATCAAAATGTTTAAATTATTATTAAGAGGAAAGATCAAAACATTTTCTTGTTATTTACGATAATATTTACGATTAGTTTTTGCGAGTTTTCCCAAGTGAAAAAGACATTGATTTGGAAATTCTTGCAAAAATCAAATAATTGTCAAATTTTAATGGAATTTTCAGGACCTATTTACAAAATTATGAAATTATATCTGATTTTTTTTTTTTAGAAAATCTTGACAAAAATATTTGTTTTACATACATGATACCTCCACTTGCTTAATTTCATGAAAATTCAAGAAATTATATTCTTATCCTAAAAATTTTATTAGTTAATTAACAGGACTCTTTGGAGAATGTGAATTATCATTTTCTTTTCAAACTACTATTCATTTTCTGAAAATCTTTAAGGATCATAAATAATATTGTGCTAAAACTATGATATTATTTAATAAGAAAATATTTCAAATGCTTTCATAAAAAGATTTATTAAGTGCACTATTGAGATAAAATAATAATAATTTTTGATAAGAATAATTATGAATGTTTTAAATTTTAATAATAATAATTTATAATATATAAATCTGTTAAAATTCTACATTACTAGATGATTCAGTTATTAAGTTAAACCATATTTAATAAAAAAATTAAAAAGCTCAATAAAAATCATTTTTCACCAAAATTTTAAAATATTTTCTTTATTTTTATATATCTAAAATATTATGTAACGTGCCCTTTTTTGAAAGGTTGGTCAACAATACACGAAATTATTAGAAAATAAGTGCGATGACTATAGTATATTTAATGTTAACATTCCTGAAATATACAGAATATTTTCTAATTTTTTTAAGAATACCCAATAATTAAAAATTATATAGAAAGGAGATTGTCTGTCGTTTTTTTAATTAAGTTCTGAAAGATAAAGTCTTGATAGAACAATAATAAATAGGTCAACACCATTCTGAACTTGTTACTTGTACGCAAACACGGCAACTGTTTATTTTAAAAACCCATTTCTCTTTTATTTTAAAATTAAAGTCATAATTTTTATTCACATCAGATTAATTATAATTTAAATATGCTAATATTCATCAAATAATGTTCCAGAAAAAATATATTTTATATTTGGAAAATTTTAAAACCGAGAATTAATGTTTGTTTACAAATGTGTGAAAATGTGTGAAAATGAACAATTTCAATTATTTTAATGAAAGCAACCAAAATATTCCATTCTAATCAATATAATTTCTATTTGATATACACCAGAGTCTTTGGCTTAATGGAAATAGTAAATTTAATCATTTAGTTTCAATTAAAGGTAAAAAGAAAGCTTCAAGAATAATTTTCATTTTAATAATTCATTTTAAACGTTCGGTATCAAAAATTAATGGAGGGAGATAATATAAATTAAATAATGTGCATATATATATATATATATATATATATATATATATATATATACACACAAGATATCCACATACAAGCCTGTTTCGCTGTATCACAGCTCATCAGTGTCGCTAGGCACAAACATGTGCTTCTGGCCGGGATCGAAATTCGACTGATTCAGTGTCAGTCATTGTTACTACCTACTAAGCCTAGGCGCATAGAATCAGAAATGGGCAATTTTAATGTGTATTATATAAGCAGTGTATACACACACCCATCACAGAAAGAACTCAATTCATTCCTAGAGTAATGGATATACTGCAACAGATTTTTTTTTCTAGAGAGCTCAATCGTAATGAGAGCAAAATATATTAGTATATATATATATATATATATATATATATGGTGTGAGGGATAAATTGTCGTCTAAATGTAAATTACCACTTATATCATTTTAACAGATCAGTCAGTTGAGGGATATACGTGATACACGCTTTGGGTGATCATGTCTCGAAAAAGACATAACTGACTGGGCAGAAGATTATCCCGCAGTACGTTGCCATTGTTTTCTGCGGTAGACTGGTTTCCAGCCAAGGATATAGAACCCAATCTGTCCTATTATTTAACCCATATCTGGAGGGAAGCGTCAGATAAATACCTTTCTCAAATGTATTTGAGCGTAACTGAATGCAAGGAATTAAACTGGAATTCGAACTCGGCTCCCCGATTTGACGTTTCGAGTGGATATCCACTGCTCCACAACGTACATCCATGGTGAACCAAATTTGCATTTTATCCTTTCCGGATAATTTATTCTGGTTTATTAATCAGCGAATATATATATATATATATATATATATATATATATATATATATATATATATAATAACTGAATTACAATAAAAATAAGAAAGAGTAAATTTATTCAATAAAATGGCCACTGGCTTCAACCATGGTTTCCGGGGGATTTTGAAATTTCCTGCAACTCCTTGCTAAATATATTGAATACTCTCATAATTTTCGCCTTCAGTTAATCTTTGAGGTATGAATGAATGTTGTCGCTCTCTCGCCTAACTTCGCCCTACACATAATAATCACGCATGTTGTAGTTTGGCGAGATAGGTGGTTATTTGTAACAGATGTTATGGACGCAGTAATTGTCAGACAGCCATAACTAGTTTGGACTGCGTGTGAGGCATGGTTCAGATTCCTGTAACTAGACATAGGGTCTTCTATCAGTAACTCTATTCCCCGAGAGCAGCACTACCTCCCCAAGGCACTAGATGTAGGAGTCCGGGTTGAGTTTGAGGCTCTCACCAACAAATTCGGAGATCTTTTCTAATCAGAACGATCAAAGTGACTTTTTCAAAATGTCTTACCTTCGTAATCACCATTAATCTAACTCTTTCTGAATCCTCTTGCCTCCCCTCATTTTGACACCAAAACACAATGAAACTATTTTTTTATAATAATGTCGCCCCAAGCAAGGCATTTTACTGCTAACAGTTTTGCAGGGGGTTACATAGGAGGAAAGTTATTAGAAAGAGTGACAGGTTATAAGGGGTGTCAGGAAGTGGGTAAGAGAAGGATGACTGTGTCCATAAAGTAAGGGATCAGTTTATATATTAATTGTAATGCAGAATTGATCCGCCACTTTATATCCACATTATAATAGTTTAGAAATTTTTTTTTAATAATCATATCGCCCCAAGCAAGGCATTTTACTGCTAACTGTTTTGCAGGTGGTTACATAGGAGGAAAGTTATGATAAAGAGTGACAGGTTATAAGGGGTGTCAGGAAGTGGGTAAGAGAAGAATGAGAATACTGGTGAGAGTGGATTGGACGGAGAAAGAATCATGAGTGAGAGGATGCAGTTTAGGGAGATGGGAGATGATTATTGACTTTACATTTAAATTCTTGGAGATTATAGCTGTCGGGAAAGCAAGTAAATGCAAGTGAATTCCACAGGCGGAAAATGCGAGAAAACAAGCTACTAGAGTCAAATTTGCGCTTACAATTTATTGGTTTCATAGTAAAAGGGTGGGACCTAGTTGCTAATCTTGTGGCTCGAGTAAATTTATATATAGGGGGCACCAGTGAGCTAAGTTCATCGGAGCGTATGTTCGTATATTGAGCTTCCGGGGTCAATATCAAGCAGAACAGCATTCCGTTTCCATAATTTTGTGGAGGGCATTGCGTCATGATGCATTTTTTCTCATAGACGCTGAACAACTGACCCTTTAATACTGAGAAGACGTCAAAATAAAAAACAAAAAAAAACACTCATGCGTGAAATTAATATATAAGTGGTGACAATTTACCCATCGCACCCTCCACACATAAATGAAATCGAGCACTGTTTTAAATTAATGTTTTGGACGTTATAAAATTATTTTTCTCTTACTTCCTTTTTCACTCGGTTATATATATATAGCGAGAGAGAGAAAGAGAGAGTGAGAGTAAATAATGTCATATCCATAAAACGGGGAAGATAAATTTAAAATCTTACTTAATTATGATGAAGTATTTAATAGATAAAATAGAGAACTCAATGGATATTATCCAGAGCAATATGATATACAAAAAAATGACTCAATACATAATGAAAGCAATTATATATGCTGATTAAATCAGGCTTTATAATCGCTTTGATTTTTTATCTATCTATCTATCTATCTATCTATCTATCTATCTATCTATCTATCTATCTATCTATCTAGTGGCGTCAATTAATCATTATACATATGAGGAGGGTGTACATATGTATAGTATTATTATTCAGGTCTTAATAAAAAGCTGAATTATATATATTAATAAATATACATAATATCCTACGTCTATGACACAACTCACAGTCTCATGCGTTATGTAATCATCAGGTACATATTTTAAACTAACAAATTAATAGATTTAAATGTAAGTTCACTCGATGTTTATGATAATTAAATCTTATAAAGCTAAGTTACTGCCTTTTTAATAAAAAGATTACAAATTTAAATATTCTATGGTTACATGTAGATAAAAATTTCAAGTTCAGTTTTAAAATTTAAAATTTAAATAAAATAAGAATAAAAATAAAAATCATCAAATGCAGTGAGAAAAATCAAAGGAGCGTAAATCATGATTCTTAACATTTAAATATTTCACGTAC
>JBBBDQ010001236.1:12857500-12860000 GCA_037127315.1 Ascarosepion bandense
TTATAATGGTCTTGTGTCATATTCTGTCTCAAGGGGGAGGCCGCTAAATATTATATTGCTGTCAAGCGATTAACTTCGCCCGGACGCTTTTCTGACATTTTCGGCCTCTCTGCCTTCGGACGGAAAAGAAACTAAGACGAGGCTATGCCGTTGTGCAAAGTCTCGTCTGAAGTAAAAAAAGACCATATTTTCCCGAACCATATGGCTCCGAACGCACACATTAAAATGGCCTTGCGTTACATTTTGCCTCAATTGATGAGGCAGCAAAATAATCTATTGATTAACGTCTCTCAAACGCTTCCCTTACATTGTCATACTCTCTGACGAGGCTCTGTCAAAGAATTTTGTCTGTAGACAATTCATATTTTAGCCCAGCTATAATGACTCAGATTACCCACATTAAAACGATACCGAGGCTGTTATTGTCAGAATATATAAATAAGGAATTTTCTTCTAATAAAACGAACGTATGCGGAAACGCTTATTCTTAAAATCAGAAAGGGAGATAATTTCTAGCACCAAGGTAGATAATAAGTAAGATGTGTAGAATGTGCGTTGTGGTGCAGTGGATATCAACTCCGAGCGATAAATCCGGGAGCCCAGTTCGAATTCCAGTTGAATTCTTTGCATTCACTTACGCACAAATGCCCTTGGGGAAAGTATTAATCCATCTCTTTCCTCCAGTTATGGGTTAAATAATAGGACAGATTGGGTTCTCTAGCCTTGGCTGGCAGTCTACCGCAGAAAGCAATGGCAGACTAATGTGGGATAATCCTCTGCCCAGTCAGTCATGTCTCTTTCGAGACATGGTCGACCAAAGCATATATCATGTACGGCACTTAACTGACTGAAAATGTAGACAGGAAGTGCGAGAAAAAATCTGTAGACATTTAATATTTTCGCCCAGCTATATGGCTCAGATTACTTACATTAAAACGGACTTTTGCCTCATTTTGTATCAAGTCAGAAGGCAACTAAAATGTCTATATTGTTGTCTAGCAGTTCGCCACTAGCTGGCGAATATTGTATTTTCTTGATGTTATAAAGATTACTATTTTATTTTACAACATCCGTTTTCATTATTTCTCAGTGAGTATATATTTTAGTTGGATATAATTAATCAATATACAGTAGCGAGCATAGAGATCAGATCGACGTTAAGAAATAGACTAAGCGTAAAATAAGTTTTTATTTTAAATATTCATAGAACAGTTTATCAAGGAAAAATAAGGATATAAATGTAAATTATATAATTTCAAACTATAAAGCTCAACAGATTTATTTTAATAAAGTTATAAGAATCCAAACTTATTTTATAAATGGAACTTTGTCTGTGTTTGTGTATGTGTGTGTGTGTGTGACTGTGTGTGTGTCCGTTATGCATAGACTCCGAAACGGCTGAACCGATTTTCTTGAAATTTTACACAGTTGTACTATAAGCGTCTGCGAGTGTTCTTAGCTAGGTTTTGTGTCGAGGTACACCCGATAAATATGGAAAATCGATAATCGAAAAAATCCGATTATAGAAGGAGTGATCCAATTTAAATCAAATTTGATACACTCATAGACAAAGACATATGAAACGATATTCAGAAGTTTCAAGGTTGCAGTTCTTAGAATAGTGCAGAAATCTATAATATATATATATATATATATATATATATATATAAGGCAAGATGTTTGTGTGTGTGTATGTTTATCTTTCTGTATGTCCTTTATACAAATCCACAATGTTTATCCAATTCTCACCAAACTTCAAAACTTTTCGTTTTTCTTTCAGTCTACGGTTTCGCTTTAACTGGAAACACTATTGCTTTTTAGTCTTTCGTGCCGACGTCCAAAGTGTCTGAGTTCCAGGATCATGGATTATGAATCATGGATTAGTTTTAAAGCTTTCGTTACATCCGAGCAACGCTGGGCTATACTAATAGTAATTATATAACATTCGAAAAAATCAATCCTCCCAATCAGACGCTCCGTCGCTGGATGTAGTTTATCGTCAAACACAGAAACCGGATATAATTTATCGTCATACCCAGGAACCGGATGTAGTTTATCGTCATACCCAGAACGCGGATGTAGAATATCGTCACCCAGGATCCGGATATAGTTTATCGTCATACCCGGCACCCAGATGTAGCTTATCGTCATACCCAGGACCCGGATGTAGTTTAGCCTGATACCCCGGACCTGGATGTAGTTTATCATCATGCCCAGAACCCGGATGTAGTTTATTGTTATACCCAAGTCCCAGATATAGTTTATCGTTATACCCAGGACCCGGATGGATTTTATCTTCATACCCAGGAACCGGATGTAGTTTATCGTCATACACAAGACCCGGATATAGTTCATCGTCAAACCCAGGAAATAGATAGAATTTATCGTCATACCCAGGACCCGAATGAAGTTTATCGTTATACCCAGGACCCGAGTGTAGTTTATCGTAATAACAGGACCCAGATGGAGTTTATTGTCATACGAAGAACTCGGATGTAGT
>JBBBDQ010001236.1:12865000-13247500 GCA_037127315.1 Ascarosepion bandense
GGGGATTAGTGTTACAGATTTTAACGTAAGATTGAATGTTCATTATTGTTGAAAGAATATTCAGCTTTCTAAGATCAATATGTAAGAAATTGTTGCTAAAAAGAATTGTCCAGATATGAAAGCTCGTGAATAATGTTCATGGTGTTATTTGTGCAAAAGATAGAGTTTGAATTTCAGAGTGAGTTTGACTTTTAGTCTTATGGAGTTTTGATTTAGGAAATGTCAGTGCCAACTGATATATTTTGTACATGTAATTTAAAAAAATATAAGTCATCTAATTGCGTCTTTCAATTAGTGTGGGTGTGTGAGAGAATTAGATGTGATTGAGGAACGTGAACCCGCGGTAGCGCCATGCTGTCGCGACGTCGCGTTCCTAAATCTCATCTAAAACTGCCTTACATTTTGCTTCCCCGACGGATGCAATCTCCAGGAGTTTAAATGTAAGGTCAATAGACACCTCCTAACACACTAACCTGCACCCATTCTATCAAATACTCTTCCCATCTGTCCAACCCTCATACTCGGTATCCTTACTCATCTGTCACCTTCCTCCTGACATTCCCTATGTCTAACCACTCCTTCTCTTTACCTTCCCCTATGTAGCCCCATGCGCAATAGTGGCAGTGGAATGCCTTGCTTGGGGTGAGATGATTAAAAAAAAATACCTTGCTTGACATTCGAACTGGATTTGCTGTCAACTACTGTGGGTAACACGTGTGTCTCTGCTATTTACACATCCCGGAAAAACGCGGGAAAGCATAAGGTTTTCACGTGATTGTCGCGTGTGTGTATGTACAATGAGTGAGTGCAGCTGTGGATGAATTGTATGGAAATAGACGTGATTCCACAATATCTTCACTTACATGTCCCTAGGAGATAGAACGACACCGCCGATACATGAGAAGCCTCCTAGATAATAAACACATGGACAAAGTACGTCAATTGTGGTTTAGAAATTTATCTCAAACAATAACAAATATTAATTATATCATTTCCAGAAGAAAAATCACTTTCCGATTTGGCTGAGCTCTCAGACAAATTGCGGACAATCACAATTTAAATCACGCTCTGTCGGCTATTCGATCAGAGTCAAGAAAGGATAACCTCAAGGAATGTCGGCCATTCGATCAGAGTCAAGAAAGGATAACCTCAAGGAATGTCGGCCATTCGATCAGAGTCAAGAAAGGATAACCTCAAGGAATGTCGGCCATTCGATCAGAGTCAAGAAAGGATAACCTCAAGGAATGTCGGCCATTCGATCAGAGTCAAGAAAGGATAACCTCAAGGAATGTCGGCCTTCCATTCAGATCAAGAAAGGATAACCTCAAGGAATGTCGGCCAAATTCGGATCAGAAGTCCAAGAAAGGATAACAAGGAATGTCGGCCATTCGATCAGAGTCAAGAAAGGATAACCTCAAGGAATGTCGGCCATTCGATCAGAGTCAAGAAAGGATAACCTCAAGGAATGTCGGCCATTCGATCAGAGTCAAGAAAGGATAACCTCAAGGAATGTCGGCCATTCGATCAGAGTCAAGAAAGGATAACCTCAAGGAATGTCGGCCATTCGATCAGAGTCAAGAAAGGATAACCTCAAGGAATGTCGGCCATTCGATCAGAGTCAAGAAAGGATAACCTCAAGGAATGTCGGCCATTCGATCAGAGTCAAGAAAGGATAACCTCAAGTAATTAGAGTCAGAACATTCAGAATAATGTTCAAAATTTGATTCTCTGATGAATGATAGTCGATCGCGGCCAGATTTCCGTTAGAGATATAATAGAAAACCAGACAGAAATTGACTCAACCCTTCATCCAATAACCTGTGCTTTTATCATTACAAATTTGATGTAAAAGAACAAAAATGGACTCAGACTTGTCCCTTCACGTCAAATAAAAATTTAAAAGAATAAACCAGCGAGAAACAGTGGCTGGCTGAGCTGGTCAGTCTTAAATTGATCATTTTTTATTTTTAGGTAACAAAAACGAAAATTCATAAATTCAGGAGTAGAATTGAGAGTCTGTGGTGATACCGACCGAGCAAAAGCGATGGACCGGATGTTTGCTCTCTCACGACAAAAAGGTAAATGACCAAAAGTCGTCGTTGAGCATCCGGGTTCGCGCAGATGTTCTGGTTGAAAAATAAAAATTAATCAAATATTAAATTTCCAGTTCGCGAGCCTACGCGAATTTTATTTATCGGCCAATGGGAAGCCCAGAATCAAATACGGATATAAATCCCCAAATCATCACCTGCGATCCAAAAGTCGATATAAAAAACCGAGACAGAAAGCACCCAGACAGACAGATAAACGGTGACAGGAGAGAGTAATTAATATCTCCCTTGACCAAGTCAAGTGGCTACTATGCTCGTTCCTTCACCTCTCCTTCCTTCTTCCCTGTCTCAAAACTACTTACTGACCTAAGGAGCGACTACATCAAAGACATTCCTCATTTACACGCTTCCCACATTCCTAAGCCTTAAATCTTTTTCAGCTTGTTAATTGCCATGAATATTTTAACCTCCGTTGGGCCCATATTCAAGTATTACTTTAATTGTAAAAACATCACTTGATATGTGTATATATAAAAATGTTATTTTTATACTCAAATTGCTTTTCTTGATTTTATAATCATTTTATGACTTATAGTGTCTATCTACCACAAGGCCAAATTCCGTTAACCTTCAACAATATACAACTATTCTATAGAACGGACTCCCACTACAACGGGAAAAGAATAGATAAGATAGCCCACTACGAGTCCAACCAAATTTTAACGATTTCGTTCGTCAAATGTAGTCTTTATATAATATAATTTATTATACTGCTAATATGAAAAAAGGAAAGGAAACAACTATTTAAGGGAAATTTAATTTTAATTATTAGGGAATTTATATTTTAATTTAAATTTATGATGGCATTTGCTTATAAATTATTTTCAAAAGATCAAAAACAAATGTTGCTTAGGATATTTTAATATTTCTTTTGTTTTATACCTAAACATATATTGAAGATATTTTAAAGGTTATTGTGGGTGCGTGTCAAACATTTTAGTTTAGGTGAACACGGTATTAAAGGTAACTCTTCTCTTCACTTTTTACAAATTTCGCAATCCAGTATGAAATCTAATTTTGACAAATATAAAAAAAAAGATTGATACCGAATTGAAGGAAAAGTGCAAAGCTAAATTTCGCAATCTGATATTAAATTATTTTTCTAACCAATGAAAGGAAGCGATTTGCAAAACGGCGAATGAAGTTAACGAACCGATGTGTAAAAACTATCTAGCTATAAAAAGGAAAAGAAAGTCGAATCGGTCACAGAGATGGAAGCGAAATTAGACAGCGACAAGATGTGACAAAAAAAACTTCAAGCAGCTGACCCAGATTTAAAATCCCTACACACATTCGTTCTCGTTCGCCTTCTCGTGCGCTATTTTACTTTACCTCTTCTTCTCCATCTTCAACATTCTCGCCGTCAACAAAGAGGAAGACAACAACAAGAAGCTACTTCAAGTGAATCCTAAAAACTAACGTCCGGTATGAACAACATTCCTTTATTGCTTTACCTTCCTTTTCACTGTTTCCCCGACTATAAAAAAAGAAAGGAACACAAACTTTACTAGTACTCTGTTAATTCTGCATATACACATTCTGCTACTTGCAACTAGAACTCTGTATTAACTCCTTACTACAATTTCTCTTTGAAAATTTAATTCATACCAATTATTACATACGCATACAACTACTATCAATTATATATATATATATATATATATATATATATATATATATCCAAAATTTTGCATTTAGAGAATTAGCTATTTCAACGGTTTGTCAAACACTTATTTTCAGCTCTATGCCAAATATCTTATGAAACATCTTTTAGTGAGACCGGAAATAATGGTTACTTAGAAAGAGAAAAGTGACAAAATTAGGTGGACAGGGTGAACGGTATCAAATTTACGCGTAGGTAATTGAACTGGGAAGAAGAGAAGTTAAATGAAGGCACAAGATTTCAAGATTAAGCATGTTCTTAAAGGAAATCAAACATAAAAATTAATATAACAATTAAATTTGCAAAAAGTTAACAGACGGCAAAAATAACGGGAAACAGATTTAAAATCACAGCATATGCATATAGGAAGGGATAAAGATATGTAGTTATTACCATATTATGGAAATTTAAACCTAATTTTATGTCGAAATTTCCTAACCATTTAATTTCTCTGATTTAAATGTAAATTTTCATTATGATATTTCAATATCCCATTTTTTCTAGCAAGCAAAGATGACATCTATCATTAAAACTATTGGGAGTACGTCCTGAACGTATTAATTTCCAATCTGTTTGTGGAATCAGATCTTCTTCCTTCAGTTCCAAAATCCTTCGGAAAAGAGCTGTTTGAAATTTTAATTTTAGGTAAATAAAATAATCTTTATGGAATTTTTTTTTAATCATTTCACCCCGAGCAATGCGGAAACGCCACTGATGTGCAGGGTGCTACATAAATGTAAAAAGATTAATTAGAAAAGAGTGAGGAGTACACACTAATTAGAAAGGAACAATAGAAAGCAGGTGCGATGACAGATACATAGGTGGAGAGAAAGGGAAGGTTATACAATGGTGGGGAGAGAGCTAGAGTCCAGTGGTTAGTAGATGAGTATTGATTTAAATTTCTGGAGGTTGTAGCCGTCAGAAAAGCAAGAATACGGGAGCGAGTTCCACAGGCGGGAAGTGCGAGAGAAGAAGCTGAAGAAGTAGAATTGTCGTCTGCATTTGGCTAACCTGACTGTGAATGGGTGGGACCCAGTTGCCAGTCTGGTTGCCCGAGTAAACACCTGTTGAGGAGGCATCAGTGGCTTAAGCTCGTCCGAGCAGAAGCCATGAAAGTATTTATAGAACAGACAAAGGGAGGCCACATTTCGACGATGGGGAAGTGGCTGCAGTCGAGTCGCCAGATCTGTACCTATATTCGTTTCCATACCCTTGCCTAAGTCCCCAAGAAGACATTATAGTTTTTGTTGTCTATTTTAGTAAATCGTAGCTTGGTAGATAACATAGGTAGTTTTATTTTTACTATGAACAGGACAATGTTTTTTTTTTTTATTCTGCTATTTGCAGGAGAGTACAATACTATGTTTAATATTAGTACCACTGTAATTTTTTCTCATATATATATATATATATATAATGAAAAAAGATTTACCTACTCACGCGCATATATATATATATATATATATATATATATATATATATATATATGCGCGTGAGGTAGGTTAAATCTTTTTTCATTATATTTTCGGAAATTAATTAATTTTTAATTATTTCTGTGCAATGACCAAATTTAGCAATTCGATTGTCATTAGCGTCTCGACCGATCATCCGCAATCAAGTGAATAAGAATCCGATTCCGAATATTGATTCCCGAATTAATTTAATTAATCTACACATATGAGGTGGAGAATTGTTGGGCCACATCGACATTGGCTCAAGGACAATTTCAAATAGCAACCAGCAGCACCCAGGCTGAAGCCTATTAAAAAAAAATTCTTATGAGTTCAGTACCAAAGTTAGTGAAGTGCGCTCATAGACTGAGTCTACTAACCAACACGTCGCACAGTTTCAAGAGAATTGGTTATAGAATTTTAATTGGTTCGATTTTGCCGTTAAGAACTGACGAAATTAATATTTAATTTTACATTTACATTGTCTATATTTTATGCATGGTTCCTCTCGAATTTTTAGCGATATAATTAAATCTGCTGTTTCGTGAAAGAATGAATTAATGATTTTAAAAATAACAAATTTTAAAATATCAAAAAAAAAAAAAAAAAACAGATCACTATCTCCAAAATTTATGGCTAAATTTAATAATTTTGTAATTCCATTTTATATATTTCAATGTATATAGAATTTTTTATTTATACAATTACATATGTTTTAATTGTAAAAAACGAATTTTGTTTCATAAAAACATTAGAAATATTAAAATAAAACTAATAAAATTAGTATCCTTAAAATATAACATTCATATTTAAGTATTTTACTTCGCAGATAAATTCTCCATCAATTTTCTAGGATATTTATCCACACGGCTATCTCACTTGCCACTTTTAACACCGACAATAAAAACATTCAAAGATGAACCAATAATTATTTCCAATAAATACTCAAATGCCTGTAATCAGATCAGGGACCACAACGCCACTATTTTGTCACTGTCTTCGGCCATTCGCCACGGTAGGGATGGACGTATAATTTCAATTTAATTCTCTTTATTGCTAATAACTTAAATGTTCTATGTTTACTGTGTGTTAATATTTACTCTTTGATAATGGCTTATGTGAGCCGAAAGCTTAGACCCGATAAAAAAATCAACAATTATTGTGATTTTCTGTTGTCTTTCAAAGATATCACCATCAAGTATATCAGACGGTATGAACGGATTCTACACAAAATTAATAGACAAAACTTGTCTATATTATTCAATGAAACCTGCATTAATGAAAAAATGCTGCCAAAATACACACAATATATATATATATATATATATATATATATATATATATATATATATATATATATATTCCATTTTTAAACGAGTTAATCTGCGAAAGAACTCGTTTAAAATGGAAAATATTCAACATTTTAAAAATATATTTTTATCGAACACTTTTTAATACATATGTGTACTGAGCTAACCCTACTATTATAACCACAAACTAAGTATTAAATAATCAATCAATCAATATCCTGGGTAAAAAGAAATCGGCTGTCTAACCGTACTGATGAGCTGTAATCCAGCGAAACAGATCTGTCTGCGGATGACTATTTACGCTCTCACACCCTGATTGACTACTCTGGAAGAATGGTAGATTTTGAAAAACAGTAGCTATTCTAGCATCTAAGCATCGTTCATTCAGCAATGAATTAGAACACTCTCAGCTATTGGGCGTGTATAATGATAATATACACGCTAAAAGGTCTGCCTCCTTCTACCGAGTGCCCATAGCTCTGAGGCAGTATCGCTGACTGACGCCAGTTCGGTCAAGTTTCAATCCTGGGTAAAAAGCAATCGGCTGTCTAACCGTACTGATGAGCTGTGATACAGCGAAACAGATCTGTCTGTAGATGACTCTATATATATATATGTATATATATATATATATATATATATATATATAATCATTGAGTTAAGGACAATAGCGAAAATGCGTCGGCTCACTACCTTCTATTTACTACCAGTTATTTATATTGACTACAACTTACGGATGCTCTTGCCGCATGTTTGCTCTTTAACAGTCCCTCAATACTTTTTTGCAATATTTATATCGTAGAGCATTGAAAAAAAGTTATATATTCAAATAAAACTTTAAAAATCGCATGTGTCGTGCGATCATTTCTGCAAGGAATCCTCGCTTCGTTAGCGACAAAAATAAATTATTAAAAAAAATTCAAGACAAAAATTCTAGAAAAACATTCGTGCACCAGAAGATCACCTAAAAGAAATTCATACACCGTAAGTTCACTTGAAAAGAAGGAAAAAGTAAATAAATAATAAAGAATAGTATGTGAAGGAGGTAAAAGAGAGAGTAGATTTTGTTTTAAGATGGTCGTCAAGACATTGATACGGAGGGTAAGGAAGAAGTGGGAAAACAGAGACACGGCGAAATGGATTCAAACTCGATCATTGAGAAGGAATTTTAGAAATTAAATGTGTTAAAAAGTCAAAATTAAGCGTATAACAGAAATGGAAATGAGAAAGGAAAAGGGGAAAGTGTGGGAAAAAGAAAACGGGGTGCAAAGAGTTAAAGGAGAAATTGGGGAGAGACAAAGAAAAAAATGAAAGAAGGGGAAAAAGATGGAAAAAACTGCACGCCAAGACCGGCAGCCGTAACAACTTCCAGCCAAAGAAAGTGGAAAGAAATGGACAGATACTTAAAATAGGAAAAAAAAAGAAAAATTTATAAATAGAGAAAACAGATATCATGATATAATACACGACTTTGTCAAAGGTTTTTCGGAAAAATGATCCTTTTTTAAAATAATATGGTCTGACTAGTGTTAGGATTAAATTAATTTAATTTAAATTCTACTACTGTATTAAAAGAGAAAAACGGAAATATCCTATTAGTGGTGGGTATAAAGGAGACTTTTGTTAAATAATATATATAATTTTTTTAAATATATTGGCACAAAAAAGAAAATTACCTAAGATAGAGAGATAAAAATATATAGATAGTTATAGAGGAAATCATATATTTCCTTAGACATCTCAATATATTAATAAAGAAATTGATATGATAGAAGTAAAATGGTAGATGAAAAAATTTCCAAAATTAGTAGAAGTAAGTCCGAACAGTAGATCTACGCTGCTTATTGCTTGAACAGTATTTAGCTTTAACTGCATACTGGCTGTAGTCAACTGCCGTACTTTACAGCGTTCGGGAAATCACGCAGGTAATTATATTTTATATATAGTAAAAGGAAGAGTCCACTCCTTGTAGGACGGCACCATAAAATACATATACATATACGTACTTATATATATATATATATATATATATATATATAAGCATATACAAATACATACTTGCATATATACACAGACACATTTACATACATAACATAAGTACTCACATACGCATACCTGTATAAAAATAACCAAAAAGTAAGAGATTATTACTGATAAGAGAGGAACAATTTCTTAAAATAATTAAAATATGTATGTAAATAATAAATCTAGGCATTAAATAGTGTGTGTAACTTAAAGGATGAGCTACAGTAGAAATACATACAACCATATATATATATATATATATATATATATATATATATATATATATATATATATACATTCATATAGATAGGTGTGAGTTTGTAACCCTGGGTTTCACGCTCTTGCAATCGTCAGACAAACTGATTAATTTTTTTAAAATTAGCTATATGTAGGGCTGCGTATATTGGTGTATTTTTGTGGAAGTGGGGGAAAACTCTGTCGTCATGACAGACGCAGACATATATACATATTTGTAAACTCATTGACGTGCGCAAACACGCACACATACACACACACACACGCGCGCGTATCCACCTACCGGGGCTCACACAAACATATATATATATATATATATATATATATATATTTGTGTGTGTGTGTGTGCATATACTTACATATGCACATATAAATACATACACGTATGCATAAAAATAAAAGTGTTCCTACCTATATAAGCGCATGGGCCGGCAAAAGTAGGTTGCTATTGCCGGGGTGCACTCAGTTGTGAGCACAGACTATGTAGGATATAAAATGCCCTACTTGCAGCGTTTCAGATAGGTTCCGATAACTAAATCCAGCTTCCGGCCTTCTCGTGGGGGAAATGTTTCAAACTAACAGAAGAAGGGGTGAAAGGCGAGTTACTGGCGCCTTAAAACCATTCTGCTACATTCATATACACATACATACTTTAATGCACACTCACTCCACACACATATACATGCATATATACATGTGCACACTCATACACAAATATACATATATATATATATATATATATATATATATATATGTGTGTGTGTGTGTGTGTGTGTGTGTGTGTGTGTGTGTGTGTGTGAACATTTATAGAAAAGAAATTGGTTAATAAGTAATAGAATCATGAAAGTGAGAGCTTAAGATCATAATAAAAACAGATAGAGGACTTAGGGTTTTAAGAATCAGAAGGTATTAAGTAGCAAAAAAATAATAAAAAGCTTAAGTAGAGAAAGTATTCGAAGATTAGAAAAATAAATTAGAGTTTATGATTAATTGCTATCAAAAAGTCAAACTCAGAAAGTGTAAGGGTTCAAATTTAGATTTATATGATTGTTTTAATTAATACTATAGCGATTACGAAATGGGAAACAAAGCTGCTATCAGACAGAAATTAGTTTTAGATTATTTTGGAGGGTTTATTTTACAATTTAAATATTAAAATTGAGAAATTTCAATTTGGGGCAGTATTTCCTTATGAATTCCTTACTTAAATTTAAAAGCTGATTTTGTTTATTATACTTTATTATTTTAACTTTTTTTATTAAACATAGATTGCATCTTTTGTAAAGCCTTTTTGTGGTTACTCGCTGAAACTATCAGTTTCCAATTATGGAATTTATTCTTTCTTCTTTCATTTTAAAAAAAATCTTCGATGAAGGGGCGTTTAAAATCTTAGATTGGGGTTAGAAAATGAGTGATTGTGAGTCTAGTATCGTTGCTTAAATTCACCTGCGGAAATGCCAATGTATGTTTGGTAATTCTTGTTGTTGTTCGTTAAGGAATTTTTTTCTTGGTGGATTACATGGCTAGATCTACATTTGTCCTCCACAAGGAAAATTGTTAACTTACCTACAGTTACAAGAATTTAAATTACCTGTTTCCGTATTGGTATTATCCAGACGCTTTAAAATCTGAAAAAAATTGTAAAGTTCTTTTGAAAAAAACTTTTGGCAAAGCCGAATAAAATATGATATCTTTTTTCCCCTATTTTTTCTTTTTCCTTTTTTCTTTTTCTGTTTTAAGTATCTGTCCCTTTCTTTCCACTCTTTTTGACTGACAGTTGTTACAGCTTGATTCGGTGAGCGGTTGTTTCTCTCTATATATATTTATTTCTCTCTCTCGCTTTCTCCCTTTCTTTCATTTCTTCTTTGTTTCTCTCCCTTCTCTTCTAGAACTCTTTCCCTCTTTAACGTGCTTTTCTTTCTTTCTTTCCTCCTTTCTTTTTTTCCTTTCCTCTACTTCCATTTCTGTGACACGTTTCGTTTTGAATTTTTAACGCATATGTAATATTTAAACGACAAATGCGCCGAAGTAGAGAGACTGAGCACAAACAATAATGAAAACATGAATAAAAAAATAAAAGAACAGGTCAAAGGACATGGTCAGCAACAGGATGCATAAAAGCAAAGGATCATCATCATTTATCCATCACACCCAGATGGTGCATAGGGCAGCAATTTCTTGTTGCTGTTTCTGTAACAAACTGTTTTTTACGGGGCAGAGTTGTTAGCCCTGCACCCAACTCCCAAACCTGGAGGACCGGTAGACCACTCTTGGTCCTTACGTTTACATCACCTGGTATTCCCAAATGGTCACCTGTTTAAGTACTGAGCAGGCTCGATGTTGTTTAACTTCGGAGATCGGGCGGGAACCGGTGTATTCAACACAATATAACCATAGACAAATGCAAAGGATGGCACACTAATATTAGAAACAAAAAAAATACTTCAGAGATGGGACGAGTACATCGGAGATCTCCTCCACGACAAGAAAGAGGAACCAGCAATGCACAAAATTACAGATGGAACAGAAATATTAAAAACCGAAGTGGAATCCGCAATGGCCAAATTGAAGAGAAACAAAACAGCAGAAGTAGACAGGATTGTAATCGTGATGTTGATGTCCATAGAAGGCTTTGGCGTAAACAGACTAGCAGAAATAATAAACGAAATCTACAACAGCGGTAATATACCGGAAAACCTAAGCAGGCCAACCATCATAACAGTACCTAAGTAGCCAGGTGCAAAGCAATGTGATCTCCATCGAACAATGTTTAATGTGCCACATAACAAAACTCATCATCCGGATTCTGATGAATAGAGCGAGCAGCAGAATTGACCCAGAGATAGGACAAGAACAGTGTGGGTTTGTTTAAGATACCGGAATGAGGAATGCGATATTCATGCTCAAAATGTTATCTGAACGAGCAATGCAAATGCAGAAGGACCTGCATCTGTTCTTTATAGAATACGCGAAATAATTCGACAAAGTACAACAGAAGGATTTGATAGAGATGCCTGACAACCTCGACATTTTCGGAAAAGTCGTTAGGGTAATAAATAATCTATATTGGCAGCAAACGTCTTTTGTACGGATAGGTGGTGAACTCATTAGGTAAGCAAAAATAAAAGGTGGTGTAAGACAAGGATGTGTTTTCTCAGCGGATTTTTCAACCTATACAGCGAAGCAATAATGAGAGAAATACATGCCTTGCTAGGATTCGTCATTGATGTTCACAATCTGAACAATATCAGATACGCGGATCATACGGTGCTGATAGCAGACATGGAAAAGAACAATACATGACCTTCTACAGAAGATAGCAAAGAAAGTGAGAAGAAAGGACTGAGCATAAACCTAAAGAAAAATTGAATGTTTGGTCATCAGCTAAAAGTAAATCCCTGCATGATCGTCCAAGCGTGTACCACATATGACACTTAATTGACTGACTAAAACAAATGGAAATATTGTTTCCCTAACCCTATTTCGTAGAATTTGCCAGTACCCCACAGAAATGGAGTGACACGTAATATGAGTATTTTGTAAAGGGGTAAACTGATAGTGATCACGCAATGTTGATGATTCTGAACTCATTGTTTATCTGCATATGACTGAACGTTGTAATTAGGAATTACGGCGTGAGATTAATTTCAGCATTGTTGTTGCAACAGGGGAAAATAGGAACATGTTGTCCGAACATGTTGGTTTAAAAAATGTAGACCGGAAAGATGCCGACTCTTCAATAATAGAGTAGAATTTAACTTCTATACGTATTATTAGGTTGTTCCAAAAGTTCGTAAACACTTGTAAAAAATCGAAATTTTATTCGCCAAGTAATCTAAGGTTACCAGAAAACACTTGCAAGAAATTGAAATTTTACTCGCAAAAACAAAAAAAATTGTTGCTCAAAATAAAGACCATCATTTTCCAAGACATTTTGCCATTGATCTGCAAGCTTTTAGATCTGGTTAAAGTACCATTCAGCCGGCTTCGAATCAAAAAATGCTTGACACGCTTCCTCGACTTCATCAAACGAGTCGAATCGGCGGTCCTTCAGAAAGTGTTGCATTGAGCGGAAAAGGCCCTAATCTGATGGAGCACAGTCAGGACTGTAGGCTGGATGTGACAGAACCTTAACGCCGTCCAGCTTTTCAAACTTGTCTTTGGTCTTCCTGGCGGTGTGTGACTTGGCATTGTCCTGCTGCATCAAAGCGAGCTTTCGGTTGATCAGAGTCGGGTACTTTTGCTTCAACTTTTCGTAGACCCGCTCAAGTTGCTGACAGTAAAGTTCGGCACTGATGGCACGACCATACGGAACCAACTCAAAATGCACATTTCCTTCAAATTTCCACCAAACGCACAACATGACTTTTCTTGCCGAATCGATCTTGTTTTGGAACGAACGGTGTCTCTTGCCCTTTCTGAACCCATCGCTTGTCTCGATTGTGCTGGACCAGGTAGACCCATTTCGCAAATATTTACGAAATTTGGGGACAACCTAATACTTTTGCACAGTATCTTGATTTCTATGTGACCAAAAAACGATATTTTCTCTTTTATTCTTAATCATTTTACGACAAGTGAGACAATGAATCAGAGAATGAGAACTCTTTAGCGTGAAGAAAAGAAAGGGAACAGGATTCAGGAAGGCAGAAAATGGCTAGTGACATGGAATTTAAATTTCTGTAGAGTTTAAGTGGCAAGCAAGCTTGAAACCAGAAGAAATTAAATAGAAATTTTAGTTATTTTGACGATAAACGTTCAAGCATATTTGCTAAACTAGTACTACGTTTAAATTCTTGCTGCCGCGGTATCAAAGCAGGGAACATCGTCAGTTAATTTCTTTGGAAAAATATCTAATTATTACTATAATTTAATCATTCTTATTTGAGTTTTATATGCGTTTCTTACACAATAACCAGATGATTTGTGGTCACGCTTAAGAAAATATTTTACGTTTCTTTTCCCCTTAAAAATAACAAAACTTTCGTTCATCTTTATAAAAATATTTTAAATTATATTTTTTATCTTAAAAAAAACGATTTACCCCCTACAGTTGGTGAATCGTAAATCGTATCCATCTCGTATAGAGAGATAAACTCAAAAATGTACCCAGTATAAAATAATCCCTGTTGGTCCCAAATTCTTCTTAACTCAATGTCAGTACAGTTTAATGTCATGGAAAGCACCTGCAAGACGATTATTCCAAACAAATGTCTCTTCTTCTGGTTCTTTTGTTTGCTCATAATATTCGCTACCTCTTCTTCGATTCGGTTTAGATACTTTGATTTAATTACATTTTATATTAGCATAGACATGTTTAATTAAACCGTTTCTCTGCTACCAACGTCCTTCAAAAATCTACATCCGTCAATCGCCATCTTGAAAACTGTTATTTTATTGTTCTTTCTCCTCATTGTCTTCTCATTCACTTGTGTTTTGCCTCTCAGTGGCATTATCGCCTTGCGTACGGAGAAGTGACTTAAAAAGCTTCTGATTGAACTCTTTACCCCAGTTTTAGTTGTGAGATAAGACCGATTAAGTGCAACTTGCGGATAATCTCAAAAATGGCAGAAATACCTTTGAAATTTTAATGCCTCAAAACAACTATTCTGTTGTTGATTATTCTAGAAAACTCTTTTATTTTCTATCAGCAAGTTTGAGTTTGAATTTGAGTTTTGTTTAACGGCATATTAACATCTGTGGGTCATTTAATGCCAAAAAGGTGTGATTTTAAGGCTTTTTTTTTGATGTTCAATTATAGTGTGAAGACTGATTTAATCCAATTTTAATGAAAGATTTTGGTTGGTATTTTAGAAAACTGAAAATATCTTCTAGTCTTGTATTCAAAAAAGTTTTACTGAGAATTCTTTTCCTTAAAAATGTGTTATAATAATACAATAAATGTATATTTTATGTATATAAAGTATATTTTTATACTTTCATAGTCTTTTGACCTCCAGTTTGGGGGTCAACTATTTGCCCATAGCAACAGGTGCTACGACTTCGGGTCAGGGTGGACCTGAGAACAACAGCAATTAAGAGGTGGTTCCATGCTTCTCACAACCTCCCAATCAGAAGCCTTGCTGCCGGATACAGTTTACCGTCATACCCAGGACACCAGCAGGTTTGATGCTAACCTCTAGCAGAACAACACATTGTCTTGTTTGTTTCACATTTTTATTGACGTGAATCTGAATAATATATACTGAAACAATTACTATTTCTACAGGAAGGAAGTTGGCTTTATTATGTCGTGATCGGTAATTTTCATCGTTAGAAACTATCTTGTATATTTAAACGTCTACCATTCGTCCGTGCATTGAATATTGCTGCCGTGTCTAGTCTGTGGCTTTAGTGCATACATCTATAGATTCTTGACAAAATTAGAAGTCTTTTTAATGTTATCAGTCATGCCATGTCATCTCAACATTTGTTATGATGCTCTCCTACGAGGAATGACCTCTTCCTCTTGCTACATATATATATTACCTGCGTGACTTCTATAGGAGTCTATAGCAGTAGATTTTGCTATGGATTCAATATAGTGGTTCAATTTGAGGTCTGAGGACAGGGTAAGTTCGAGGAGGCGTAGTGTATTACTCTCAGAGAGAATCACTTGGTCCATGCTTATGGGAGGTAGAAGAAGTTGCCTGTAATGGTTGACAGACAACAGCTTGGTCTTAGATGAATTGAAGTTGACAAGCCACTTCTTGCCCCAGTTCACCACAGAGTGTAGATCCCGCTCAAGGTCAGCAGCGAGATTATGTCTGTCCGCCACGACAGGTTTCTTACTGAAGCGGGAGTATATCGTAGTGTCATCTGTGTAGATGCCTACTTGGGACTTGATCTCATCTGGGAGGTCGTCGATGAAAATAAGGAAGATATATATATATATATATATATATATATATATATATATATATATATGAGCACGCACACACACACACACACACACACACACACACACACACACACACATATATATATATATATATATACTTATTTACATCCATTTATATATATTTATTCCTTAAATTAATAAGTAAACATTTTCATGGAAATAATCCCCTAAGTAAGATCTTCATTAGGAAAACCATTAAAATTAGTTACTCGTGTACCAATCGCATGTATAACATTATTAGCTTCCATAATAACCGTATCTTGAAGAAGTGTAGTGAATCCAATACTCAAAATAGAATGATACCCCCTGTAACTTTAGATCTAGAAATAACTGTCCGCTTGAGGGTAAGTGTAGATCTGAAAATGTGATTTATCAAGCCACCATCTACCCTAAAGAAAATCAGGAGAGACGGAATGTTTATAACAGAATACCTACAGGCACGCCTTCACCAACCCTAATTTAAAATAACAAACAACTCTTTTTAGAAAAATACTGGTAATTAAAAGAAAGTAACTTAGTTCCCCAGATAAAATGGGAATTCATAGGCAAGGCTAGGATCCCTAATAGCTTAAGAGATAGGTGTAATCTATGTTTGACAGAAACAATTAAAATTTCAAAATTTCATAAAAAAATTATACTCCTAAACAAACGAAGGGAGATCATAAGTACGTGTCGTCATAGAAATAAGTATAAATAATTATTCTATTCCCTCAATTAGTCCCGAGAAAAAAACTTTTAAATTTTTATTCGTGTAAAACCTTTTGTACAATAAAGACGAAAGCTGATGATGGTTCGCCTGAAATAGGCCACACTTCCAATTTACCATAAAATAACGTGTCTGCCTTAATTTTTCTTACATTCATATATATATATATATATATATATATATATATATATATTGGAAAGATCTTCCTGAAATTAATGAGAAAAAATTTCCATGAGATAACTCCCTAAGTAAGATATTAAATAAGAAAATTATAAAAATTAGTTACTCGTGTACCATTCGCATGTATAACATTATTAGCTTCCATAATAACCGTATCTTGAAGAAGTGTAGTGAATCCAATACTGAAAATAGAATGATACACGCCTGTAACAGTAGATCTAGAAATAACTGTCCGCTTGAGGGTAAGTGTAGATCTGAAAATGTGATTTATCAAGCCACCAACTACCCTAAGGAAAATCAGGAGAGATGTAATGTGTATATCGGAATTTGGGCGGGAATTTAGAAGCAACTGTTTTGTAACCATAGACTCATTCACCAACCCTAGTTTAAAATACCAAACTGGCCTTTCTAGAAAATACTGGGAATTAAAAGAAACTAACACAGATCCACAGATAGAACGGGAAGTCATTGGCAAGGCTAGGACATCTAATAACTTTAAAGGAAGAAGTAAGAAAAAATTAGAATTTTAAAATTTCAACACCAAAATGGACTCCTTAAAAAACGAATGGAAGATCATAAGTATAAATCACAATAATTATCCTATTCCCCCAATTATTCCCGATAAAAGAATTTCAAAACTATTTTTAAAAGTTGACCTAGAAGTTACCTCCACACCAGCTACCACTTCTAACCCTAGGGTCAGGCCACATACCTGTCACAACCAAGGAAGAATTACTACTAATTCCTTCTCCCAGCCTAACCCAATAAAAACTAATATATCCGAACCGTTTCTTTTACCTAAACTAACATCTGGGCTTAGAATTTTTCCTCAATCTCTGTTTATATGGGGTCGAAGAATGCCCGCCTTAAAATGACATGTTGAAAATGGCTATTAGGTTTATCCGAATTTACAGATATATATATATATTGTTTAATACATAGTTTTTGGTCATAATAGGGTTAGACCAGTGCACATTTTTATTAGAAAGTGTTCAATACGCGACCTAGGTTTCTACCATGAGTAGTGTTTTCAACCGATTTTTAATAGCTCTTATTAAAATTATTAGTTATTAAAAATCACCTGAAGACACCACTCATGGTAGACACCTAGGTGACGTAATAACCCGTTAACAAATGGAACACACACACACACACACACACGCACACACACACACACACACACACACACACATATATATATATATATATATATATATATATATATATATCATTTAACAGATCATCTAAAGAGGTTCTAATATAATATATATATATATATATATATATATATATCATTCACTTATCGTTTTGTGTATGTATTCTAGCTCGCATTTCATGATGATATTATTAATTAATATTAGTGAAAGGAAGCGCGTGTTTAGTGGATTAGAATAATTGAATTATCCGATTTTACGTCCCCTCTTGAGCAGCTCCATTCACCTGGTGCGAGTGTGGGCACGGGAAAACCTGAAATACTTGGCATATCCTCACAAATATTCCGACTGGTTTAGCATATTGGCAAAAGATCTTTCGTACATTTCCGAAAAGGGGCAAGCAGAGTTGTAATCTTTTCCATCATCTCGATGCAATTTGGAAGCGTCAAAGGCAAACTAAAGCCAGACACTAAATAGAAATATTTAGATGAAATATAAAGAAAGTATATATATATATATATATATATATATATATATATATATAAGACGGGATGAATGTATGTGTGTTGAAAAATATATATTCGTATATTTGCCTATATTTAAATACGTAGCTATGAGGCAGAAGTAGACATATAAATAGATACATACAAACACATACGTGTGTGTTTGTGTGTGTGTGTGTGTGTGTGTATGTGTGTGTGTGTGTGTGTGTGTGTAGGACGAAATATCTTGTAAGTATATGTGAATTTAAGATGATAAAACACACACGCTCACAAGCATCCAAAAACAAACACGCACCCAAGAAAAAACAGATTAAAAGTCGTTTTCTGAAAAACGTGTCAGTCGTTTTAATCAATATATATATATATATATATATATATATAGGTGCAGTTACACTACCGGTCATAATCATTAGGCTAGCCCAGTGTTTGAAAAAAATGTTGTATTTCAAACTATTTTTTAGTATTTATTGCCAAGTGAATAAGTGTAATTTAAAATAGAATGGTTCTTTTGTTATTACTGCACAATAATATGTGCATCAAAAGAATTTATAAATATTTAATAATTGGCTATATTGCAGTTTCATCAATGAAAAATGAAGGAAATCTAGTGTGATTCGAACGAATTCATCTTTGCCTCCTTGCTTTGCAAAATTTTGCAAAGGAATAATAACAAAAAAAACATTCTATTTTCATTTAGAATTATCCACTTGTCAATAAATACTAAAATAGTATGAAATATATAATTTCTTTAAAAAATACTGCGGTGGCCTAATAATTATGGCCGGTAGTGTATGTATGCATGCATGTGTGTGTTTGTGTGTGAAACTTATTTGTTGTATGATGAAAATATTTTATCATTTCACCGCAGGCAAGGCAATAAATCCTCTAATTCACAATGAAATATGAGAAAAAGTACTATTAAGGGGAGAGGACCACAAAAAAGAGGAAGTAAGAAGACAGAAAATAATTATTGACATTGAATATTAATATTTGAAGATCAAAGCTTTCTGGGCAGCAAGAATCCGGAAAAGTGTCCTATCACGGTTGCACATTTCAACTGTGAAATGACGAGACCATGCCGCTAATCTAGTACGGCACTTAAGGTCATAAAATTGAGATACCATGACAGCAACATAAACAAGACAATTACCAAGAAAGTATTCATAGAAAAGCAACTTTATAGCGGTAGGAAAACTAACTTGCTGGAAACAGAGTTGCCAGGTCAGAGCCTATAACATTGTAGATTGTTCTTTGGATTTTATTAAGAATCTCTAAAAATATAGCAGATTAGATTTGACTGCAGTATTCAGAGCAAGGACGAATAATAGATTTATAAGTATGTAAAATTGACTTTGGCGTGAAAAACACGACAAAGTGAATTAACATTTTTAACTGCAGACTTAGCAATTGATTCAATATATTTTTTCCATTTTATGTCAGATAAAAACCTTTGCTCTAGTCTTCTGAATATTAACATTAGCCATTATGATGGAAGTTAAAAAGGATTCTCTCTGATTATTAAAAGAGACCTGTTTCAGTCTTGAGGCGTTAAAATTAACAAGCTACTCGTTGCTCTATTTAACAAAAGATTTTAGTTCTTTTTTTATCAGCAGCCAATTTGAATTTATCGAGCTGATCAGATTTATTATTAAGACAGGTAAATAGTTGTAAATATTGGGAGTTATAGATAGATAGATAGATAGATAGATAGATAGATAGATAGATAGATAGATAGATAGATAGATAGATAATTGTTGAAGAGGAATATCCTGCCCTACCCCGTAATGGATATGGTCCGGTCTATAAAAGACTGTGACTAGAGCGAACTATAGAGTCATCGTCATCAGACGAGAGCATACGTCACTAGACGGAATCATTCTTCACTAGACGGACGCATACTTCCTAAACAGACACAATGTCTACTTGATTGTTATACCTGTTACTATTTGTTGGTGTTCGTGTATTGTCTCTTGGTTTATTGTACTGTGGTATAATAAATCCCTATTCCTATATTTCAGTGTTAAGTATTATTCTTGCACTATTCTTTGTCCTGATTATCCCCTCATGGGATATATCAATAATGAACAGACTGAGATATCTAGCTAGCTAGCTAGCTTGATAGATAGATAGATAGATAGATAGATAGATAATCAATGGACTGTCACAAATCAGAAAATGGATTGAATGTATAGAAACAGAGGATGGAGGTACTTAGATAGATAGATAGATAGATAGATAGATAGATAGATAGATAGATAGATAGATAGATACGAACGTACTGAGATAGATAGATCTAATTATATTAGGATAGATAGATAGATAGATAGATAGATAGATAGATAGATAGATAGATAGATAGATAGATAGATGTCCAGAAAAAATTAGTTCTACGAATATAGAAAAAGTGAATAAAACCCTTAATGACACTACCTTGTCAGTAAACTTCTTGTATTAAAAAATGTTGGCAAACACGCAATTATACTTTTATATTTAAAAAAAAACAAAGAAAAGTGTATTTTGGAATTTTTGCCGGAACTTGAAAACAGATATTATAATTATAATTAACCATTTGAGTCTAGTTCTTTCACCACCCCGTATATTCTTTCCTTTCTCTCCACCTTTGCAACTGTCATCACACCTGTATTCCCATCCTTCTCTTGCTCCTTTCTAAATGGTTCATCTTCCTCTTCACTCTCTTCTACTTAATCTTTATACTCTTATGTAGCCCCTTGCACATCAGTGGTATTACCAACTTGCTCGGGGTGATACGATTAAAAATAAATAATTATTCTATATCTATGTCCCACCTTAAATACCAGACAGCGCTATCTAAATATTTTTGGGCTTAAAAAGATAGTTAAAACTCTACACAGATAAAATAGGAGATAGTTGGTAAATCACAAACTTTTATTAGCTTAAGAAATAAATGTAACCTATGCTTAGATGAAAACAGAAATTAAGTTTTCTGGTAATAACAAGCTATTAAACCAATGAAATGAAGTGATTTTTAAATGTCGTCACAAGAATAAATTTAAATTATCAGATTTGTAAGATTAATATAATTATCTAGTAGATTAAGCTGTTATTTATCTCCCCATTGCGAATCTTGTCCATTATTTTTATTTATTCATCTTTAAATGTTCTCATTTTTATTATTTTCTTTATTAATTAATTTGTCATTTAATATATTTTAAAATTATTTTACATTATTTTCATCTATATTTTCCTTTTATACTTTTTATATTTAAACCTGTTGAAAATTGTTGTGTGTTTGTGATGTTAACAACTTATAACTGCATATTTGTTTATTATATTGGCTCCTTTTTCATTATCTGCATTATTTTTATGCATTTAGATTTTCTATAGAATATCTTCTCTTCGAAATATCTTTACAATTTTTTATAACGGTTTTTTTATTTTTAAAAATCAAAAAAGATTTTTTTAAATTTTTATGATGAAAAAATAAAGTGATTAAATTTAGTAGTAATAGCCAGCTTTTAAACCAACGGAATGAAGTGATGTTTAAATGCTGTCACAGAAATGCATTTAAATCACCTGTTTTGTATGATTAGAATTTTTTCTTACCAATAATTTTTAGCAAATTCTTGAAGCATAGAAGCCCTTAATTATGAAATTGACAAAACATGAACTCCTTGTACTTTTTTGTATTAGTGCCTTCCAAACTTCTGCCAATACCAACAGAGCATCGAGAGATGGGTCAACAAATGATCGGACAGTACGAAGATATTTAAAGAAACTCTGTACTGGTGACGAGATCCTTGAAGATAAAGAAGGTAGAGGACGGTCACGGAGTCTTGAAAACGAACAATTGCAAAGAGTTGTTGAGCAAAACCCACGTCAAAATGTCAGAGAAATGTTTCAGACACTTGGTGCCAGCACTAAAAAATACTTTCGCCATTTGCAGAGTATTAGCAAAATAAATAGATGCCTCATGATGCTGTTGTCCTCGAACCGCCTTCGGGACCCACTCAAGATTTTCTGACTGGAGTTAATTCCATATTTTTTCTGTGTTTGGATATGGCTACAATGCAGCAGAGGTTTAAAATCTTAAAACTACACTTATGTCATGAAATCAAATCGAGTTGCCAGTAAAATAATTTCATTACAAAATCCTACAGATTAAATTTTTCTAACGTGGGACACCATTGGGAATTGCTTGAAAACGATAAGACGTGTTAAACACAAATTTGCGATTGAAATTGTGTAGACGGCTTTTTTTCTGAATTGGTTGACGGTATCACTAGTGGAATGCTATCTATATTTATTAGATAAGCGGATGTAAATTGTAAAGGCGAAACTGAGTAAAAAACAATAATCAAAAGTGAATGGCATGTAAATAAAAATGTGGACATAATCGGTTTTACGTGTGAATGCCTTGGTGCTGACCTCAGTACTCACTTCATATATATCTATCATTTGTCCACATATATATATATATATATATATATATATATATATATATATATATATATATACTAGCAGTATAGCCCGGCGTTGCTCGGCTGTAATGAAAGCTTTAAAACTAATCAATGGTCCTGGAGCTCAGACACTTTGGACGTTGGCACGAAAGACTAAAAAGCAATAGTTGTTTCCAGTTAAAGCGAAACCGTAGACTGAAAGAAAAATGAATGGATGTAAGTCAAATTTTGATTTCCTGGTACCGATATCAAATAATTGTTTTCGTCGTAAACTGAATTTTGAAGGCTAAATAAGTCCTCCAAGTAAATGGTATCATGGCTGAGACTAAGAACTACAATTATACTTACTTAGAGCCAAAACCAAAGCAAAAACTAAAATAAAAGAGCTGAAAAAAATACAGACATACAGGCAGATAAACAGACACACACACAAACATCTTGCCTTTTATATATATATATTATTCTATTTTCTGCACTATTGTAAGAACTGCAGCCTTGAAACTTCTGAATATCGTTTCTTATGTCTTTATCTATGAGTGTATCAAATTTGATTAAAATCGGACCCCTCCTTCTATAACCCGACTTTTCGATTATCTATTTTCGATATTTATCGGGGATACCTAGACACAAAATCTAGCTAAGAACACTCGCAGACGCTTATAGTACAACTGTGTAAATTTTCAAGAAAATCGGTTTAGCCGTTTCGGAGTCAACAGGTAACGGACACACACAGACACACGCACACAGACAAAGTTCCATTTATAAATAAGTTTAGTAATCCGCAAACAGATTTTGCTCTATCACAGATCAGTAGTAAAGTTAGACACACACACACACACACACACACACACACACACACACACACACACACATACATATATATATATATATATATATATATATATATATATATATAGTTGTAGACAAAATAATTCACGACACCTTCCCTAATTAAAAGTTAATTTTTTTGCTTCAAATGTTCATGAAAACTTCAGCATTTTTCACAAAATTATGACATTGTATTTTAAAGAATTTCCAGTAACGCCTTCAAGATTTTTTATTTTAATGTTAAACAATAATAGAAGGAAACACCATGACACCATGACATAAATCGAAATCACTCGACATTTTGCCTCAGTCATCAATTGTGTAAATTTTACCCTTGATTATTGCCTTTAATCTTTTTTTATTTGTTCCTTTGAAGATCAATACGCACACTGAATGGTATTTTGCTTCATTCTTCCTTGGCAATAGTTTCTAGTTTTTCCAAGTGAAAGCACTTTTTTCTCTTACGTTTTTATTCAAATATGTCTATACATTTTCAATGGGGATTAGGTTTGGAATTTGTGAGGGTTACGCCAATAATACATTTTGCTATCATCTAAGTATTTTTTAACAAATTGGTGCAGTATGCTTTAGGCCGTTTTCAGGTGAGAACATCCATTGAAGCCCCAAACTCAGCTTTCGTGTTCTTAGTTTTATATCAATTTTAATATCACCCAAATACTGCTCTTTATCTATGATACCGTGTATGCTCTCTAGTTCTCTTGGTCTAGAAGCATCAAAACATCCAGCCACTGCACCACAACACACATCCCAGTAATATGAAAAAGCAGTTCTCAAATTAAGAATTGAGCTTGCACATAAAAGAATTACAGTCAGTTGGTTTTGTTTTTAAGACAAAAACAAATGACCTTCTATGCAAGCTTGCTTGATCTAATCCAATCTTTTTTAAATAACCGCAAAATGAAGGTCGTTTTGAATGGGCATGTATAAACGTAATATTTCAATTTTACTGATTAAGAAAAGATCAGTCAAGCACCTGAAGCGTTTGTCTGTAAATATAAGAAGGTGATATTCTTAGCATTCATTTGTACAGATTGGAACCAACGCGAGTACAATCTGTTTCTTTTTACTAATATTCTATTACAAATGTCCACCTAGCACGTTTTTGCAGGCTACTATAAGAGTAATTATTTAATGGCGCATGTGTTTTTATCCTGCACCCATCTCTATCCAGTGAATATATTGCTAGATATTACGAACTGATATCTTTCAAAATATCGATTAATATCTGCGAAGAGAGGTTCAGTAATTTTCTTTCTTGTATCAAAACGAGTGAGCTTTACTAAGGGAGAAAAATGTGAGAGTGAAAAAGAGAGAGAAGATCTGATTAGGGTCACATGATCAGGGGCATCACGTTTCTCGCGGCCAACTTGACGCGGGAGGATCAAAGCGTTTCTCTCTTTAAATTCTCTGCGCCTGCGTGACACCTTTCCTACCTTCCGGTGACCACTTATGTCATCAAAGAAGGCTGTCGTCTTTCAAACTCTTCAATTTGGTTCCGACTGCTTCGCCATCTTCACCGAACGAATAGAAAATCCCTCAGTTTTGGAGAAGAGGGAAAGCACCGATCTTATTGATGTTTGACGTTTTTCAACACGCGTCATATATATATATATATATATATATATATATATATATATATATATGAGACGCACCTGCGTAAATGCTGAATGTATTTTATAACATTATTTTAGCCTGACGTAGAATTACAAATGTGGGACATACTAAATCGAACACATTGACTGAGATATTTTCTACGTATTTACGAGATGTTCAGTCAAAATACACTATGCAATAAAATCTACAATCATTTAATTGAGAGGAGTTTATCCTTTGTTTGCATCTCTCTCTCTCACTCACTCTCTCTCTCACTCACTCACTCAATCTCTCTTTCCCTCTCTCTTTCTCCCTCTTACTCACTCTCTCCTAGGTGCTACATGCTGCAATAAATTTAAATTGAAAATATATTACTAGTGTTAACGCTAACCTTTCCCGGGTCGATTTCGCAATAGCCATTTTGTGCGTTATACAGTGCACTATATTAAGTAACAGGGATTGATTGATCAAAGACGGTTATGGAAAATATGATCGAGAAGGGAAAAATGTAAGTTATAGTCTCACAATGAGATGCTGAGGGAAAACCCATTACAACATTACACGTTCCAATAAGTACAAATGGTGATATATATATATATATATATATATATATATATATATATATATATATATATCACCAGCGTGGTTTTTTTTTTTTTTTTTTCCTTAACCCCCACTTGGTTTGTGTACTGGTTGGTTAGTCCTTGTCTTGGTGGTTGTCTATTTATTTGGTTAATCTTTGGTTTTGCCTTTGCCCTGACGAGCCGTAGTGTGAAACCGCGGTAGGTTTTGGCTAGCTTGAGATTCTTTGTGTATCTTTGCTCTACTTTTGCATTTCGTTTGTATTTTGCATTTCGTTTGTACGTTTTATCGAGCACTTTTTCTTTCTTTTTTTGTGGTTGGTTCCGTTTGGGTTTTTTTTTTCTTTACTGTGGAGTATCGTATGTCTTGTCCTTATTCCGCGGATTTCTTTTTTTTCTCCCCTCTTATCCAACGCCTTAGTGCGCCGGATGGTAACGGAATTAGGTTCTGTTTGTTAATGTTTTTTTTAAAGTTTATCTTAGTATAAATTTAAAACTTAGATACTTGCAGAATTTATTTAGTTATTATTTTGAATATATATATATATATATATATATATATATATATTTCAAGGTGGTGATGGTGTGTTGGGCTGCTGGATCATGTAATTTAAATTGTGTGTATTTTGGCAGCATTTTTTCATTAATGCAGGTTTCATTGAATAATATAGACAAGTTCTGTCTATTAATTTTCATACCGTCTGATATACTTGATGGTGATATCGTTGAAAGACAACAAAAACTCACAGTAATTGGTAATTTTTTTATCGGGTCTAAGCTTTCGGCTCACATAAGCCATTATCAAAGAGTAAATATTAACACACAGTAAACATAGAACATTTAAGCTATTAACAATAAAGAGAATTAAATTGAAAATATAAGTCCATCCCTACCGTGGCGGATGTCCGAAGACAGTGACAAAATAGTGGCGTTGTGGTCCCTGATCTGATTACAGGTACTTGAGTACGTTATTGGAAATATCAAAATTGATTGTATTCAAACCAGGTTTAAATTGTTTAATGTAGATTGCTTCGAGGATTTTTAGTTTCTGTTTAAGTATGTACGTGTTATCAACGAGCGTTTTTCTCAGATTTTAGTTGTCTTTCAACGATATCACCATCAAGTATATCAGACGGTATGAACGGATCCTACACAAAATTAATAGACAGAACTTGTCTATATTATTCAATGAAACCTGCATATATATATATATATATATATATATATATATAGTACTGTGCAAAAGTATTAGGACAAGAATTATTTTATCTTTTATGAGGCATATTGACAGAATATAAACAATTTAATTAAAGTAATTTTATTTGATTTACTCAACAAATGCTTCAACAAGAAAAAATACTTGTTACAAAATAAATTTAATATTTGGTATAGCTTTTGCTTTGATCACAGCCTTCATTCTGTTAGGCATTGACATTACAAGCTTTTTGAATGTATCTAATGATATCTCGTGCCAAGCAGCTTGTATTTGTTCCCAAAGTGTGTCTTGAAAAGTAACAGTAGATTTATCAAATTTTTTTTACCCCAAATGTCCTATAAATGTTCAATAGAATTGAGATCAGGGCTTTCTGGAAGAGAATTCATATTCCGAAGCCTTCCTTCCTCTTCCTTTTTAGTTAAATAATTCTTACAAAGGTTTGAAGTACGTTTAGGGTCATTGTCTTGTTGTTCAATAAATCGTTGTTCTATTAATCTGAGCCCAGATGAGACACCATGGCGGATAAACATCTGGTGATACATGTTTTTATCCATCTTTCCCTCGATTTTCTTCAGGTCTCTAACTACCCGGCCACTAAATCATCTCCAAAGAAGAATATTTCCACCTCCAGGCTTCATTGTTGCACAATGTATTTTGCAAGGTACCTTTCATCTCCGCCTGATCTCTGCCTAACATACTCTCTCTTTTAGAGCCAAAAAGTTCAAATTTTGACTCATCTGTCAAGAGTACTTTCGTCCACTGATCTACCGTCCAACCTTTGTGTTGTTTTGCAAATTCTAAGCGCTTTCTTATGTTTACTTCACGCAACAATGGTTTCCTAACCGCTACTCTCCTATACATTCCATTTTCACAAAGCCTTCTGGTAACTGTGGACCTAGAAACCTGTTCATTTTTAGGAAGCAATTTGTTGCACGCATTCCTTAATTCATGGGCTGTCTTCTATCGGTCTCTCAGGCTAGCTAATCATAGATATTTAACCTTTTTATCAAATAATTTCCTTAGCCGTCCATTCCTCTTCTTTGTTTCAAACTTCCCAGTTTCTTTTTCTCTACCCAGGGTGTATTTCACTGTATTTGGAGAACATTTGATGTCAGCTGCAATCCTTCTAAGCGTCTACCCAACGTCTATTAAAGCCTTTACTCTGCTCCTTCGTGCAGTTGTTAGTTCTGCTACCTTTGGCATTGTGAGCTGCTTAAAAAATAAATTATTTGCTAAATTCAAAAATAAAGTGCACTTGCATGAACCACACGGGAAGAGACAGCTAACTATTATGAAAATAAAGTTAAAAAGGGAACCTTTAAACTATGTTGAAACTATTTTCAGCTTAATTCGAGAAGGGGGAATAAGAACAAAGTCATTTCCAAGGTAAATAAAATAATGAGTAGTTTCAAAATAACTTGTTTAATAGAAAAATAGGAAAAATTAAATATAACTTCTTTTTAATACATTTCTTTTACACCTAGTTTTAAATAATCAATATTTATTAGCAATTTACTTGACTTTTCACCCTGTATTTGAATTTTAGTGAGGTTTTTAAGAAAATCACCCCTGTCTCAATACTTTTGCACACTACCGGTGATTTTTAACTTGATTTTGATGCCTCATAAAAGATAAAATAGTTATTGTCCTAATAGTTTTGCACAGTACTGTATATATATATACTGTATATATATATACTGTGTATATATATATATATATATATATATATATGAGAGAGAGAGAGAGAGAGAGAGAGAGAGAGAGAGAGAGAGAGAGAGAAACGCAGAGAGACTAAAAGCAAGAGAAAAAGAAAGATGGAAAATTAAAATTAAAATGAGAATGAGAATTAAAATAAAATAATGTGAATGAATCAATATAAGTGAAGTTTTGTCATTTGGCTAATTGATGTTAACTTCAAAACCTAGACTACAGAGTTGCATAGGCGGACCTGTCCGTCCCCTCTTCTAGGTGTATGAGCAATTGACTGCCTGTATTTTTCAATTTTTCTTTTTTATGCGATTGAAAATTTAAATATCTAGGAAGTGTTCTAACTGAAGATCGAAAGTGCGACACAAAGATCCAAAGGCGAATTGGCATGGCAAAGGATGCGTTCCAGAAGCTGAGTAAAGTATTAAGACACAGGAAAATTTCACTAGTGTCAGTTCTTCAATATGGCAGTGAATGCTGGTCAATATAATCAAAGATGAAGGAAAAACTTGTAGAAACTGAAATGTGGTTCTATAGAAGGATGCTGCGAATATCATGGACCGAACATGTGAGCAATGACGAGATGTTGGCAAGAATGGAAACGAAAAGGGAAGAGACAACTGAAGTTCCTGGGACATGCAAATGAGGAAGGAGGGCTTGGAGAACCTGATACTAACAGGCCAGATAGAGAGGGAAAGAGACAGCAAAAAGCAGCAGATAGCATATTTGAAGGGGCTGAGCAGGTAGATGAGAGAACGGGGGTTGCGAGACGTTACCGGAATACCACCAGGGATGGGGAGACGTGAAAGGGCATGATCGCCTACGTCCTGAAAAGACAAGGCACATAGAAGAAGATGAAGATCATTGGTGAAAATGGTTTTTGTTGTCTTTTTCGTACTCGTTTTGTTCATCTCGAGTGCGGCCATCAGCCTGGCTGTGTCGATGTACGTACGTGTAGGGTGACATGATCATTTGACTTTTCCTTCATTTCTTTACTTTGCTCTTTCTCCTTTCTTTCAGGTAATCGTTTTTAATTTATGATTTGTGAGCGTTTCTCATCTCTTGGGTTAATTGTTATTAAGGCCCAATATATAATGGATTCTCCCGTCGCGTTCAACGTATGAGGGTCCAACCTTTTTCCAGCAAGACAACCACACAGAGATTTGTTTATAGTGGTGAAGGCATTGAGTAGTACCATCCACACTTCTTGGAACTGCTGATAACAAACAATTGGTGCAGATGTCTGCCACAGATCGCACGAACAGCAGACCTCAATTATTTAACCCATAATTGGAGGGAACGAACGGATTAATACCTTTCCCAAGGGTACCAGTGCGCAAGTGAATGCAGCGTGCTCGACTGAAATTGGAACTCGGCTCACCGATTTCCCCCTCCAAGCCGACATCCACCGCACATCCGTGAATGCTAACAGCACCTGGTATTCCCAAGTGGTCACCCACCTAAGTACTGACCAGGCTATTATGCTCATAACTGCCATATTTATTTCATCCTCTGTCCTTGGCATTCTAAACTTACTCGTGGAATCCTATCTCCATCAAAAGTCAATGATCACAAAGCCAAAGCAAGAAACTATCAATCCAAGTCTTGATTTTCAGATATTTTCTTTATAGTAAGTCTAGGGGATTTTTGATATTTTTTATATAAACTGGAAAACATATTTTATAGCAAAGATAATTAATTGCTTAAAGACGGCAAGAAATGGTCCTATCCGATCACTTAATGTTTGATTTTCCAAGTTTTTTTTGCACCGTGGGCTTCAGAACGAGCACAATCATGTTCCCATACGACTTCCAATTCATTGTAGCTCTTAGTAAGATTTTTTTGTAAGATGCTCGTTCTTTGGAGTTCAGGGTTCACTAGTGTAGAAGTAGGGAGATGGTTAATGTTTTTTGAATTGGCCTGGTGTGAATCATAACCAAACTTCCTAAAACTTACAGGTTTTATCCATAATTATCAGGTTATCAGAAGGTGGATTTTCTGGAAAAATAAAAGTCTACCATTTGTATGTTTAGATAAAAATTTATTAATAGAAAAATAACATGAATTGTTAGAAGTTAATGTTCAATGAGAAACAGTATTAAGAAGTTAAGGGTATCAAAAGTTCGTAGTAGTGATTTTACGTGTACGTAGGCAGAAACGTATGTATGTATGTATGTATGTATGTATGTATGAGCGTTTATTGTTGGGTAGGATTGTCTTTGAAGTTATCGCTCAGGACGAATGGTAGAAAAGAGGGAGGTGAGGGAAAAAGAAAGAGGTAATAATAATAAAGAGTCTGGCCTTTCTATTTTGTTTTTAGATGTTTCCTAGTTTTCTATTGGCCGAAAAACATTTCGCATCGAGATGTGAAATTTCGAGAGTTTTGTGTGTGCTAAGCAAAGGTTTTGTAAATTCGAATGAATTTTTTTATTTCTAACAAAATCAATGAGTCAGTGTTTAGCAATTGAATTTACAAATCTAGATCTTTTGTTCACTACAGATTTAACTTTTCACAATCTTTGTTCTGCTGTCCATATCCAAAAGATCTAAGTAAGTTATTCTCCATGTTGATCTGTACTTTCCGTTAATATGTCAGTGCCAAATTCTTCAAGCCCTTTTTCTCACTGTGTGTTTTAGAAATTTTAACTGTCTGTCTGATTCTAAGTATAAGCGTTCTTTCTTTTTTTTTTTAAATTTTTCTTAAATCTTTCCTGTTACTTACAAGTTCTGTCGATGGTATTCTCAGCATCTTTCTGTAGAACCTATTTCAGTTGCCTAAAGTGTCATGTTAGGTGATTTCGTAGTAGTCAGCGCCACAGAGTAGAATCAACATTACATATTACCGTTCAACACTGGAGTTGAGCTGCCAGGTTGGGACCTTTCACATTAAAGATTCTCTTTTGAAACCTATTGAGAACACTGAGATGAACAGCAGGGGTGCCTGACGAACTATGACAAGAGTATTCTATTGGTGAGACGTTAGTTCCCCACGCGCTGCTTCTTCCCATAAATGAAGGAACTCCCAAGAGAACGCTTCCCCATCCATATATTCTTCATATGTTTAAGTTTAAGGTAGACCGTTATCTTCTTGTTATATACATATCCATGAACATTATTGGGTAAATCCCATTCCTCATCAATACATTGGGCACTATTGTGTGGGGTGCACTTTATTGTCTAACGATTAACATTGCTGAAACGAATTTCTGACGTTGACGACTCTTTGCCTTCGGGTAGAGAGCATCCTTATCGAGTCTCCGCCGAAGGGTAGAATCTTGTCTGGGGAAAAGTAGACATTCAATTTTTGTCACATTCTTTTCTCGATTGGGAAGGCAGCTTAATACCCATATTGCTTTCTAGTGATTAACGTCGCACACGCGCAATTCTGACATTTTCGGAATCTCTGCCTTCGGGTAGAGAGTAACCTAGTCGAATCTACGCCGAAGGGTAGAATCTTGTCTGGGGAAAAGTAGACATTCAATTTTTGTCACATTCTTTTCTCAATTTGGAAGGCAGCTTAATACCCATATTGCTTTCTAGTGATTAACGTCGCACACGCGCAATTCTGACATTTTCGGAATCTCTGCCTTCGGGTAGAGAGTAACCTATCGAGTTTCCGCCGATGGGTAGAATCTTGTCTGGGGAAAAGTAGACATCCAATTTTTGCCATATTTTTTCTCTGTTGGGGAGGCAGCTTAATATCCATATTGCTTTCTAGTGGTTAACGTCGCACATGCGTAATTCTGATATTTTCGGAATCTCTGGCTTCGATTAGAGAGTAACCCAGACGAAACTGCACCGATGGGTAGAAAAATAAACTAAAATTGGGCCAGCGCTATATGGCTCCGATTAGCTATATTAAAATACCTTGTGTCAAATCTTTCTCTACTGGAGAGGCAGCTAAATATCCACATTGCTCTCTGACGATTAACGTCGCTCACACGCTTTCCTGACATTGTCAGACTGTCTACCTTCGGACAGAGTAACCCAGAGAAAGCTCCGTCGAAGATTAGAATCTAGTCTGGGGAAAAGTTGACTAATTTTTTTTGCCTCGGATTACCCACATTAAAAGTGCCTTGTGCTGCATTTCTTTTCAAGTGGGAGGCTGCTATATTGCTGTCTAGCATTTCACCATTAGCATTTATTGTTTACTGTCTGCAGCTGACGAATAATTCATTTCGTTGATGTTATAAAGATTACTATTTTATTTTCCAACCTTCGTTTTGATTGTTTCTCATTCAGTAACATTTTGGGCTTCACTACGTATTTATTTAAACTATGTTTCTTATTCTGTAAACAACTACCTCGAGTGTTTCTTATGCCTTGTACAGGTTGATCATCACGGTAAAAGTGTCACTGTACAAAATCAATGTAAGGTTATTAATTTTATTCCTTTTTTAATCAGTACAAAACCAGAACTCGATCCGAAATCACTATATAAACAAAATGCTGTGTTGAACTTCTCAGTATACAGAATGTAATGTGAGTTCGTTTGAAAATAAAAGTAATTAACTCCTTCGAGTCTTTTTAACTGAATTAATTGAAAACTTTTAATTTACTTATCGATTATTTTTCTCGTAATTCATTTTCGTTACAGAGTTTTAGTCCTATGGCGAATAGAAGCGGAGGAAATGGTTACCAACGAATCTATTAAAACATTGCTAGCATGTATTGAATAACATAGACGCCAGGTGTTTCACATTTGTATCTTTGAACCAGACAAAACCAACCGTACAGAACGTTAATTTCTTTTTTCATTAAAGTGGGAAAACGTCTCATAAAAAGTGACACTGTAATACCGAACCGAACATGACAATCGTGACGTCCAGATTAATATCAGTTCGAAGGACACAACCATCACAGGCAGCTGTTTATGATACCTTTAGAGGATTTTATGCAGACGCCGCATAACCTTGGAGGTGAAGACGAGTTATTTATTTTTATTTCGTTTAAGCAGATCTGCTCAGACGGTCTCCGAATATGAGTGTTCCCGATTACCAAGATGTGATTCCTAAATTGACATGCCTGACTCATACTTCAAGCTAAAAAACACTAATTTCTTTTATTATTTCCCCAAAAGTAACGCAGTAAAGCTACTAAGACACAAGGGGTTTACTGAGAGTAAAAGAACAAATTAAAAGAGAAACATTATTAAGATACTAGAACGGTAAACGATGAGTGATCAAGAAGACAGTAGATAACGGACAGTTAACATTGCAGTTAAATTTTATATCAAATTATATAGCCAAAAGAGGGTTTCGCAGGCGAAAAAGGCGAGAGAAGAAACTATCTCCATAGAACCCACGGTTGTATATGAGGAATTCAACTCTAAATTTATGAAACATCTTTGCTAATCTACTACTGCGTTGAAATTCATAAAGTCTAAATATTATAACTGAAAGTTTATCCGAATATATTTTTTATAACTGTTTCACTCCAAGCAAGGTATTACTGCCACTGGTACCTAAGGGTTTACAGTAAGAGGAGAGGGAAAGAAAAGAGAACAAGGTACAAGGGATGTCAAAGAAAGGATAAATAAAAGAAAGGAATTGCTTAGGTAAAAGATGGCAATTGTGGTTGCACTAAAACGTTTGGAGTTTGTAGCTACCAGAAAGCAAACATACGGAAGGAGGTTCCACTGACATGAAGTGCAAGAAAAGAAAATGTTAAAGTAGAATTTGCGGTTACAATTGTCGATTTTGACGTTAAAAATGTTAGACATAGCTGCCAATCTAGTAGTACGGGTAATTTCTTGGGGTAGAGAACCAAGGAAGAATCTCGTCAGAGGAGAAGCCATGAAAATGTTTGTAAAAAAAAACAGAGAGAATCCTCATCCACTCGGTGAGAAAGTTACTGCCAAACTGGAGTCGGTTACATTGCAGATACTTCTTTGGATCTTGTCGAAACGCCTGAGATGAATTGCAGAAGCACCCGGCCAGCTATGGCAACAGTATTAAATGCTTGGAGAACGGTAGATTTTTAAATGTGCAAGATGGATTCTGATGAGAAAAGCTTCTTGACATGACGCAGTCTCCCATCCTTAGCAGTAGATGCAGCTGCTGATTTTACTTGAGATTGGCGGAGAAGTTAGCCTAAGGAGGCACAACCTAAGGAGACAAGCGTGATCCATACTGATGGAAAAAAGGAAAGAGAACAACCTCATTTTGAAATCATTAAAATTTACGAGACATTTCTTATCGTATCCCTTCACAGATTGGAGGTCCTTTCCAAGAACAGCAGAAAATTATACTTTGAGAGCTTTGGCAAATTTCTTATTAATACGGGAGTAAACAGCGGTGTCATCTGCATCGACGCTTACTTGGTAACTGATTACGTCAACAGGGTCATTGATAAAGATCAGAAAAAGCATAGGACCTAGGATAGAGCCTTCAGAGACATCTGCGTTCGTTTGTGAGGATCTAGACGTATGTCTTCTCAAAATGCCTCTCATTATACGATTTGATAGGAAATATAGCATTAGCTTAATTAATCATCTAATTATATGGTAACCCTATAGCTCACGCAGAAATTCCGCATGGCAAACTTTATCAAACGCTTTCCAGATATCCAGCGCAACAGCTCGAGCTTTGCTGTTTTTATTAAAAGCCTGGTATAAATATATTCGGTAATGAACGTTAGCACATCAGCAGTAGACCTGGTTAAGCAAAAGTCATACTGCTTGTCAGGGAATAGGTTGTTGAATGTGAGATGATGAACTAATTCGGCATTGATAATAGCCTTGAAAACTTCCTCCAAAATTAGTGAGAGGCTGATAAGACAATAATTAGGGCGGTCAGAGGGTTCTCCGGAGGTTTTAAAAATATGAATTTCAGAGGAAAACAGGAAAAGGCGAGGCAGTAAAAGTGTGTAGAAGACAGGAGAGTTAAGTGACACATTTCTTTAGGAAAATGACTGACAGTCAGGTTTAGAAAGAATGTGAGAAACCAGAGACGGGGTTATATATACATCACTCAGAGGAGCCACAGTTATAAAGGACGTCAGATGTGGGAACTCCAGTCGAGTAAAGTATGGAGTTTGAAGAGAATTTGCGAGCAAAGCACTCAACCTTATCCGCTGTGGTTGTGAGGAACTCAGACTTATTTAATAGAGGAGGGATTGAAGAATTGATGTTGTTTAACACATTTTTGCAGAGTCACCGTTAGTCTTAAGAGCCATATTTGCAGGATGCTATACACTGCTTCATTCTATCAGTAAACAACAGCTTAGCATAATTTAGGACACGCTTGCAATAATTACCGGTAGAAACTCGTCGCTTTGGTAAATTTGGAAGTGACACCTGTTGGAAATGTCGACCGAGGAGACAGAAGCGATCCGAGGGGATGAATGACGTTTAAGTCGGAACTTCATGGTTGGGATGAAATCATCGACGCCGCCTTTCATCCAGGAGGAGACCTCAGAGGCGCAGTCTTAAACAAGGACATCACAAAGAACATCGCAGAACGATTCCCAATCTGCTCTTTGATAGCAGTAATATATTAGTTAGAAGGCTTCTGAAAAGAAGAGAATAGAAAAGGATATTAACGGAAACAACAGCATTATCATAGTTGCCAAGAGTCAGAGAAGTGAAGCAGAGACCTCGAAAGAAAGAGTGTCAATCAAGCTTATAGGAGAAATCCACCACGTGACTGATTTCCCAGAGTGATTAAAAAGTTCAGTGTATGGACACCAGCAAGATCAGTGACAGTGCTTTTCAGCCAGTTGGCACGGTGGTTCTTAAAGTAATCGAACACAAAAATATGATTGAACGGTCGAGAGGAAATGGTCATGTCTATATTACCTGAAACACTGTCTACCACGGAACAGTCCAGAAAAGAAAGGGAAGCGTTAGAGAAAGAAAAGTTGGTTAACTTCGTAGAGAGAGTCAGAGACACATGTCGAAATGATCGGGAGATTCAAGAGAATTCCCCTGACAGGAGGGAGATGTTCGCTCATATAACACGCAGGCCACGCATTTGGCCATTGGAGTCATTCTTAAAGAAAAGAAGGGAACCAGGAATTGAGGAATCAGAGGAGAAAATTGTAGGATTATGGTTGGTTTCACAGAGAGCTAAGGAACCGATAACGAGACACCATGTCAAAACCGGCAAAATCGTTGATTCTTCTCTGGATTTAATCAAGAAGTTTTAAATATATAGAAGGAGCATCAAACCATATGTGACAATAATATTCGAAACCTGGACGAATAGTGGATTTATAAATATGTAAGACAGATTCCGGAGGGAAACAGTTGCGTTTTTTTTAACCAAAAGTATATAGACCTTCAGCTTTTTTCTGTTTCCACTTGACAGCTTCCTTCAGTTGTTTTAATTATGATATATAATACTGTCCATTAATAGCTTTTAATGCGCCTCCAGAATACCAAGGAATATAATACTGTCCATTAATAGCTTTTAATGCGCCTCCAGAATACCAAGGAATATAATACTGTCCATTAATAGCTTTTAATGCGCCTCCAGAATACCAAGGAATATAATACTGTCCATTAATAGCTTTTAATGCGCCTCCAGAATACCAAGGAATATAATACTGTTCATTAATAGCTTTTAATGCGCCTCCAGAATACCAAGGAATATAATACTGTCCATTAATAGCTTTTAATGCGCCTCCAGAATACCAAGGAATATAATACTGTCCATTAATAGCTTTTAATGCGCCTCCAGAATACCAAGGAATATAATACTGTCCATTAATAGCTTTTAATGCGCCTCCAGAATACCAAGGAAACTGAACTCATTAGCTTAACAGACGCTGTCTGCTTGAATTACAGCATGATGAAATGACAATATATTTTATAATCATATCGCCCCAAACAAGGCATTATATTGACACTGTTTTTCCGGGGTTTACATAGGAGGAAAGTTATAAGAAAGAGTGACAGGTTACAGGGGGTGTCAGGAAGTGGGTAAAAGAAGGATGAGAATACTGATGAGAGTGGCGTGAACAGAGAAAGGAGCATGAGAGAGAGGATGCAGGTTAGTGAGATAGGAGATGACTATTGATTTTACATTTAAATTTTTGGAGATTATAGCTGTCGGGAAAGCAAGTAAATAGAATGGAAATTCCACAGGTGGAACGTGCGAGAAAAGAACCATCTGTATTAGAATTTGCGTTTACAATTTATTGGTTTCACAGTAAAAGGGTGGGACCTAGTTGCTAATTTCCACTGTTTGCTTTGAATCTTTGATTCAGGCTCGAAGTGCTGAAAACTGATTCCATCTGCGATGGAAGTTCTCAGGATAAGCTTAGAAGTGAGTCATAATTGTCCAGAAAATGTCAACACTTTCCGGCTTCTGCTCTGATGTCAGCATTCTAGGGACCCATCTTGCAAACCGCCTGCTCACATTTAGACTCTCCGTTGAACCGGTAAGGATTGAGCTGGAACTAATCCCTATCAACTTAGCTATATGCTGGACTGTAGAATGCCTGTCATCTAAAGTCATAGCAAGTCACCAACCCCCCTTATTACAGTTGGAGTAGATAGACTAAACTATCGCCTGGTCCACAGTCCTCCCACGTCTATTGAACAGGTGAAGAGGCTCATCCCTTGTTCCCTGTTTAGAATGTGGTTTCCGGCTTTCTCTTTTCCAATCTTTTTACTCTTTTCTTCTTTTTTTTTTAAATTGGACTACACTCTTTTCTTTTTTTTCCTTTTGGAGTAGATAGACTAAACTATCGCCCGGTCCACACTCCACCCACGTCTATTGAACAGGTGAAGAGGCTCATCCCTTGTTCCCTGTTTAAGATGTGGTTTCCGGTTTTCTCTTTTCCAATCTTTTCACTCTTACGTAGCCGCCCCCCCCCTGCGCATCAGTGGCTTTACCGCCTTCCTTGGGGTGATATGATAAAAAAAAAAAATGACATCAACCTAATCATCAGTGGTTGAGGTTTTTGGACGACATGACCGAGGATCATTTTCTGTCCCTGTCCCGTTTTAATTCACAGTAACATAGGAAGGCGAGTCGTAAGCAAGTACTATGACCCCATTGGATTTCTTTAGCAGGTACTTTATCAATGATCGTTTATCTGTTTTTGTTTTTGGGGTAGTTTTTTTATGGTATGACTCACCCAATAGAAGGCCACTCGAGGTAGAGGGTTACGTTAAGGGGGTTGTATATATAGATGGGAGGGGAAGATAACGGTTGATTCTAGACTTGAACAGGTCAAGATTGTAGGTATCGGGGAAACATCCTCTTAATAGTTTGTCACATAGGTCTGCGGTTCTCGAGAAGATGTTTCAGTGGAACTTACTTTTCAATAATGGAATCATGAATGAGGATGGGTGACTTTCTACTATGTTGTTGAAATGGCGTGCCCAAGCCGTGTAGGTAAGATCTGATGGAACGAGGTGATGTAGTTTATGGGTTAAATAACAGGACAGATTGAGTTCTATAGCCTTGGTCGGCAATCAGTCTACCACAGAAAGTAATGGCAACTTACTGCGGGATAACCTTCTGCCCAGTCAAGGGTATTTGCGCGTAAGTGAATGCAATTAATTGAGCTGGAATTCGAACTCGGTTTCCCGATTTCTCGTTCCGAGCCGATATCCAATGCACCACAGTAAAATGAAAAAATCTAGCTACCAAACTAGTACCGCAGTTAAAATTCTCTACCAAAATATAAAAGCCCTTCAGGATGATTGCCAAGTAAATATTTGTCATATTAGAACCGAGATCATTTAGATGTTTTTCTCTCGATTTTTGTCCACAATCTCTGGATATACAGCAGAAACACCAGGCCAAATGTTGCAAGAATCTGCGTTGTACAGACGTACACTAGATAGTTATAAATAAATGTGATAGATTCTGGTAAGAAAAAATTGTCTTGCACAGCGCAGGGAATCGACTTTCCGAGCAGCAGAACTAGAAATTGATTTCATATAATCGTTCCACATCATGTCAGTGGAAAACCGGAGACAGAGGAATAATGAGTTGCCCTGCTGGAGTTTAGCATCTAACATGTCGAGGGGAGCCAAAAAAATGATTCATTTATACAATTACATTTTAGTTTCGTTTTGGATGCATTTAAATTAAGAAGATATTTTTAAGTCATTTAACATCAGCAATTATTATTATTATTATTATTATTATTATTATTATTATTATTATTATTATGTTGTCATTTTTCATCATATTTCTATTTCGGCTATGGTCGCACTACCTACCAAGTCTGCGGGAAGACCTAAGGCAGATCGTGGTGTGTTGTTATGGCCCCATTTCATGTTTTTTTCTATCTTCCCTAACATCCCTACCATTACATAGACTAAGTCCTCCTCAGTGTGTGGGCTGAATTTAACAAAACAATTTTTTGTATATATCTTAAGCTGTGGTTTCCAGGGATTCTTTCAATGTGTTGTTTTGTTCCATTTCTTATCATTCCAAGCGCACCCACTATCTCTGATACGATACTTGTTTTCAATCTCTATACTTCCTCCATTTCAATTTCCAGGTTTTTACATTTTGACAGTTTTTCGAATTCCTTGGTTGCAATGTTACAATCCGCTGGACAAGCCATATCAATTAATAAGCAAGTATTTTCTTTTTGGTTTTTAACAATAATGTCCGGCTTATTTACTTCAATTTTTCTGCCCATATAGATGGTGACATCTTCTATTTCCATAACCGGTGCTAGGTGATGTTCATACCAGTGTTTGTTTACATATTTTCCATATTATTATTATTAGTAGTAGTAGTATTAGTATTATAATTATGTTACTAATAATAGTAGTTTTGGTGTAGTGGATATCGGCTCGGAACGAGGAATTGGAGATCTTCTGCCAGGTTAGCCGAGACATGATTACCCAACAGTGTATCACGTGTGGCGCTTAGTAATCAACCACATTTTGTTTTTGTTCATAGATAATTGTTTCAATTAAATTTATTTTGGTTTTGCGTTGATAAAGACCGTCAGTCGAGAAAGGTGTCGGTTAAAACTAAATGCACATGGTTGCCGTGTTCGTTTGAGGTTGAGTTTGAGTTTTGTTTAACGGCATATCAACACTTCTGTGGGTTCAAGGTATTTTTAAATGTTCGGTTATCGTGAGAAAGTTGATTTCGTCAGATTTTGATTAATTTTTTTTATTATTTTAGAAAAATGAAAATTTCTATTAGTTTTGTATTCAAAAATGTATTGCTTGTCATTTTGTCCTACAAAAATATGCTACTTTTTTTATTCCAAAATGTATTATAGCAATAATTCATTTTTCCTTCAAAAATGTAATCTTGGTAAAATTTTTCTTTCAAAAATTCATTCTTGGTTATATTTTTTCCTCAAAAAAATGTATTCTTGGTATTATATTTCCTTCAAAATTTATATTTATCTATAAAAGTCTATGTTTTTATACTTTCAATATGTTTAGACGCCAGTTTGGAGGTTAACTAGTTACCCATAGCTGGGACCCTAACAGGTGCTTCCACTCCTGGTCAGAGTAGACCCGGGAACAACAGCAGCTAAGAGATGGTTCCATGCTCACAGCCTCTCAATAAGAGACCTTGCTACCGGATGCAGTTTACCGTCATACCCAGTACAGCTGTGTTTGTAATTGATATTATTAAGGGTATGATTTTTTCTTGATTACACTTAATAATATCAGTTATGAACACGTCAACAATTACTTGCCGTGTTTGGAATATAACATACACATGACTTTACATTCATATTCTCTATACATATTTAGTTTCACGTAAAACAAAAGTCACCCTTGATATTGCCTAAAATTAGTGACGAAAGCGGTCGAAAAAACGAAATATTTGGACAACTGAGTTTTAAAAAGAAAAAAAAATCGCAAGAACACATGAAAAATCATATGAAAAAAAAATAGAATTATATATATATATATATATAACACAGTACACTTGGTATGTAATCCAAGTAAATTCCGAAAGAGATGAACTCAAGTGAACTCAATGTTAAATTCATTTATTTAATTTAACAGAGTAATATTTTATAAAGGATTTTCGATTATTACAGTAGATAATACATATTTCACCACTTTGATGTTGTTATCGCGGCTCGTCAGACCCAATTAGTACAACAGCAGGTAATCAAAATATCAACAACACCCAAAAGATTTCTTTTCTTTTATTTAATTTTGCATAGAGGCTCACATGTCCATATTAGAACAGTCATTTGTAAATGTTATTTACGAAAATTTTTCGCACATTCGAAAAAGATGTGAGCGTCTATGTAAAATTAAATAAAAGAAAATAAATTTCTTTTGGGGGTGATATTTTGATTACCTACTGTTGTACTTTTGGGGTCTGACGAGTCGCAATAATAACATCAAAGCGGTGAAATATGTATTATCCATAGTAATAATCGAAAATCCTTTATAAATAAATATATAGATATATATATGTGTGTGTGCATAAGTATGGTTTCTTCTGACACAATTTCATCAATACGCCCATCTGATATCTTTTCTGTGTTTTGCCGTTAATCGATTAGTCAATCTACTATGCATGATACTGAGTTCAGAAACTGACTTATTATCTTCCATTGTCTTTTGAGCAGTAAAAGGAATTTCCTTTTACAAGAAATTAATCGATGATTGCCACTCGATCGGTATGTTCATACGGTGAAATCTCAGCGTACCATTTGCTTGATTTGTGGGAAGGAGATGCCAAAAAACAAATAGAAACACTCTGTTGGATAATAACACTAAACGTCTACCTTGTTTGTATGTCGTTTTATCCATTAAATGTTATGTACTTTTGCTTTTATTTACGCACTTCAAAGTAGAATTCGGTCAAAATATAGGTAGTTAATAAGCTTTGGTATTGTTAGGTGTGATTTATGCAAGGTATTGCGTTGTGGTGCAGTGGATATCGACTCGGAACAACAAATCGGGGAGCCGAGTTCGAATTCCAGTTGAATTCCTTGCATTCATTTACGCACAAAGACCCTTGGGAAAGGTATTAATCCGTCTCTTCCCTCTAGTTATGGGTTAAATAATAGGACAGATTGGGTTCTATAGACTTGGTCGGTAAACAGCCTATCGCAGAATGCAATGGCAACCTACTGCGGGATAATCTTCTGACCAGTCAGTCTTGTCTCGAAAGACACATGATCGCACAAGCGTGTATCACGTATGGCACTTAACTGACTGACTGAATATAATAACATAATTAAGACTTCTACTGGACATAAAGTGGGAGATCAGTTCTATATTGGTATGAAGTAATAAACTGATCCCCCACTAATTATGACTTAATAATATAATACATCTCTTCCCCCTTTAGCAATGAGTCAAATATCAGGACAGATTGGTTTCGATAGCCTTGGTCGGCAACCAGTCTACCGCAGAAAGCAATGGCAACCTACTGCGGGATAATCTTCTGCCCAGTCAGTCATGTCTCGAAAGAGACATGATCGCCCAAAGCGTGTATCACGTATGGCACTTTAACTGACTGACTGATTCTATACGACAGGTCTACTCGAAGTGTAATTAAGACTCAGAAATTTAGACCTATTTGAAAAGCCACTCATTACACTGGGAGTTACGTATTTTATTTTTGGCTAAGGCTTAAGATTTGTCTATACGTTTGAGATGATGTAATATTTACATTCTTGGGACTGTTGTCCTCATCGTTATTGATAGTTTTAGGACGTTTCGGCAGTTGTCAATTAATGGTTTCTTCATGTACAAGGAATTTCGAACAGTTTATTTCGATCAATTGGATATGTCATGCTTATTCCATGTGCGATGACACTTCCGGATGATATGTAGTTATCTTCCTTTAACTCTCTAAGTTATTTGTTCACCACTGCTGTAGCCAGGTATTGAACTCACAATTCTTTGGGCCAAGTCACTGGAACTAAACAACGCCTATTTCCACTACCTACAGCACTTGTGAACAAATAATTTATAGAGCTGATTTAAAGGGAGATAAATGCATGGTATTCGGAAGTAGCATTGCAGATGTAATGAGAAGGATATACCCAAGGGATGAAAAGATTCGACATTTCTAGCACCTGAAGAAGGCCGGAGCGTGCAACGACCGAAACGTTGTAACTATGTCAATAAAGATGATGACAAGAACCCTAAGAATGTAAATAATGTAGGGTTGATCAATAGAAGATTAATTGAGAAGAATATTGAATTAACTTTAAATGAAATTCATTAAACAGGTAAATACACGAATGATATATTTTCAATTAATAATTTTTCAGATCTGCATTTCCGTCTCTAGTAGTTTTGTGAATTACGGCTGAGAAACCACACAAAGTAATAAATAACAAAAACAGATATGGAGAGACAAAATTTAAGTTATATTGAACAAGATATACAAAATGGAACACGGGTTAGTCAATTCAGGAATACTATTAGTAGAAATCAATATATACAGTCTTGCAGTGAAATAGTATGTCCGGGTAATGAGTTTATATCCAACAACTCCAACTTACTCTCCACCAACTTACTGACCAACGAAGCAACTGCCTTACACCTCTACAATTACATTATTTAGTTGTCCCTCCCACTAAGGGCAACATGTGACACATGGTCAATTATAAGTGGGCTTTCCGGGATATATGGCCCGGCCAAAACATGGCTGTCTATTTTTCCCCAGTCGTGCTTCTACACTTCGGCGGAACCACGACTGGGTTAGTGCTCTCTGTTCGGAAGCAGAGCGCGCCCTCTACCCGAAGGCAGAGTGCTGACATTGAAAAAGTCAGTTACAGCGAGGCAACTGCATTATTTAGTTGTCCCTCCGACTAAGAGCAACATGAGACACATGGTCAGTTATAAGGGGGATTTCCAGGCTATATGGCTCGGCCAAAAAATGGCTGTCTATTTTTCCCCAGTCGTGCTTCTGCCCTTCGGCGGAACCACGACTGGGTTAGTGCTCCCTGCTAGGAAGCAGAGAGCTGACAGTGAAAAAGTTAGTTACAGCGAGGCAACTGCTACTGTTCCCTGTATAGGCAGAATTATATGTACATACCAGGCTTGTTCACTCTTGTATAGAAAAAGGAGCGATCACACAAGTAGATAAAGGACTTATGCTGAAATTTTGCTACTGTTCATATACGATAAAGAAAGTTTCTATACCACGGAGTAGAAGAAACATTTACAAGATCGATAGAAAGCTAAATGTCTTTACTGAAACATCAGAAAATATACTTGATTTAAGGAAACAATTATTTTATCCGATTTTCTCACATTATTTTTAACAAATGTTACAAAAATGTTCTAAAGTAAATTATCTGTTGTTTTATTTTTAGGGGCATATCAAATTCTATGTTTTATTTTTTTATGGTGCTCTATCTACATTGTAATGAACTCTTCCTCATTCATAAATACTAACCTGCGAGACTTCCTGGGGGACAGTCGAGACGCAGTGTAACTTGACAGTTCGGACGGACACTTCTATCTGCTGGTTAATAACACTTTATTTTGTATATATGTTCTGTTATTCCAATAAACTGGTTCGACCGACCTTCTTCTTCTCGTGTCTTTTTTTCCTGGCCCTAACAGGCCATAACATATTTTTAATGCCGAAATATAACTATTTTGTTCGCAATTTTGTTTTTTACCTAATAATAGTTTTAGTGCTAGACGTCTTAATAATTAACTAATATATCTGAGGAGAGAAGAGGTTGATTCATACATTTCCAAATGTATTTGCACGTAAGTAAATATAAGGGACCCAACTGGAATTGAAATCGGCTCTCCGATTAACAATTTCCAGAAATTACCCATTACACCACCCGCACATTTATCTAACTTTACAGCAACTAGTATTCCGAAGCTGTTACTCATTTAAGTACTCAACAGACTCGACATTGCTTAACTTCGTTGATCGTCCAGGAAGTGGGGTTTCAACGTAAAGTGGTAATGAAAGTTAATTTTATTCATGTCTTTTTCATTTCGTATAGAGATTTTTATTTAGAAGCCATCATTTCATTGATTCTGGTTTTGAACAACGACATTTCATTGCAAATACTATTTCTGTCACGTATTTTTCTATGTTATTGTTATTCATAATAAATTTATATTCACAATAAAATTGACTTTTTTTATGAATAATTAGTCTTCTTTCTTAAGAAAAAAGTATTTCCAAAAATTATATTGAAGGAACTCTTAAAAAAACAGTACCAAAGAAAGAAAGTAGAAAGTGCTATGCATCTAATATAATCTAAACTTATTTATAAATGGAACTTGGTGTGTGTGTGTGTGTGTGTGTGTGTGTGTCCGTTGCATTTAGACTCCGAAACGACTAAACCGATTTTCTTGAAAATTTACACAGCTGTACTATAAGCGTCTGCGAGTGTTCTTAGCTAGGTTTTGTGTCGAGGTACCCCCGATAAATATAAAAAATCGATAATCAAAAATCGGGTTATAGAAAGAGTGGTCCGATTTTAATCAAATTTGATACACTCATAGAAAAAGACATAAGAAACGCTATTCAGAAATTTCAAGGTTGCAGGTCTAACAATTATGCAGAAAATCAATAATATATATATATATATATATATATATATATATATAAGGCAAGATGTTTGTGTGCGCGTACGTTTATCTGTCTGTATGTCCTTTATACAAATCCACAATCTTTATCCGATTCTCACAAAACTTCACACAAATATTCTTTAGGCTGAGCCTGAGCTCCAGGACCATGGATTAGTTTTAAAGCTTTCATTACACCCGAGCAACACCGGGCTATACTGCTAGTCAATTATAAAACAAACATAATATATGATTATCTTTAGAAGCAACAGCGAAAATCTGAAATACAAATTGGATATACAAAAATAAAGCAAGTAAAAAAATATAAATGTTTAGGTGGTAAATGTGACTCTTAAATCTAAAAAGATATTGGAATAGCGAAAAAGGCTTCCAAAATCCAAGCAACGCGTTAAGAAACGGGGGAAATTTAATCAGAAACAAACAAAATACTTCCGATCTGTAATGCATTTAATGAAAATGTTATTTACTAAAATGTTGTGTAACTTTAGATTTTCTCCCAAATATTCTGATATTCAATCATTTTGATATATATCTTTCGTTTTGTCCCTTTCTTATTCCTGAGTAGGCCTGTAGCATAGAACGCAGTGATCTTAGTGAAGCTATGCTTGCTATATTTGCAAAAATATTCGGTAATTCCAAATAAATATGAAATGAACTCAATGTTCTAGAATTTACCTAAGATAGGTAAATCAATATCCATACAATAGATATAAGAAAGTAGAAATATATTTATATAAGCGGTCTCCAATATGAACACTTAAAAATCGATGGAAATATATCCAAGAAGTAATAAATGTCTTAGGGATAAAAAAGGGGTCGATAAATGCCTGGGAGTCAAGAGAGGGTCAATAATCATTCGTTATGGAAACAGAGAACGCAGACATTGTATCACACTTAAAAGGTGAACTCGTTGCTCTGTGTATAGAGACTAAAAACAACAATTTGATTTCGAGTATATGCTACAGTAAATACTGAGCAACAACAAGACGGTTATGAAGTTACAGAAATTTCAATCCCTGAGAAGTGTTCTAACAGAAGACCGAAAGTGAGACAATGAGATGATATCAGTAAAAAAAAAAGGCAGCCCAATATGCCAAATACAGATGCAGGATACTAAAATGAGGCAGGTACACAAATTTAAATACCTGGGAAGTGTTCTAACAGAAGACGGAAAGTGCGACACAGAGATCCTAAGGCGAATTGGCATGGCGAAGGAAGCATTCCAGAATTTGAGTAAGGTATTAAGAAACAGGACAATTTCGCTAGAAACAAAGAAGAGAGTACTGGATTGCTATGTGATGTGAGTTCTTCAATATGGCAATGAATGCTGGACAATATCGTCAAAGATGAAAGAAAGACTTGAAGCAACTGAAATGTGGTTCTACAGAAGCCTGCTGGATATAAAGTAGGGGATCAGTTTCATATTACAATCAATATATAAACTGACCCCACACTTTTTGGCCACATCAGTTTCTATACATTTATATTCCTGAGATCCAAAAGCAAAAGGATGCATTCCAGAAGTTGAGTAAAGTATTAAGAAACAGGACAATTTCACTAGAAACAAAGAAGAGAGAACTGGATTGCTATGTGTTGTCAGTTCTTCAATATGGCAGTGAATGCTGGACAATATAATCGAAGATAAAGGAAAAACTTGAAGCAATTGAAATGTGGTTCTACAGAAGGATGCTGCGAATATTATGGATCGAGCATGTGAGCAATGATGAGGTTTTGGAAAGAATGGAAACGAAAAGGAAATTAATACCGACCATCAGGAAGAGAGAGGTGAAGTTCCTGGGACATGCAATGAGGAAAGAGGGCTTGGAGAAACTGATACTAACAGGCCAGATAGAGAGAAAAGGAGACAGAAGAAAGCAGCGGATAACATATTTGAAGGATTTAATCAGGTGGTTGATAGAACGAGGGTTGCATGGTGTAACAGGAGACGGCGGGCTAAGTGCCACCATTAACAGGGAGACGTGGAAAGCCATTTATACCTACGTCCTGAAAGGACAGGGTACATTGCAGAAAAAGAAGAAGAAGGATGCATTCTAGCAGCTGAGTGGAGTATTGAGAGACAAGAAAATTTCACTAGAAACAAAGAAAAGAGTACTGAATTGCCATGTGGTGTCTGCTCTTCAATATGGTAATGAACATTCGACAATTTTCTCAAAAATGTGGTTCTACAGAAGGATGCTGAGGATATCATGGATCGAACATTTGAGCAACGATGAAGTTTTCGAGAGGATGAAAACAAAAAAGGAAACTAATACTTAACATCAGGAAAAGACAGATAAAGTTCCTGGGACGTGTAATGAGGAAGGAGGGCTTAGGGAATCTGATACTCATAGGTCAGTTCAAGGAAAAGTGACAGGTGAATGTAGCGTGTAATACACTTGACGGGCTTGAGCAAGTGGATGACAGGGTAGGTTAACAGCAGAAAGCGTACTAAGAGCCCCTAGTAATAGGGAGATGTGGAAAGGCCATTATCACCTACGCTTTGAAGGGTCACGGCACATAGAATAAGAAGAAGATTACACGTAGTTTAGTGCAGTAGTTAAGCCATTTTTATTTTCATTCTCAAGTTCAAATATGGTTGAAAATTAGCCATGCAGATGCATTTCTCATCAAGCAGAGGACAGATTGAATCTAGATGACTAAACGTCAACAGGCATCAATGGCTTTCCTTGCTAATCATTAAATGAATCCTTCTAGTTAATTTTTAATGATGTTTTTTAATGATTCTTTTTTTTTTTAATCGTGTCACCCCAAGCAAGGCATTCAACTGCCACTATAGCGCAGGGGGTTACATAGAGGGATTGAGTATAGGAAATGTCAGAAGGAGGGTGATAGACGACTTAGGATGTACATAGGGAGAGAGTTGGAGAGAGTGGGTGTGAGGTAATGTGTTAGGAGGTGTCTATTGACCTTACATTTAAACTCCTGTAGGTTGTAGCCGTCGGAGAAGCAAGCATGCGAGAAGGAATTCCACAGGCGGGAAGTGCGAGGAAAGAAGCTGTTAGAGTAGAAATTGCGGTTACATTTCATCGGTTTCACTGTAAAAGGGTGGGACCTCTTCTTCTTCTTCTTCTTCTTATTATTATTATTATTATTATTATTATTATTATTATTATTATTATTATTATTCTTATTATTATTATTATTATTGTATTATAATTCTGCTTGTCCCTTCCTTAGTTACTTAGTTCGTCCGTCCGTTACGCCACTTACTCTCTACACGAGCTTTTTCTTCCTCTCTATCGTTTTAAACGCTACTCTCTTCAGCCTTTTCTCTCACCTTTGCCAAACGGAAGGTTAGTAAATAGTGAGAGAGTAAGAGGAGAGAGCTTATAGCATTACCGTATCAGTAGCAGCTTAAGCTGGTGGTTGTAGCTGTAATTGCGTGTGTGTGTGTGTGTGTGTATATGTGTGTGTACTGTAAAATATAGTAAAAATAGGTAGGTTTGTTGTTGTATCCCGCGACCTAATAACAAAATTTCTGGCCTCTACACCCTTAGCCATTACACAGTTGGTCTTTTCTGTTTACAATGGTCACAGGAGCCATGATTTTTCAGTAATAAAAAAAACATTTTCTCTTTCAAAATCTCTCACAAAATAACGTACAGTTTTTTGGTTATGGTCTGTGCATACGCCGCTTAATATAATATAAGATTACAGTAAAGTAGCTTCTATGGACATTACTTTTATAGATATTTTAATAAAATTACACTCTGTGTTATCGTTATTTTATTATCCAATACCTTTATGTTTGAAGACGTTACTATCATTTGTAGTACATGACAAAATAAAATTTTTCCAGGAAATTATAATTATCCTTTTGTGGAAATTCCACGGGTTCCGCAAGTTATTATTATTGTGGTTGTTACGACAGAGCGGGGCAGAAATATCTCCTACATAATAGTAAAATATTATCTAAATCAAGACACAGTGGTTACTAACGTCTTATATTCTGTGGGAAGTATATACGAACGGTGTTTCTGAGACATTATGTATAATCGTCTCTTCCTCTGCACGTTTTTTTTTCCAACCGATTATCTTGCATTATAAATGTTTTCTATTATGCCATGAGACTTCAAACAAATAGCTCTCGTTGGAGAATATTTGCAGTGCCATGCAACGCCGACTTCGAAAGCGATGGTTAATCGATCTTATTCCGATTTTCTTAATGTTAGAATGTAATTTCAGTAGTATAGACAACAACGCCTCTGTGCTAAATTGGACTCAATGTTCTAGATTCTGATAACTAATACCTGGTGGTCAGTGTATATCTTGTGTCTTATTTGTTTGGGTGATTCGTTTTTTACAGCTTATCAACCCAAAGTCAGAAAATACTCTTAGGTTGTGATAATTTTTATTTTAGGTAAAAATGGTTTAGGGATACACGCCTTACTATTTAACCCATTGATGTGGGAAAATAGGTGTATTCATACCTTTACTAATAGGTAATTGTGCGTAAGTGAACGTAAGTGAGCTCAACGGGAAAAACAAGCCATTATCGATTACACAACCCACAGACCCAAGCTCATAAAATCTGGTTCTTATACTTGACAGTAAGCTGGAAAATTCTTTCAAACTTGTTTTAAGGACAGAAATTGAAAATGTTGTGGAGTATCTTTCGCACTGAATGCTATAATCGTGCTATGTCGGTTGCTAATCGACTTAACGAACCCAAAATGTTAGGAACTTGGTAATGTTCCACTATAAGCTGACTCCGACTAATATCAACTACCTAGTAGTTCTACTGAACTCCAATAAAACTCTAACGAACTTCCCAAGAACTTCTAAGAACTTCTCCCGTTAACTTCCTGTTAACTCTTATTTATATAGGAGGGAGAATCCATTATCTAAAGAATAAGTGTGTTTCCCCATAACCGAAAGAGAGCAGGTATTGTTAAACAGAGAATTTTAAATAAACGGCTAGTTTAGAATAAAGAAAAAGTTGGAAAACATAAAATAAACGGATAGCTGTCTGAAATAACAATGGATAGGCTGAAAAAAATCGAAATTAAAGTCAACAGCATTGTCCGTTTATTCCGGATGTGTGTGTGTAAGCAAATGCTTATATATAATCTTTGGCAGAATATGAAAAATTAGTTCTTAGTTATCCTAAGAATTTAAATAAAACAAAAAAAGAAAATATATCTATACTGAGTTTACCAAAAATATGATGGCGGCTTGGCTAGCATTTACCGTCAATAGATATGCTTACCTACCGAAGAATGGTATAATAAAAATATAAGACAGTTAGTCGAATATCGAAAGACGATTACAAAGATGACGTGTCCAAAAAGGCTAGAGAAAAATATTGTAGTTTTCTTCTCGAACTCTGAAAATAAAAACTGCATTTATTCACAAGTCTGATTCATCAATTTTTGAATAAAGCGGGTTTAGCAACAGTACAGGAAAGAATCTTCTCTTTAGGGTGTCTTCCTGAAAACTGAGTGGACCTCCGTGATTGGTCGGTGAGGTTTATATGACTGGCCGATCACGATGCATAGCAAGTGGGATAAATGAAAGTAGAATTTACTCATTCATCTATCTGTTCCTTGTGCTTCTTTCCAAATATTTATTATTTTAGGTTTTATATGCAATATAAGGTTGTGCGTTGTGGTGCAGGGGATATCGACTCGAAACGAGAAATCGGGGAACCGGGTTCGAATTCCAGTTGAGACTTCTGCATTCATTTACGCGCAAATACCCTTGCGAAAGGTATTAATCCGTCTCTTCCCTCCATGTATGGGTTAAATAACAGAAAAGATTGGGTTCTATAGCCTTGGCTGGCAACCAGTCTATCGCAGAAATTAATGTCAACCTATTGCAGGATAATCTTCTACCCAGTCAGTCATGTCCCTTTCGAGACATGATTGGCCAAGCATATATTACGTATGGCACTTAACTGACTGACTGAATATAATAGTTAAAAACATAATTAAGACTTCTACTGAACATAAATTGGGGGATCAGTTCTATATTGATATGATGTAATAAACTGATCCCCCACTAATTATTACTTAATAATATAATACATCTCTTCCCCCTTTAGCAATGAGTCAAATAACAGGACAGATTGGGTTCTATAGCCTTGGTCGACAACCAGTCTACCACAGAAAGCAATGGCAACCTACTGTGGGATAATCTTCTGACCAGTCAGTCATGTCTCTTTCTAGACATGATTGCCCAAAGCATGTATCACGTATGGCACTTGACTGACTGATACAATATCCCTGATTAGATAGGTAGGTTGATTTTGTTTAGCGGCGCTTCAACCTCAACTGGTTAATTCATGCCAAAATCTAAATATTTTGTACGCAATTTTTATAGAGACTATCATAACTTGTTGATTCAAGCTTTACTATTTAACTCATAGCTGGGTTGAAGAAGTAGAATCAAGTATACGACTGGAATGAATGATCGGTTTTCTACTTATGAAGTCAATATTGTAATATTTCGAGGATAATGATAATAATACTGTTATTACTAATTAACACATAGAGAAGAAGAAAAGGCTTCACACCTTTCCAAAGATTATTTACGTATTAGTGAATAGAACGACCTCAACAAGAATTCGATCTTTGCTTTACGATTTACAAATCTAAGCCATTATCCACTGCATCACAGGTAAATCTAAGTTTGAAACACCCCCTATTCCCAAGTGTTACTGACCTGGCTTGACTTTGCTTAACTTTGGTGATTGTACGGAAACTGGTATTAGAACTTGATTTGGCCGTAAACCTTCTGCTTAGAGGGTAACACGTATTAACTGCTAACTCAGCATTTTAACATTAATTAACATTTTTTGTGGAGCAGTGGATATCGGCTCGGAACGAGAAATCGGGGAACCGAGTTCGAATTCCAGTTGAATTCCTTGCATTCACTTACGCGCAAATACCCTTGGGAAAGGTATTAATCCGTCTCTTCCTTCCAGTTATGGGTTAAATAGCAGGACAGATTGGGTTCTATAGCCTTGGTCGGCAACCAGTCTACCGCAGAAAGCAATGGCAACCTACTGCGGGATAATCTTCTGCCCAGTCAGTCATGCCTCTTTCGAGACATGATCGCCCAAGCGTGTATCGCGCATGGCACTAAACTGACTGACCGATATAAAGTTTCATGCGTCATTTTTTAAAATTATTTTACGTTAAGTTAAACCTGAAAATTTCCAGCAACGTGAATATGACCTGTAAAATTAAATATTTAAAAACGCATTTACTACGAAAAATACATGATGTAGTTTGATATTCGGGATGAATCTAACGTTATAACTTGAAATGTATTGAAAATGATAAGCTTAAAAAATGTTCCCCTTTGAATAATGCTTGAAGTTGATAAATACTCTTAGTAACAGAAGACGCCTAAATTGCTAAATTTCTTTTTTCACACGTATCTCTTGTGAAGATAACTACAGACTTCTTGCTTTCTTGTCAAATTTGATCTTCGAAAATTGAAATGCAATTTTAATCGCTTTCGTTTGTCTTCTTAATTTCTTTTCTTTCATCGTTTTCTCGCCGAAATAATGTTTTTCTCTACCTCATATGTTTTTACACCAAGTAATCTTTTGCGACGGAGAGACTTTATTGCCTTGCATGTTGTGAAATGCTTAAACAATTGCAACAATCCATTAAAGATTTATTTCAGAATTCTCGTAAAATATCTACTTATTTTGTGCCCCGTCCTTTCAAGACGTGGGCGATCATGACTTTCCTTAACTCCATGCTTTGTGTATATTTTATTAAGTTTGTTGTTTTTTTGGCGATCTCTCCTAATCCCTGTTCTGTCAATTATTTACATAAGCTCGTTAGGTGGGCTATTCTAAATTTTCTCTTTTGTATTCCATGTTCCCTGTGAGTGTCAAATTCTTTAAATGCATTTGCCATATTATGTGTCGTGGAAGTAGCAATGGTCTTTTTTCTTATTCTAATTAGAATTTTCCTTTTTGTTTTGGAATCGTCGACGCATTTATTTCAACTATTTCAGTCCCATTTATAGAATTGTATGTGCCTGTTTTTTTTGGGGTGAATATAATATTGACAAAGATAGTGCTTTCTTTCAACCATGCACCGAAAAACAAATTATACAGGTAAGTAATTTTTGTACAGAAAATCGTTGAGAAAATCAGATTTATTATTTTCTATCATCTATGAGATGAGGATTGTAGTCAAACAGAAGAAAGAAACTACGAATTTAGGTACCTCCACTCAATTGCCAATAAAACAAACAAACAAACAAAAAAACAGCATATCATGATGTTAAAAGGGCTCAAACTTAATAAAAACAAAGTTTTATTATCAAAATATTTATGCTGTTATTAAAAGGAAAGATCGAATTTTGTTGTTATTGTTTTTTAAATATTTTAAATCCTTTCTAACACGTTCGAAACTTTAATTAACAATTCATTTTTCGTTTTCTGTCAGCGATTCACGCTATGTTTACCTAAGGAAACTATTAAGAAAATGGGATCGGTCGAGTATATTGATTTGGGGACAAGTAAGTTTTCTTTCGCTCTCGACCACCGGTCAAAAGATTTCTTTTTCAAACCTCAAAGGCTACTTATAAGTAAGCGTGTAAGCAAACATCGTTCGGATTTGTATTTCAGTCTATTAGCAAACATTATTCATGTTAATCATCAAATCTGTGGGCAAGTACAGATATACATATATATATATATACAATTGTGAGAGCAAACAGTGCCCGGATTTATACTTGAGTTTGTATAAATCATCGCTTGCATATATTCCAGTTGAATTCGTTGCATTCACTTACGCGAAAATACTCTTGGGAATGTTATTAAATCGTCACTTCTCCTGCCAGCTATGAGTTACATACCAAGACAGTTTGGGTTCTACAGCCTTGGTTGACGACCAGTCTACCACAGAAAGTACTGGTAACCTACTGGGGCAAAATCCTCAACCATTCATTCATTTTTCTTTCGAAATATTATCATCCAAGCGCGTACCACGTATGACACTTCACTAATAGAGTACAGGCTAACATTTTTCAGATATTTATTTGAGTCTATAATCTACATTGCTTATTAAGTAACATTGCTTATGTACATTGCTGATTAAGCATTTAAGAATTCTCTAAACCACCATACATTTTAGTAAGAAAGATTTCATTTTGCATAATTATACGAGGGTCATTCAATAAATAAGATTAATTTTTAGGTATAAGGACTTCTGATACAGATATAAGCTTACTTTTTTATATTTTTCAACGTAGTCTCCCAGCAGTGTCACACACTTGCCCGATCTGTGCACAAGTTTCCGTAATCCCTCAGCTTAAAAATCTTTGGACTGATGTCTCAGCCAATTGCTCACAACACTTTTGAATTCATAGTCACTTTTAAAATTTCTGCCTCTCGTGAACGCTTTCAAGGGACCAAACAGGTGAAAATCTGAAGGGGCAATGTCTGGGCTGTAAGGGAGATGAAGGAGCAGTTCCCAACCCAGGTCGTTGATGGTTTGCACCGTTTGGGCTGCTGTGTGAGGCTTTGCACCCACCGGCAGCTGACCTTCGAGTAGGCAAGGTCGTCATGGACAATTTTGTGTGCTGTCCCAACAGATAGGCTCAAAGTCCTTGTAATGTCATCCACTGTTACGCTTCTGTCAGACTGAATGTGGTCATTGAATGATTTGGTCACCTCAGAAGACCTCACTTCTGTAGGCCTCCCAGGCCTGTTTTCATCCTCAACTCTGCTCCATCTTTCTTTAAACAATTTAGCCCACTTCTAGACATGTTTGGCTGAAACATATGGCACCATACACAGGTGACATTTTCCTATGAATTTGAACTGGTTTGCACCCTTCAGCAACCAAAAACTTGATAACTGACCTTTGTTCAATCCTGGAGCATGCTTCTTGGTTGGACAATTTTGTTAATCTCCAAAACTCTGAAAGTTTTTTTCTATCTGCCAAAAGTTCAATCCCTTTGAAAAAGAAGTAAAGGAAAAAAATTAAGAAAGTAAGCTTCTGTCTGTATTAGAAGTTCTTATACCGAAAACTTACCTTATTTATTGAATGGCCCTCGTAAATCTACAATTCATCCATTCATTGAATACGGTTGCCGTATCTGGTCGGATGCTGCATCTGCTATCCATCTTGGGGTTCTCGACAAAATCCAGAAGAAGGATCTACAATATAACTAATCTTGACATGGTAGCCCATCTTCAGTCATTTTCTCACCGACATTATGTGGCTTCTCTTTTGTCTTTTCTACAAGTATTTTCATGTCAACTGCTCCGACGTGCTTTTCTCCCTGTTATCCCGACCACATCTCCTGATCCCAGACTGGCGTCAAAGTCCCACCCGTTTACTGTCGAAATAGTTAAATTTAACCACCTCTTCTACTCTAATAGTTTCCTCTCTCGCACTTTCCTATGTAACTCATTTCTTTTGGATTATTTGGGTACCTATGTATACTGGTGAGCCAGCAATAGACTGACTCATTTTATAGTTCACCAATAGAAGGGTTAACCAATCAGTCAGTCAATTAAGTGCCATACGTGATACACGCTTGCGCGATCATGTCTCGAAAGAGACATGACTGACTGGGCAGAAGATTATCCCGCAGTAGTTTGCCATTGCTTTCTGCGGTAGACTGGTTGCCGACCAAGGCTATAGAACCCAATCTGTCCTGCTATTTAAGCCATAACTGGAAAGAAGAGACGGATTAATATCTTTCCCAAGGGTATTTGTGCTTAAGTGAATACAATGGATTCAACTGGAATTCGAACTCGGCTCGCCGGTTTCTCGTTCCGAGCCGATATCCACTGTACCACAACGCACATATATTTTCTCGTGTATTCGCGATCTAACCCTATTCAGTAGTGTGTCTGACTCGTGAGTGTTAATCTTTGACGTTGTTTCTGCGCTGTATGCTATATCCATAAATTTTGGGGTCATGGTCAACTTCCGTTTGATTGCTCACCTGACAGTTACACTATTTAAAAGTTTAAATGCAATGTCAATTACCCTCTTTTCTCTATTTGATCCTACATTTCTAATCTTTCTTCGATCTCCCCGTACCCTGTATCCTTTTATTCCTTTTCTGGAACCCCCTACGCACCAGTTGCACCTTTGCTTTGCTTGGGGAGAAATGATTATAAAAAATTCTATTGCTTTAAAATCATTAAAATACAAATCTCAAAATAAAACTAACACGACGCCTACCTTCAATACCGTATAAAATCAATATTTATTAGCTTGCCATTCATCCTGCCACAAATTATCCGGTGCTCCTGTTTACAGATTCTTGATAAAATCCAAAGAAGAATTTGCAATATTATTTATCTGACTTGACATCTCGGCTTTTCCACAGTCATTACGTAGCATCACTAGGTATGCGTTTTTTATAAATATTTTTGTTAATTATTGTGATGGGTTTTCTTGTTTGATACCTAGATTTTATGAATTTAATCACAGGTTGTAGGGATAAGAAATTAAGAACTAAAAACATTTTGGAAAAACCCAACTAAGAAAAATTCACAAATCAGTGCGAAAAGCTAATTCTGAATCCTGATTGGATTAAAAACAGCAAATTCATATATGACGTATTTTCACGCCTACGTCTGAAAAGGTTCGTTGGAGCCGGCCGCATGACTAGATTTAATTACTTAAGGATATCCTGTGACCGGTCAACAGAGTCAGATGGGAGCCGCGAAACGAAACACCTAAAATGTAACTTCAAATTCAAGTCGACCTAGAAATAAGGTAAGGTCGCACATTGTTCTCTTTCTCCTTACCTCTTTCAACAATTACTACTATGAATATTTTCTACATTTTTGATACCCATAACTTTATCATTGAACCTGAACTTTGCCCTTAACTTCTAAATAATGTTTCTAATTGCACATTAACTTTTACAACTTGTATTATTCTTTTCTTTTAATAACTTTCTTTTTTAAAATGAAAAATGTATATTTTATTCTTACATTCCTCGCCTATGGAATTCCCTTCCATTTACTTGCTTCCCCGAAAACTACAATCTCCAGGAATTTAAATGTAGAGTCAAGAGTCATCTCCTATCTCACTAACCTGCATCATCCCTCTCATGCTTAATTCTGCAAATATCGTACAAGTTAATTGCGTAGAAATGTGGGATTAATGAGCCGAGTTCAAAATCAGACCCTATATTTGGCGTTCACTTTTTTAATAACGACGATGAACAAGGTATTAATCCTTTCTTCTTACCCAAGATATGGGTAAAATGAAATCAGTCAGTCAGTTAAGTGCCATACGTGATACACTCTTTCGGCGATCATGTTTCGAAAGATCTAAGCCAGGAAGACTTCCTCATTGTTTTGTTATTGTAGTGTTGTATCAAACTGTTATTTCTTGTTGAAATGTACATTGCCTGTGTTCACCTCACGGTCAAACATCGGCTGTTATATACAACATATTTTGCATTTGATATATTCTAGGGATTTATCGCAGTCTCTGTACTGACTTGGATAAGTTCAGGGATTGGGAAAATCTCAATTATGTTCCTTTCTCAAATGTCTATCTCTTTCATTCCTTTTTTGTGTATCTATCTACTCTATTTCTATCTGGGTATATCTATCTGGGTATATCTGTCTCTCTAACCGCACCCACGATCTTTGTCAGTTTTTTGTATGTTTTGTTGTTTTTTCCATGTATTATTGCAGATTCTCTTTTGCTATCACTCACTTCTAAGAAAAAAAAACTGAAACCGTATACGGTGGAAAATTTTTCCAACCTCCATATTTTATAAGAAATGGCTAGTACTAGATCACTCATTTAGTTTCTTCTAATATAGAAGTTCGCAGTGTACGACTAAAATGGATTTTTTAAAGCGGTCGCTTCATCATTGATTTCCACGATGTTAGTCGCTGGTCGCTCACTACGGGTCAATTAACATTAGCAAATCGTCAGTTAAATAATTTGACTCTCCTTGTGGTCGTGTATTATAAGCATTTCTTATAACCCCCGGGTGCTAGCATCTCCAAGATATATGCGTAGTGACACAAAAGTTTCATAATTTAAGAATTAGGAGTTTAAATAATGAGACATTATATAATAGTGAAAATGCATAATTTAGAATGTTTCGATACAATAATAACCATTGGCATAATTATAAAATATAATTTAAGGTAAATTAAAATTACACTGAGATGTTGAATTTCCTTTTTTATCTGAAATCAAGAAAATTCAAATGTAAACAACAAATTCAGGTGATTTTCTTGTTTAAATTTCACTTGAATTCGTTGCATTCACTTACGCACAAATACACTTGAGTAAAGGTTTTAATCCGTCTCTTTTCCCTTCAGGTATGTGCTAAATAGCAATACAAATTGAGTTCTTTAGCCTTGGTTGGCAATCAATCTAACGCAGATGTAATGGCAACCTACTGTAGGAAGATATTCTGCCCAGTCAGTCATGTCTTTTTCGAGACATGATCACGAAAACGTACATAACTTACTTGAGTGAAGCAACATTCAAAAAGGAGGTGTCAGATTTTTCCATATCCTCTTGCCGTTAATTTAACTCAACGTTTAGATATATGTTTTTTTTTCAATATATCTAAATTATAATTATGAACTATAAGCCTTATAATGTAAATATTGTTGAAATATGCTGAAAATTTTTCATGATTTGAAATCAAGACAATACAAATAATCACAGACAGAAAAATAACGAAGATACAGGATGACGTTAGGATGATAAATCTGATAAATTTGACCTTGTACCGAACTTTATTTAGATCCTTGTCAATTTACAATTCATTTACGCGCACTAAACATCATCTGCCTAATACCAATTCGGAAATCTTCCCAGGATGCAACTTCTGTCTCCATGGTCTGCTCCAACCATTTAAACTTCGAATCAAGCCATTCGAAAAATGTTGGTATCTTCATTACGGAATGTTACTGAAGCGTTGATAAAAAGAATGTTTAGAAAAAAGAAAGAAAAAAAAACACTTACCGTCGAGACATGTATTCCGAAAGGGTGATCATTAGCCCCACCCTGCCTCGCCTGTTCGTTTCTGCAGAGAAGCGGATCAATATTTGTTGACAAGAATATACAGGACCGCAGGTAGATGTATGGACGTCTGATGTCAGGTCAGCTCACCTTTTGTGAAAACGATTTTACGCAATGCATTAGATCGTTGAACCATACGTGCTGTTGGCATTTGATACAATTTTAACCAGAGATGAGAGCATGGCGGAAAAAATGAGGTAAAAGAAACAGAAGCAAGTGACATTGTTCGTGAGTGGGGAATTAAATAGGTTGCAAAACCCTGCAAAGATCCGAGAAAGAGACAGCAGACACTTTTTATCTATTCTATTGATATTTTTTTCTTCTTCTTCTCGGGTGTCTTTTCTTTGGTACGAGGGTCATTCAATAAACAAGGTGAATATTTCGGTATAAGGACTTTTACGAAGGTCATTCAATAAATAAGGTGAATTTTTCGGTATAAGGATTTCTACGAGGGTCATTCAATAAATAAGATGAATTTTTCGGTATAAGGATTTCTAATACAGACAGAAGCTTAATTTGTTAAAAAAAATTTCCTGTAATTCTTTTTCAAAGGGATTTAATTTTTTTTTTTTTGCAAATTGAAAAAGACTTTGAGAATTTTAGACATTAAAAAAGATGGCCGACCAAGAAGCATGCTCCAGGATTGAACAGAGGTCAATTATCAAGTCTTTGGTTGCTGAAGGGTGCAAACCAGTTGAAATTCATAGGAGAATATCAACTGTGTATGGTTCCACATGTTTCAGCCAAAAGAAATATCTACAAGTGGGATAAATTGTTTAAAGATGTTTGAAAGTGACGATAAAGTCAAAAGTGCTGTGAGCAATTGGCTGAGACATCAGTACAAAGATTTTTACGCTGAGAGAATACGGAAGCTTGTGCACATGTGGGAGAAGTGTGTGACACTGCTGGGAGACTACGTTGAAAAAAAAAGAAAAGTAAGCTTCTGTCTGTATTAGAAAAATTCACCTTATTTATTGAATGACCCTCGTATTTACATTCTCCGTTGTGTTAATATTAATATTTTCCTGCTTTTTTTCGCATACTTCAAAGGTTTTTATTCTTTTACATCTAATTTGCCGCTTCCTCCTTCTTTTTTTCTTATTTTTTTCATTGATCTTAGTTTAAACACTTTCATTCATTTTATATAATCCCTTCTTTTGCTTATGGGAATAAAACCAACTATTTTCGTGAGTTTATTAGCAGGACTTTTATGAGTAAACCTTAAACTTCAATAATTCCTCAATTTAATTTTTTAATTTAAATGAATTTTCTTCTTCTTGTCTCGTTGTTGTTGTTGTTCTTTTTCTTCCTCTCTTTCTCCTTATGGCCATATTATGTTGAAACACTTACTCTTGATGTCGAGCCTGGTTAGTACCAAATGGTCGACAGTTTGCGATTGCCAGGAACTGTAAGCTTATTTTTCGCTTTAAACAACCTAAGTTATTCTGCTATCTACCTAGGGGTCCTTGACAAAATTCAACGGAGAATTTGTAATGTGATCGATCCCAACTTGGCAGCTCAGGTACAGTCACTTTCTCACCAGCGCAATGTGGCTTCCTTGTGTCTCTTCTACAAATACTTTTACGGCTTATACTCCTATGAACGTATCCACCTGCTACCCACTATATATGAATTTACTCGTGCCACAAGATTAGCAACTAGGTTCCACCCTTTTACCAATAAACTTTAAACACACATTTACTCCAACAGCTTCTTTTCTCGCATTTTCCACCTGTAGAATTCCCTTCCGTTTACTTGCTCCCCCGACAGCTACAATATTCAAGAGTTTAATGAGAATATTTTATCCTTTAAAAATGTGTTAAGGTAATAAGCGTTTCATCAAAAATGATTTGTTGGTAAAATCTTTTATTCAAACATGTATATTTTTTCCTTTAAAAGTATTTTTTTATGTATATATTTCTATAAAAGTGTATTTTAAAATTTTCATCGTGTTTTGACGCCTCGTTCGGGGTTTAACTATTTGCTCATAGTTGGGGCCCTAACAGGTGCTACCACTCCGGGTCAATGTGGACACGGGAACAACAGCAATTAAGAGGTGGTTCCATGTTCCTCACAACTTCCTAATCAGAGGCCTTGCTGCCGGATGCAGTTTACTGTCATGCCCAGGACCAAGAAGAAGATGAAAGATAATTTTGGGGAATGAATTGTTCTTTACAGCTTATCAATCTTTTGCTGGTCATTTAAAGTCATCAAATAAGCATAGCAATCTCACGCTGTAACCCCATTTGTGACTGACCATTCTTGATGTTGCTTAACAACGGTGATCGTTTGAGAGTTAGTGTTTCAAAATGATATGGCCATAAGCAGAAGAAGCGAAATGTTTTGAACTGAGAAGTCGTTTACACCCAATAAATACTTTAAAGCAGCTTATAGTACCTGACAATCAGTACCTTCAGATATTTGGTACTGACTATGAACAACGTTACGTAACATCTTTATTCGTTTAAGAGTCGGTGTTTAAACATGATCTAAACTTATTTATCTGCGTGTGTGTGTGTGTCTGTCTGTGTGTGTGTGTTCGTTACCTATAGACTCCGAAACGGCTGAACCGATTTTCTTGAATATTTACGCAGTTTTACTATAAGCGTCTGCGAGTGTTTTTAGCTAGGTTTTGTGTCGAGGTACCCCCGATAAATATCGAAAATCGATAATCGAAAAAATCGGGTTATAGAAGGAGTGATCCGATTTTAATCAAATTTATACACTCATAGACGAAGACATAAGAAACAATATTCAGAAGTTTCAAGGTTGCAGTTCATACAATAGTGCAGAAAATCGATAATATATAAAAGGCAAGATGTTTGTGTGTTTGTGTCTGTTTATCTGCCTGTATGTCTGTATTTTTTCAGCCCTTTTATTTTAGTCTATGCTTTGGGTTTGGCTCTAAGTAGGTATAATTGTAGTTCTTAGTCTCAGCCATGATACCATTTACTAAGAGGACTTATTTACTACTGACCAGGCTCGACGTTGCTTAACCTCGGGGATCGTTTAACAGTCGGGGTTTCAACAAGATAATGCCATAAAGAAAAGAAAAAGAAGACCTAAGAGAAAAACAATTTTTGGAAGTGAATGTTATTTAATAATTTCTCAGTGTTTTGGTTATTTTTTCAATCGTTTCAACCCAAGCAATACTTACCACCACTGATGCGCAGGGTGGGGGCTACATAAGAGTGTTAAAAGATAGGAAGGAGGTGAGTGAAGAAAAAACGAACCAGCTGCAGGAGGTGAAAGAGAAAGGGCAAGAGAAGGATGTGAACACAGGAGTGAAGACAGTTGCGAAGGTAGAGGAAAAGGAAAAGAACAAAATACATGGGTTGATGTAGAAAGAGTGAAGAGAAAGACGAACCAGTTACAGGAGTGAAAGAGAAAGGGCAAGAGAAGTATATGAAAAGAGGAGTGAAGACAGTTGCGAAGGTAGGGGAAAAGGAAAGGAACAAGATATACGGGGTGATGTATAAAAGACTGGAGTCAAGTGAATGAGATGGGAATTGACATTTAAATGAAGAAAAAGAAACCATTTGTTAACTGTCAACCAGGCTCGATGCTGCTTTATATTGAGGTCATTTTTAAAATCGGTGTTTTAACCTGATATGGCCATAAACAATCGGAAGAAAGAGAAGAATAACTATTTTGACGGAAGTTCTTTTTACAGCTTATTATTATTTTGCTTGTTATTTAAAGGCAGAAAATATTCATAACCAATCACCGATGTTAATCAACGACGTGCCTGGTCAGTAGTATATTTTTGACAGCTTAGGAATGACAGATATTGTAAACTCTTTTTCTGCCTTTAAATAACTATTAAAAAAAAGATAAGCTCCATCCAATAATTTTGTCCAAAAAATCCTCCTTGTTCTTTTTGTTGTTCTTTTATCCGCCTCCCCTCCTCCTTATGGTTATGGTTTTTGGTTGATTTATTTAATGGCATATCAACTTATGTAGGTTATTTAATGCCAAAAAGGTGGGGGTTTTAAGGCATTTTTTTAATGTTTGGTTGTAGTTAGAAGGTTGATTTAGTCAGATTTTAATGAAAAATTTTTGTTCTTACTATTTATATTTTAGAAAATTGAAAATGTCTTCTAGTTTGGAATTCAAAAATGTTTTTTTGAGAATATTTTTTTCCTTCGAAAATGTGCTAAAATAAATTTTTCTTCAAAAATGTATTGTTGGTAATATTTTTCTTTCAAAAAAGTATATTTTTCTATACAAGTCTATTTTTCTGTATATATTTCTATAAAAGTGTATTTTTATACTTTCCTAGTGTTTTGACTCCAGTTTGGGAGGGTCAATTATTTGCCCATATCTAGGACCCTTACAGGTGTTACCATTCCGACTCAGGGTGAACCTGAGAACAACAGCAATTAAGAGGTGGTTCCTTGCTGCCGGATGCAGTTTACCGTCATACCCAGGACAATATAGTTATGGCCATATCATGTTGATACACCGACTCTAATACAATCACCGATGGTAAGCAAAGTCGAACCTGGCTGTTACCAAATGGTTAGGATTACCCAGTACGGTAAGCTAATTTTCTGCCTTTAAATAACCAACAAAAGATGGATAAGCTGTAAACAAAAATCAGTCCAAACAATTCTTCTACTTCTTCTGTGTATGGCCATATTATGTTAAAACATCGAATTTCATACGACTACCAATGTTAAACAACGTCGAGCTTGGTCAATACCACATGGTTGACTGCTTGAGATTGCCAGGTATGTAAGCTTATTTTCTGCCTATAAATAACCTTCAAAGGATTAATAAGCTGTAAAAGATAATTCAGTCTCAAATATTATTATTCTGTTCATAGATATATCATGTTCAAACAGCGCATCTGAGTTAAGCAACACCGGGCCTGGTCAGTAGTAAATGGTTGGCAGTATTGAATTTCTTAGTACTGTAAACTTTTTGCTTTTAAATAACTAGCAAAAGATTGATAAACTGTATAAGACAATTCAGTCCAAAAAATCTTTCATCTTTTTCTTCGTATTTTTCTATTTATGTCTGTATCATGTTGAAAAACCGACTTTCAAAAAACCACCGATGTTAAGCATTGTCGAACATGGTCAGTACCAAAACGTTGGTAGCCTTAGATTACCTGGTACTTTAAACGCTATTTCTGCTTTTAAATAACTAGCAAAAGATTGACAAGCTGTAAAAGACAATTTAGTCGCAAAAATTATTCTTCTTATAGACATATGTTAAAACACTGAATCTCAAACAATCTCCGAAGTTAAGCAACGTCGAGTCTGATCATTATTGGCAGCTTGGATTTCCAGGTATTCTAAGCTTTGTTTTGTGTGTGTGTGTGGGGGGGGGTGTTGTAATTAATAACTGTTTCAAATCGAAGGGCCGCCTTTCAATCCCAGTCGGATTCGTTATATTCACTAACGCACAAATGCCCTTTGGAATGGGATGAATCCATTTGTTCTTGTTAATTAATTAGCAGGACTGGTATAAGTAAATCATTATTATCATAAAAAAATTTTTTACCATCTAAAAATATTGATAAGGCGTAAATAACAGTTCAGTTCAAAACATTATTATTATTATTATTATTATTATTATTTCGTCTTCTTCTTCTTATTATTATTTCTTCTACTCTCATTCTCTTCCTTATTATAATAATAATTATTAACTTATTATTATTATTATCATAATTATTATGATAAGTTATTATAAGTTATAAATTATTTTTATTCTTATAAGTTAATAATTATTAACTTATTATTATTATTATTTCTTCTATTCTCATGCTCCTCCTTCTTTCATTTGATTCTCTTCTCGTAGCATTTTTCTTCTCCCTTAATTTAAATATCTGGGAAGTGTTCTAACAAGAGGTGGAAAGTGCGAAACAGATCCGAAGGCGAATTGGCATTGCGAAGGACGCGTTCCACAAGCTGAGTAAAGTACTAACACACAGGAACATTTCACTAGAAACAAAGAAGAGTGTTTTGGATTGCTATGTGATGTCACTTGTTCAATATGGCGGTGAATCTTGGACAATATCCACAAAGATGAAGGGAAAATTTGAAGCAGCTACAGAAAGATGTTGCGGATATCGTGGACCGAGCATGTGAGCAATAATGAGGTGTTAGAAAGAATGGAAACGAAAAGGAAATTAATACTGAGCATCAGGAAGAGACAAATGAAGTTCCTGGGACATGCAATGAGGAAGGAGGGCTTGGAGAATCTGGTACTAACAGGTCAGATAAAGGGGAAAGAGACAGGAAGGCAGCAGATAACATATTTGAAGAGCCCGAGCAGATGGATGACAGATCGGGGGCTGCGAGACGTTCCAGGAAAAAGCGTGCTAGGAGCCACCAGAGATGGGGAGATGTTGAAGGCCATGATTGCCTACGTCCTGAAAGGACAAGGCACATAGAAGAAGAAGAATTTACCGCCATACTTATTCTCTTCTTTTTGGTCCAATTCTCTTCTTTTGAAATTAATTTTCAAAGTTCTGTCTTTGTTTCTCTTTTCGTTCTTTTTTTTAAATCTAATTTGTCTCCACCTTTTTTCTTCATCTTTCTTATTTTCTTCTTCTCTTCCAAGCCCTCCACTTTTCCTCATTTTTTTGCTTTGCTTCCATGTTTTCCCTTATTTTCTCTTTTTCCTTTGTTATTCTTTCATTCTCTTTCATTCTTTTATATTAGTGTTAAGATTACTTTTTCGTCGTCTTCACTTTCTTGAGCATCAGGGTCACATAATAAGGAAAGAGAGCTTAGAGAATTTGACACCCAGAGGACATATTGAAGACAAGAAGGAAACTGCGTAACCTCTAGAATAGATACCGCCAATAAATCGGTAAAATTATAATTCTGGAAAGGTCAAAATATTTTTAATTATTAAAAAAAAATGATCCCTTCTAACATGTTCGAAATTTTGGCAGAAAATCTTGTTTTGATTTGAGTTAGAGGGTAGATAAAAAGTTACGACTGTTTACAATGGAAAACGTAATGATGACATCACCCACTTTATTTACGTTGACAAACACATTAATTTGGAAATTCTCGCAAAAATCAAATCATTGTCAGATTTTAATGAAACTTGCAGTATGCATTCACAAATGAATAAAATTATTTTTAAAATTATTTTTTAAACCTTTGTAAAAATAGTTTTTATTACCTCTGTTACCCCACTCTGCTTAAATTTTAATTTGTTGCGGACTATAATTTTATTAGTTAAACGCAGGACTCATTGGGGAATATAAATTGTCTATTTTTTTTATTTTACCTCTACATCCGAAAATCTGCTCTGAAGTGTAAAATAAAAAATGCAATAAAATTCTGATAGTATTCAATTTGATAAGCTTTTAATTGCTTGAATAAATAGTAAGAATTCAGGACATCATAGTCTGAAGAATTTCTTTTTGATTACTAATGAAATTTTAAAAGAATTGTTTCCATTTTTTTTTTAATTACAATAATTTACAAAATTTCAAAACTATTTTTAAAATCATCAGTGATTTGTTACGGTTAGATTTTTTAGTTAAGAATTGATGATTATATTGCCTATCGAAAATTGAAAAGTTTAATAAAAATCGTTTTGACTCCATATTTTTAAAATATTTTTTTTGTGTAGTTTAAGTTTTTTCGTTGTATGGTAATTTCTATATGCATATTATAAGGTCAGAGCCTCCTTCCTTACCTGCAAGAAATTCGTACAATTTTGTCACTTATAAACAGCATACACATTTATTTCTTATCAGTCACCTGTCAACATATTCTTGATTTACGGCGGACAGGTCAAAAAGTTCAAGTCTTTGATTAAGAAATAGTTTTATTCTAAATTTCACGCTATAAATAAGTAGTACTTGTGTAAATCAGATTAATTTAACATAAAATTTACTAATTTTACAAAAATAATGTGTCACTTATTTTTGCAAGATTTTTAAAACCGAGAATTAACTTTTGTTTACAAATGCGTCGATCACTCAAAAATTGCTGCAAAATTCAAAAATTGAAAAAATCTAAAACTTTTAAATTCCAATCGATATAAATTTTCTTTGAAATAAATCAGAGTATTTTGCATAGTGAAAATAGTAAATTTAATCATTTAATTTTCAATTAAAACTAAAATAAAAGTTTCAAGAAAACTTTTCATTCAAAGTTGTTTTGTTTATAAAGTTAGATATCGAAAATGAGTGGAGGTACCTACTTTATCAGAGGTCGACAAACGTTTAGAGTGGGAGAGTCAAAAAGCTATGTGGAGTCATAGAGCGGGGTTAAACAGCTATGGCTCCAGTGTTATGGAGGAGAACCATGTTATCAAATATGTGAATAAATTTTCTTTGTTTGAAGAAAGCAAGGATTCAATATAATTTGATATCTGATGGGAATTTTGTTAAAAAAATTTACATCTTAAAAATAAATGTTTTATAAATCAGTATTGAAAAACAATCTCATTAAAATCGGTTAAAAACACGATTTTCTATTCATTTAAATGTGCCCGCTTATGAAAGTAATTTCACAGAAAAAGTGAAAGTGAGGCCGTACGCTAATTTTGGCGATCCCTACAAATAAAAAATAAAAGTAAAACACATTCTCCAGGTAAAAAGAAATATTTTTTTAAATTTCGATGCAATATATTCAGACGATCAACTGTCACTTTGGTTTGCTTTACCTATATTTATATCATGTCCTGAGTAAGGTAACGGGCTGGACAAGATTCACTCGGGGATCGGATATGGCCCATGGGCCAGGGTTTGCCGACTGCTGCTCTAGAGTGACAAGCATGTTTATGCAACGATTCATGTTAGTTTAAAGTTTTGAAATTTGGTTTGCAGTGGTTCACACAAACTTTTAAAAGACATCCTTCATACAATCAGATATTGTTTCATTTCTTTTAATTTAATTCCCTGAATTTTGCAAGCAGCCTCAATGACTTTGATACCCAATTTAAAATGACGTTTCAGAATGACTGCAGTCTCAATATTTGCTCTTTAAACATCTACAACATGATATATAGCCAAATGGTGTCTATAAGAAACGTCTATATGATTTGTAAATGGTATGTAATAATATCATGAAGCTATCCTCTTTAGACGTATACATAAACTTTGGAGTAATGCTTTTCACACAAATAATTGCAATATTTAATTTTTAATCTATATCATTTAATGACATTTTTTTTATAATCTTGGAATATACCCAATTGATGGCTACCCATTAATGCTTGCCTCCCCAAAAATATTACATATTAAAAATACTTTATAAATCAGCATTAAAAAAATCCATTAAAATCGATTGAAAACACTATTTTCTATTCATTTAAATGTGCCCGCTCACGAAAGCAATTTCACAGAAAAAGTGAAAGTGAGGCCGTACGCTAATTTTGGCGATCCCTACAAATAAAAAATAAAAGTAAAACACATTCTCCAGTTAAAAAGAAATAATTTTTTAAATTTCTACGCAATATATTCAGACTATCAACTGTCACTTTGGTTTGGTTTACCTATATTTCTATCGTGTCCTGAGTAAGGGAGTGGGCCGGACAAGATTCACTTGAGGGCCAAACGTGGAACGCGGGTCGTTGGTTGCCGACCGCTGTACTATATAATGAGTTTATGCAAATGGATGTCAGATCAGGGTACCTTTGGAATGGCGTAAATACAAACGTTACTCATAATAACAAAAGATAATAAATTGTGGATAGCTGTGATCGTTGGCGTCCCGAATGAGCATGACATATTGAAGAAGAAAGATCTTAGCTTAGTGTGGTACAAGAACAGAAGAATAGAGCATTCACTGATAACATGTTACTCGACTATTTTTAGTTCTTCCTTTCTTCACTAGGGATTTTTTTACTTTTATTGTTTTTGAATCGCTTTTTTTAAACACAGCTGGAATTAATCTCTTATCAATTTTCTACCTTCTTGAATAGCTTTTTTTAAATATACATCCAATACAAAGCCCAAGAGATGTTCTAGATAAAAGGTTACTAATTCAGACTGCTGTATAAACTTCAGATTATGAAAGATAAAAATAAACGTAGATTTGAAGCGGGTGAGGTTGTAGTGATCGGAGAAATATCCTCTCGTCACCCAATGCAGTGGGTTTTGCGAAGAATCAGTATAAGCAGAACAGCTTTCTAACCAATGACATATTCGTATGGCCTGTGGGTGTTTCGACCCTGTTATCATGACATAATGGGTCCTAGGTGTAATAGTCTGAGCTGATAGAACTAATGTGTCTAGCTCGTTAGATAACCAATCCGGACTTAGCAGCTCGCCTTTAGTCACTTTCCAACCAACGTGATGTGACTTCCCTTTGTCTTTTCTACATGTATCTTTTTGGCAACTACTCTGACTAGGTTTTTCCCTGGTTCTCCGACTACAGGTATTTATTCGTGCTACTAGTTTGGCACAAAGGTCCCACTTTTTTACCGTCGAATTACTTAAATGTAACTATCTCTTCTAATATAATAGTTTCTTTTCTCGCACTTCCCGTTTGTGGAACTCCATACCATTTGCTTGATTCCCTGATAGCTACGATCTCCAAAAGTTTAGATGCAACATTTATTACACTTTTCTATTTGTTTGATTTTTACCCATCTCTTATCCTTTCTTCGATATCCCCAGTACCTTGTTTTTTTTCTCTCACCGTAACCCCCTTCGCAACAATGGAGCTCCTGCCTTCCTAATGGTGAAATGATTATAAAAAATGTCTTGTAAATAGAAATAGTAAATGACTAAAAACTTTCTGTAAGAAAAGAGTTGTAGGATGAAAATAATTAATGGCCAACAAGAACGAGAAAAACCATTCAAATTCTCAGTTAGAAAGTCAGATGTGGTAGCGGTCCTCTATATTTAATCTTAGTCTTTTCTGAAACGTCTTCAGCCATGGATCGTGTATATGAGTTATGCATGTCTCAAGAGAAATTTAGAAAATAAAATAGAAAAATATAACACTCACAGACCCTCGTTCCTTTATACGCTCCTTACAAATACTGGGGCGTCTGTTCATCAGATCAAGTGGCTTCATCTTCGACGTCAAATGATGTTGCCGGTACTTTTAATCTTACTCTCTCTCTCTCGCTTTCTCTTTCTCTCTCTCTCTCTCAAACTCTTTCCTCCATCCACACTACTCCCATTACATCGGTATTCTCATCCGTCTATTATCCTTCTCCTGACACTCCCTATAACCTACCCCTCTTTTTCATCGCTTTCCTCTATGTAACCTCCTGTGCAACAGTGGAAGTAAAACTGCCTTGCTTGGGGTGAAATGATTAAAAAAATGTATCCAGATCTTTATTTTACACAACTTTTCACCTTCTTTTTTTAAAATTTGTTTCGTCTTCTTTTTTTTTAAAATTCTATTTATTTACTTCCAGATATATTTTATCTATTTTTCGTCTCTACACATTTTATTGCACCCATTACTCTCTTCTTTCTGCGTTCTGCCATCAGTACTTTCTGGATAACCAATGAAAAATCGATGTCACCTTGCAGACATTGGTAACGGAACCAGAAGCAATTGAAGGTTATACTCAGCGAACAATTTTCTCTTTTTCCTTTATTGATCTCCCAAGCGAATTCTTTGTTTGCGATCGGCTTATTTATCTCTCATGCACAAAAATGTATATTTATAGAGGTCAGTTGATATCTATGCTATTCTAATCAAGCCTCCAGCTACACAATCAACACAGGCAAGTTATATATTAGACGGTTTATCCATTAATAAGATCTATACACATCTATTTATTTATAAACTACCTTTATAATAAAAAACATTATCTATATTATTGTTTCCTTATTTTTTATATACAAGTAAATCTATCTTAATTTCTATTTTGTATATATAGCACCTAATGAGTCAGATGAACCTACCTAGGTTTCTCCTAAACGGATCGTCAGGGAAAGATGGCTCATTTAGGTGAAACCTAGGTAAGTTTATCTGGCTCATTAGGTGGTATTTAGTTCGCTCTACTGAGAGCTTTCTGTTAGATGGTTACTCATGTCGTACTTTTTTCTTTGGGCTTCGTGCTGATTTCGATCCGAACACATTTGACTGACTTTCATGCCCTAAGCTCTTTCTTTTGTTGCAACCATTTTTTCCTTCGTTCGATAGTTTTCGAGGAAGGTTCTCAAGACGAGTATAATTATAATCTCGTTTATATATATATATATATATATATATATATATATATATAATGGAAATTCAGTAATGAATTAGAAGACTCTCAGCTATTGGCGTATGTATACATGATATATCACACGCTAACAGTCTGCCACCTTCTACCGAGCGCCCACAGCTTAGAGGTAGAATCGCCAACTGACGGTTTTCAATCCTGGGTAAAAAGCAATCGGATGTCTAACCGTACTGATGAGCTGTGTTACAGCGAAACAAATCAATCTGCGGATGACTATATATATATATATATATATATATATATATATGCATGTTTATTCTTAGGCTCTTTGTATGGAATTCAAGCCCCATAACGTTGTGATTTATCACTTTCTATCTTTGTTGCTTTCTTTAACTCTTTGTACAGCATTTACTTTTACCAAATACAATGTCGTCTGCAAAAATATTTTTGTCTTAGCAGCATGTTGTAGATTTTGTTTGAGAAACCACACAAAATAATAAATAACAAAAGCAGATATGGAGATAAAAAATGTAAGTTATATTGAACAAAAATATACAAAATGGAACACGGGTTAGTCAATTCAGGAATGCTAGAAATACTATTAGTAAAAAACAATATATACAATCTTGTAGTGAAAAAGTATGTCCGGGTAATGAGTCTATATCCAAACAACTCCAACTTGCTATGCCCCAACTTACTGACCAACTAAGTGACTGTACAATTCTTCTTTACAGCTACTGTTCTCTGTATAAGCAGAATAATATGTACACATCAGATGAGTCCATTCTTGTATCCAAAAAGGGGTGATCCGAAACGCAGCATATTTAAGTTAACCATTTAGTATCCATTGCTCTTTTTAATATATTTTGCTTTATATTATTTAACTTTGATAATGTTATCAATAATATTGCCAATACTTGAAAGAATAAGTGATTAGTAGAAAGGTTCACTAAGCACTCGGTTTATCTTCCTTCCATATTTGCTTAACTGGAATAAAGTTTCACCCAATTTTCTGGTTTAAGTTGCAGTTTTCGTTCCCTTCTTGATCGTCTGCTCTGAGCTTTCGTTTTGAAGATGTCTACTTGGCAGTTTTCTGGTCGCTGTACCCCGACTGCTAGCAAGGAACTCGAAATCTTTGGTACCGCATGGAGAAGCTGTTCTGGTTATCTGTCGCATAATATCGGGATTCTTGCAGTACCATATCATGCATGTCTAGCTGTTCATGCAAGTGCTTTGGGATTACATTATGATGTAGACTGAGCCATCTTTCAATAAGTTTTTATTGCCTTAGAAGTTGGTTTTGTTTTGTTTTTTGTTTTTTTTTGTTTGTTTGAGTTTTGTTTAACTTCATATCAACACCTCTGAAGGTTATTTAATGCCAAAAAAGATAGGATTTTAAAGGTATTTTTTTAATGTTCAGTTATAGTGAGAAGGTTGATTTAGTCAGATTTTGAGTTTGAGTTTTGTTTAACGGCATCTCAACCTCTGTGGGTCATTTAATGCCAAAAACGTGGGGTTTTAAGGTGTTTGTTTTTTAATGTTCAGTTATAGTGAGAAGGTTGATTTAGTCAGATTTTAGAAAATGGAAGATGTCTTCTCGTTTTAACTCAAAAATATATTGCTGGTAATTATTTTTCCTTCAAAACTCTATCATGACATTTGTTTTCCTTTAAAAATGTATATATTTCGATAAAAGTCTATTTTTAAGTATATATTTCTATAAAAGTGTATTTTTATATTTTCATAGTGTTTTGCCCCCAGTTTGGTGGGGGTAACTATTTTCCCATAGCTGGGACCATAATAGGTGCTACCATCCTGAGTCAGAATGGACCTGGGAACAAGAGCAATTAAAAAAGTGGTTCCATCCTCCTCAAAACCTTCCCATCAGAGGTCTTGCTGCCGGATGCAGTTTACTGTCATACCCAGGACCTGCCTTAGAAGTTGGATAGTAACGATTATTTTGGTCTTGTTCGTTTGAAACCTTTCTACGACTAAATATGAGATTAACAATAGAATTAAATCAGTTTGTAAAAAAAGTTACCAAAACCCTCAACCTCTCTTTCTCTAACATTTGCGTTATTCTCACAAATTTCTGGAGTTTCCATTTCTTTCTCTTGAAACTCTTTTCAGATATATTAGCGTTTTGGGAAACTAATTGAAACTTTTCTATCTCTACTGAAATAGGACACACTTGCATGTCCTTGGAGTTTATATTCAGGAAACAATCAATCGTATCTTAAGCGTACGGATAGTTCTTTGAAGCGCTTTTGACACTCATTAATACAATCTCTTCGCTTTTCCTTATCGACCATTAGAATTAAATCGTGTTCGACAAAATATCTGAGCGTATATAAATATTTCTCTTTCTCTTTCTCTCTCTATATTCAGCTGGGAATATTTTTGTGTTTAGTGCTGTCATTGTTCATCAGATTAAGTGGCTTCATCTTCGACGTTTAATGATATTGCCGGTACTTTTAATCTCTCTCTCTCTCTTTCTCTTTCTCTCTCTCTCTCTCTCTCTCTCTCTCTCTCTTTCTCTCTGTTAAATAGTTGACTTCCCTACTCCCTTTGACCAACATGACTTCTTGTTATATACCATTGTCGTGTTTGGTATATACTGCTGCTACCATCGCTGCTGGAACAACAAACGCTTTGACAGATAAGCAATAACAACAAACAATTAACATTTTTTATTCTCTTCGCTGATCGTTGTGTGTAGAGCAGTGGCCAGAGATCAACACACGCGCATACGTGGAAGTCGATCACTGGGTTTGTTATCCGATATCAACTGTTTTCCAATCTACATATCCGATCTCAACTGTTTTCCAATCTACATATCTGTCGAACCTCGTTTGAATATGTCATGTTTCAGGCACATTGCTTACAAAACAATTTCGAGGTTTATGTTATCTGTCCTTGGCGACGCTGTTTCCTAACACCTGATCACTGTAAATACATTTCCGCGTGAAATTACGGAGGAGATCAGATAATATATAACATTCTTATTTGATTTGTTCTTAAACTCCACCCTTGATTATTGTAATGATTTGAAACTTTTCCTCTTGCCAATTTAAATGACGCTGTAGTGTCTATTATTATTTCCTTTCACTCGTCAGTTAGACTTGAACCCTTATCAACATATTTTCTGCTACCAAAGTATTGACTGGTGTTTATTTCTTTCGTGTCGCTACTCGGAGCAAAATTTTGAGACGTTCTACTGAGACTAATAACAATGAAGTCTTCCAGTGATTGAAAAAGGGTTTTCTGTTTTCTCGTAAATACCAGATAAAACCACGCTGTTCTTGATTTAAACTGACCTGTTAAACCACTACATTCCATAGGAATCGCTATTCCTATTGTACCATGCTTATCGCTCTGATCACAATAGATGTTTTTTTTTTGTGTTCGCTCTTAGTAAGGATAAACGTGTTCCCAAAGAGATAAAGAAGGCATCTATTTTATTCCCGTGGCTACTGGCGGGTCTGTAAAAGTGTGTCACGGATACCTCACAAACCGACCTTTTCCGTCACTTTGAACTGTTATTTAATATCAGTCCTCCTATATTGCAGTGATTGTTGGAATGTCTCCCCACAGAGGAAGAAGATACGTGAAGCATCACAAACGAGTTTCTCCTACTAAAAATACCATGGATTGGATGTGTGTGCAACGAAAAAGTTCTCGAAACAATGAAAGCAAAAAAAGAGATTTATACTTAACACATGAAAGACAGTAGGTACTTCTCGGTTGCATAATAAGGAAGGGAAGCTTAGAAAATTTGATACTCACAGGATGAATCGAAGTCAAGAAGGGCAGAAGAAAACAGCTCATATGCTACTGGGTAAGTTTCAGAAAATGGATGGCGGAGCAGAGTTTGGAAGATATGAAGAAAAGACAAAATTTATTGAAATCTACAAAGGACAAGAAGTTGTGGAGAGTCATAATCGCCAATGTTTTGAAAGAACACTGCACATAGAAAAGGCAAACTTAGACCTTAGTCCTCGCAAAAAAGAACGAAGTGTCAAAATGACCGTTTTTCCATTGACACCGGAATTATTTTAGGTACTTTCACTCTTCGGCAATGTATATTATTTTAAAAAGCGATGATTAGATTTTTAATAAAAGCTAAACATATAAGTGTCTACGGCTATATTGTGTTGAATACATCGGTTCCCGTCCGATCACCGAAGTGAAGCAACTTTGAGCCTGGTCAGTACTTAAATAGGTGACCATTTGGGAATACCAGGTGCTGTAAACGTAAGGACCAAATATGGTCCACCGGTCCTCCAGGTTTGGGAGTTGGGTGCAGGGCTAACAAACCTGCCCCATAAAAAACAGTTTGTTACAGAAACAGCAACAAAAGGTTGCTGCCCTATGCACCATCTAGGTATGATGGATAAATGATGATGATGAAACATATAAGTGAATTTTCGTAATTTTTTTCTTTTGAGAATAATATAGATATAAACTTCGATTTCTGTCCAAAAGGCTGGGAAGGATTGGGGAACAGACAAGATGAGAAACTCTCGACTTCTAAATAAGTAAATGTTATGAATTCTAAAGAAATTCTAATCTGTCTTTAGAAATCATTGACAAAATTAAATTAGCTGTTAAAAAAGAATCAGTAAAACTTTCTGAAACGGATCATTCTTTAAAAAGAAAACTACAACAAAAACTAGGATGACAATAACTTCAGTGCAACGGATATAACCTGAAACAATCCCAAACTCTCGTCAACGTCTGTCTTTTAACTTGCAAATGAACACAAAATACTTGAGTTTATGACACCAGATTAATTGTGGAAAACTATTATTTTACTGATGACATTTTTATCTATTGTTTCCCGAAACTAATTTATATGATAACAGGGAGAATAATAATCCGAAATTTTGAGTGACTCAACAAGATGAAATGAATGTTTTTTGTTGCTATTATTATTTTTGTGGCTATAATTCCGTTCCTCTTGAGAGAAAACTTTCGTGAAAACAGGGCGATTTGTCTGTGTATTTTGTGTCCAAATTTATGAGCCGGAACAGATTTCCAGAAATAAAACAGTATTTGCATCTTGCAGACAACCAGAAACATGATAAAACCAACAAAGTTGCCAAAACTTCGCCATTTTATAACCTCTTGAATTTCAATATTCATCAATTTCCATCTGGGACTGTAATTTCAGAACTGACAAATCAATGGTTTCTCACTACAGCCATTATGGAGCCAAGATGTTTATTTACGGAAAGTCAATTTGTTTTAGATTTAAGATATGTGTTCTGTGTTCGGATTCCTATAACAAATGGACATATACAGTGAAGTACTTCTTGCGTTCGGAGCTTTGAACTCTGATGGAGGTAGTTGTATTCATATAAGAAATCCTTGTTATTTGTTTGCCGATAATTTCTTTACCAGCTAGAAAATTGCTTTCTAAACTAGCTGATAAAGAAGCTGAATGGGCAGGTACCGTACGTATCAACCGAACAACTGATAGCCAAAAGAAGTTAAATCTTAGAAAACCACGAGGAAGATATGGTTGCTATGCCCGTTTCTTTGCTGTCATTTGCCAATGGAACTCAAAATATGCAGGAAATATTGTCAGCAACAGTCACATCTTGAATAAAATGAACCGTCGTGTCAAGTGGAAGAAGGATCAGGTAAAAGTAACACAGCTACACTTGATTCATCATTCGTGAAGATGGTTCCGTTTGGTTTATTATATTGAACCTGACTAATAGCATATGATTTGAGATTTCAGGTTTCAATAATGCTGTTAATGGAGACTTTTAGTTTTGCTAAATGAAGGCCAAAGATTTTTTTTTTAATAATCATATCGCAATACGCAAGGCAGTATACTGCCACTGATACGCAGGGTGTTATTAGGAGGAAAGTTATGAGAAAGAGTGACGGGTTATAGGGAGTGTCAGAAGGTGGGTAAGAGAAGGATGAGAATACTGATGAGAGTGGAGTGGATGGAGAAAGGTGCATGGGAGAGAGGATGCAAGTCAGTGAGATACGAGATGACTGTTGACTTTACATTTAAATTCTTGGAGATTGTAGGTATCGGGGAAGTAAATAAACGGAATAGAATTCTACAGACGGGACGTGCAAGAAAAGAAGATGTTAAAGTAGAATTTGCATTTACATTTAATTGGTTTCACAGTTAAAGGGTGGGACCTAGTTGCTAATCTTGTGGCTCGAGTAAATTCATATTTAAGAGGCATCAGTAAACTAGGTCCATTGAAGTAGAAGCCGAGAAATATTTGTAGAAGAGACACAAGGAAGCCACATTACGCGGGTGAGAAAGTGACTCTATCCAAGCTGCCAAGTCGGGATTGATCACATTACAGATTGTCCGTTGAATTTTAAGAACCCCTAGGTTGATAGCAGAGGCACCCGACCAGATATGGCGGTAGTATTCAATGCACGGGCGGATGATAAGTCGGGATCGATCACATTACAGATTCTCCGTTGAATTTTGTCAAGGACCCCTAGGTGAATAGCAGGGACACCCGACCAGATATGGCAGCAGGATTCAATGCACGGGCGGATGGTATTATGAATAACAGTTGTTGTTCCCCTAATGTTTTGTATCGGCAAAATGAAGATTTTGCAATGGACTAGCCATTATCACCATCATTGGCTAACATATACATGGAATACTTTGAAGAGATGCCATTAGAAGCCACAGATCTAAAGCCAACTCATCCCTAGGAGAACGTACCAGTATTCCACTAGATAACCTGATGAAGATACTTTCTGCATACAAACAACACACTTCGGACTAGAATCTGACATATATGGACAGGATGAAGTTTAGCAATTGACTAGCCATTATCACCATCACTGGCTAACATATACATAGAATACTTTGAAAAGATGGCATTAGAATCCACAGCTCTGAAGCCAACTCTATGACAGATACGTTGATGATATCGTCATATTCTGGCCACACCAGGAGGAAGTCTAGATACTACTGGACATTAAGATCATCGAAACAGTTCATTATAGAAAAAAGAGAGTGACAAGAAATTGGCATTACTGGGTGTGCTCATAACTCGAACAGAGGTAGGGTGCAAGACATCTGCATACTGCAAGGCAACATTAACCAGGCAATACCTCAACTTCAATTCCCACCATCCGTATAATGTAAAGAAGATTTGTCCACTGCCTGCAAAATTGAGCAAAAGTCATAAGCAGTGACACAGACATACGAACAGGAAATGTTCAGTATAAGCAGTACCCTACAATGCAGCAATTATCCAGGGTACATGACTACAACTCTTTATGGTTATATATATATATATATATATATAGAGAGAGAGAGATAGATAGATAGAGAGAGAGACAAGGACTATGACAGCATTCACAAACTTAAACAAGGTGACTATACAAAAGAGATACGAGCGATTCTGAATTTGTCTGAAGTCAGTGTTTAAAACATGGAAGGGTAGGTGCAGGAGGATAACAACTCTTAGAAAACAGCCTCAGTCTGTCTACTCTAAGTGAAGGGGTTATCGGAGAAAATACAAAGGATCTGTAGTTCATATAACATCAGGACGATCTTCAGAAGTGATTCTACACTTTGCAGGTTCTCCTCCTGAGTAAGACTTCCAACATGACTAAGGACTCTGTGTATGCCATTCCATGTAGCTGTGGAAAGAAATATAAAGGAGAAACAGGCCCTCCCCCTTAAGGTAAGGATACAAGAATATCGCAAGGCCATAACATGAGAGGAGATATAAAAATCAGGCATAGCTGACCACCTAGAGAGAGAGAGAAAGGGGATGACCACCACCGATGGGATGAAGTTAAAGTGATAAAGAACTCCACTGGAAACTATGTAAACTTAAGGAATCGGCACATATGCTAGGCTACAAAAATCTCCTAAGCCAACCAAGCATAGAGATGAATACAATATGTGAACCAGTAATATGGAGTGCCAGAGAAAATCATTAGTGTCAAAAATTGCAATATGATCTATGGTAAAAAAATACTAGAGAAAACTATTAACATCAAAAATTGCAATATGAACTCTGGTAAAAAATGGTTACTGAACATTAGGTTTATAAATCCCAGAAATTCAGTTGTTGTTGCCCTTAGATATAGACATTGGTTAGTTCTAGTGACCTGACCCAAAGAGTTGTGAGTTCAATACCAGGCTACAGCAGTGGTGAACAAGTAACTTAGAATTGGGTTAGAGGGAGTAACTCATAACCAAAAGAGGCTTCACACAAGGAATGAGAATGATATACCCCAGCAATCGTAATAAAGGGTTTGGTTTGAAATTACTAGCACCTGAAGAAAGCCAAATACCAGGAGAGACAAAGACAATGCATCTCTAGTGATGGACAAAATTAAAAATACACCAAGAAACTGGAAGACCTCATTACAAGAAGGTAGCTATAGCAGATCCTAATCAAGAACAAGGATCACTTCCAGCCTAGTTGTCACAACATGACAGCAAGCTATCTCCTATGTATGGTCTACCTAAGATTCACATAAGACGGTATTCTGCTCAGGCCAATTGTCAGCAGGCTAGCCTTGGTGTGCCACCCTCTCAGTTACTTTCTTCTACGTATAATTGACCCACTGATAGGAAAGTCACCGTCATGTGTTCAAAACTCCACCCACATCGTGGAACTTATTAAAGATGCTCCTATCCAATGCAACTAGATAGTGAACCTGAATGTGGTGAGTATGTTCACGAAGGTACTCATGGTGGCGGAACTATCAGTAGTCAGACTGACTGGCCTCGGACTTATCCCTAGGGGAACCTACCAGTATTCCACTAGATAACCTGATGAAGATACTTTCTGCATACAAACAACACACTTCGGACTAGAATCAGACATATATGGACAGGATGAAGGTTTAGCAATGGACTAGCCATTATCACCATCACTGGCTAACATATACATGGAATACTTTGAAGAGATGGCATTAGAATCCACAGCTCTAATGCCAAATCTATGGCTGAGATACGTTGATGACACCTTCATACTCCGGCCACATCAGGAAGAGGTCCAGACGCTACTCGACCATGTGAACTCAAGGCCATTTTTTACTTTTACCAATTCAAACATTTACATACTAACCATGCAACGTATGTATTTTATAATTATCCACTTTCTTTTGTTTCTATTAGTCTGAAGAAAGCTACATTCAGATTGCTTTTTCTCAGTAACCGTTACTTTGTGGAACAGACTCCCGAAGGGATGCTTACCAGTTCACTATAGTCGCAACTTGTTCATGTCTAAAATTAGCCGTTATCTATCTTACATATTCTAATATTATGTACTTCTTACCTCTCCTACTGTTTTTATATAACGGCCTCCATTAGTAACCCCTCTAACTTGAATGGTTCTTGAGCCTTGTTAAACTCATCTTCAACCTTTCCAATATTCAACATAGTGCTCGCAAGTTGACTTTTCTTATTAGATGTACGGTTTATTATATTCGTTTATTTTGTGTGGTTTTTCAAATATATGAGGGTCACCCGAAAGTACAGATATTTACTCAAACATTAAAAATTGCAAAAGAAGAATTACTATGGAGAAATCGGAAAAATGTAAATGTATTTTTTCATAAATATTTGTACATTTTATGAAGCTGTTTTTTTTTATAAAAAAAAAACAGCTTCATAAAATGTACAAATATGTTACATGCATTCTCTCTGACCCTGAAAAGGATACTTATCGTATGTTGCAACTATCTGCCCTTAGTTTCAAATGCAGTACATCAGGTCACAAGAAGTCCTGTTGTAGTTTTACTTATCTGGGGAGCATTTTCTCTTCACATTTACTACAAAACTCTTCGGTGTCCAGTCTAGGATGTCACTAACCGGCTGTTGAGGGTTTTATGACCGGCGGAGGTGGTGCATATTAATTCGGAAAGAGAAATTAATTTAACTCAACAGCCAATTCTTTTTTTCTTAATTTGTGTATTTTTGTTTTTGTATCACGTATTAAGATTTTTTTCAAGATTTCATCTTTTCACAACTGTAATTATATTATTTTCATTATGTTGCCTTTCTTCATTTTCCCCAAATTTCGTTTTTCTTCGTAGCTAGATAATCATTCATTTACATATTACACTATTTCATTTCTTTTTTTTATTCATTATTAATTCATTCCCTTTCTTTTATTTCATTTTTGTGTTATTTTTATTCGGCTCATTTACTTTATTACTTCATTTTTTCTTTGCTAACAATCCACTTTCTCTCATTAAGACTTTTTTCTTTTTTCTACCATTCGCATTTCGCCCATCTTTATACGCCATTTTGTATCCCAGCTTGCCTTTCGCAATTCCTATTCAATTCTATCCCACTTCTCACAGAACGTAACCGCAGCAGTTGACTTTCAAAGCGCCACAAAATACAAAAGCAATTTCTCCAAAGGTTTTCTTCTGTGTTCTCTAATAGAGCTGAACGTTGACCCCCCGAGCCTTCCTAGATGATGACCTTCTTTTTTTCTCGTGACATTTCCTTTGTAACGAAACAAGAATGAAATATTTCCAACGAAGGGTAAAAAAGTCGTTTCCTATTTTGTCTGTTTTTTTTTCTTTCTCGAAAATGTAATTATTTATGGCATTTTTCTCCAGATCTTATTCCTCTCATCCATTCCTGCAATTTTATTAATTTTGTTGCTAATAATAACTATCAGAGAGCGAATAATAAAGTAGTTGCCGATTAAATTATTATTATTATTATTATTATTATTATTATTATTATTATTATTATTATTATTATTATGTCATTTTTCATCATATTCCGATTTCTGCTATGGTCGTACTACCAACCAAGTCTGCGGAAAGACCCAAGGCAGGTCGTGGCGTGTTGTCATGGCTCCATTTCATGTTTTTTCTATCTTCCCCATCATCCCTAGCGTTACATAGACAAAGTTCTCCTTAGTGTGTGGGCTGTACTTAATAAGACAATTTTTTGTATATCTCTTAAGCTGGGGTTTCCAGGGATTCTTTCAATGTGTTGTTTTGTTCCATTTTTTATCATTCCAAGTGCACCTACTATCACTGGCATAACTCTTGTTTTTAATTTCCACATTTTTTTCTATTTCAATTTCCAGGTCTTTATATTTTGAGAGTTTTTCGAATTCCTTGGTTGTTATGTCACAATCCGCTGGACAAGCCATATCAAGTAATAGACAAGTTTTTTCTTTCTGGTTTTTAACTATAATGTCTGGCCTATTTGCTTCAATTTTTATGTCTGTGTAGATGGTGTAATCCCATAGAATGGTGACATCTTCTATTTCTGTAACCGGTGCTGGGTGATGTTCATATCAGTGTTTGTTTACAGATTTTCCATAGTGTTTACACATTGTCCAATGTAAATATTGCTCCACTCTATCATGGCGATATTTATATTCATTTGGAGCAAGTATAGAACAGCCTGAGATTAGATGGTTTATTGTTTCTTGGTGTTTATCACAAAACCTGCCTTTTGGATCCATATTATTATGTATAATATTTGCCTGAAAGTTTCTAGTGAAATGACCTATTATTATTATTATTATTATTATTTAAACACTGCGAGGAATAGCAAGGAATAGCGAGTAAGGAGCCGTAGGCATATAGTAATTGTAAAAACAGTAATGATAATAATATTATCTTGCCTATACTGCGGATATCGTGGACTGAGCTTGCAAGCAACGATGATGTGTTGGAAAGAATGACAACAAAAAGCAAAATTAATAGTGAGCATTAGGAAGAGACAACTGAAGTTCCTGGGACATGCAATAAGGAAGGAGAGCTTGGAGAACCTGATACTGACTGGCCAGATAGAAGGAAAAAGAGACAAAGGAAGGCAGCGGATAACATATTTGCAGGGCCTGACCAAGTGGCTGACGGAACGGGTGTTGCGGGGTGCAACAGGAGCAAACATACTAAGAGCCACAAGCGATAGCGAGAGGTAGAGAACCATGATCGCCTACGTCCTGAAGGAACAGGCCACATAGAAGAAGAAGAATTGTCTTATTTATTTATGAGAGTTCAATCTGTTAGGGTGAATAGATAATCACTGTTGCAGAATCCTGCTTCTGCTTGAAATTTCATGGTTTCTGTGGGAGAGCGTGGAATCTGGCGTGGTCATCAGTTTGAACAAGGCCAGTATACTCAAAAGCGCAACCATCGACAACTTACGAAGGGTTTATTTTCCCCATTTACACTCTCATAAATAAGATCTACCTGTTATATGGTTTTCACACATTTCCTTAACTGCACTACATGCTGAGATCGTTCCTCCAGGCCGATAAAATAAAAATATTGCCTCCTTTGACATATTATCAGTAACGCTTTCTTCACCCCCTGGCTATTTCGCCGGAATCAAAGTGTGGTATCTGCCTTTGGATCTGCCTACAATTTGCCTCGCGATTCCGTTGTCTTTGTCTGCCTGCAGTGCACAACTGAAAACATTGAAAAGTGCCTAGTCCGGGGAAACAGCTGCCTGCATTAACATCTCCCCCATTGCACTTGGTCATTGGGGATCGGTAGTAAAAATAAACTATTTGTTAGTATTTTTAGGTAGTTATGTATACTGTTGAGCCAGCAAAAGAGTGGCTCATTTCATAGTTCACCAATAAAATCAGAAGGCTCAAAATATTCAATGCGACGTGTATAAAAGGCGGCCATATTTTCCCGAACATTCGAGAATTAATCCGATCAGTAGAGTGTCTGACTCGTGAGTGTTAATCTTTGGTGTTGTTTCATTGAACAATTTACGTACTGCATTTCATACTATATCCATAAACTATGGCCAACATGGTCAACAACATTGTCAGTGCATTCGACGGTAGCCATGGCTGGTCTATTTGTGGACCTGACCCGAATTCCCTCGCTCGGGATCCTCACATTGTGTCATATCCTGCCAGTGTGAGACGGCAACTAAATTTCAAGTGTAATATTTGTCTTCTGGTGGATGAACTACATTTTAAATCTTAATTGTGTTTAATTCGACCTTTGGACAGAACACAACAAATAAATTATGCATGCCTGATACCGGAGATTCGAAACCTCCGGCGGCACTTCATTCATTGCACCAAAGAGGAAGGGTTGGCTGCAGAAAAGGGGCAATTTCTGCCTTTGACCCATGTGCACACGCTAGAATACCCCACTTTAAACGGGCCTTTTGCCATATACCACCACCGTGAAGAGGGGGAATTAACACAGTAAATCATCTATTTGATTAAAGGCATGACACGAGTTAAGTACCTTTGAGTGTATAACAAAAACCTAGACGTTGGCAATGTTCCCATTGGAACACCCTTCCTACCCAGTCATCTTTACATCTTTTACTTTCTTTATTTGCTGGATCTGTTTTATATTATAGGCAGGAATTACTTCTTCCCTAGCTCTAGATTGACTGCAATTTGCTATGGGGATTTTCTAAGCGTAGTTTTGATATGGCACCCAGTGACGATCAAACTCACTACTTAGTAGTGGGACAAGCTTGTTAAACACTAAACAAAGTCGAGGTGACCATTGATTTACCAAGCGTAACATGGCTGTGGCACAGGGCCGAAATTATGGAGTACACAATGAGAATCAAACTAACTATTCAGTTTTGACTGATCTAATAGCAATACGTTGCTAACCATTACATTCCATCGAAGTGGATGCATTTGCTATGCTAATGTATTTTATCGAACTATACGATTGATGCTTTTTTACGTATTTTTATTAACCACAATTAACAGATCTTAAGGTTTCTTTAGCACAACCATTTTCATATCCTTGTATTCGCAATATCTTCTAATCGTCTTTACATGTTTCTATAAAATCTGTCTGACCATTTTTAGATTTTCGTTTTCGGCTTTGCTTGTTCTCTTTAGAACTCTTTAACAGGCTTCCTAAAAATGTTGCCATCCGTAAATAATTCTTATTTTCTCTACATTTTATAGACATTCAGTAACTATATCGAACCATCAACACAATTGTTCTTACCCTTTTTCTTTTATATATGATCTATCAGCGTTATCTCGCAAGCGCAAACCTCTATGGGCTGTTATCTGTCATCTTCCATGATTGTTGATTGTCTTTCTTTAAGAATTTCAATCTCTATAGGTTGTTTAATGACGGAATTTAAGCATCTTGTATTTATTTATTTATTGAGGATAATGATGGTTTTATATTAGTCTTAATAATTAACCCATAGATGGAGAAGAGGTAGATTGTTAGTTTTTCCAAGTGCATTTGCGTGGAAATTTGAACTCGTCTCTCCAATTAACAATTCCAATTATCTATTTTATAAAGATAATGATGGTTTTATATTCTTCTTCTATGTGCCGTGTCCCTTCAGGACGTAGGCGATCATGGCTCTCCACGTCTCCCTATCCCTTGTGGCTCTTAGTATGTTTGCTTCTGTTGCTCCTGGCAACCCCCGTTCCGTCATTTACCTGATCAGACCCTGCAAATATGTTATCCGCTGCTTTCCTCTGTCTCTCCTTCCTTCTATCTGCCCAGTCAGTATCAGGTTCTCCAAGCTCTCTTTCCTCATTGCATGTCCCAGGAACTTCAGTTGTCTCTTCCTGATGCTCAGTATTAATTTCCTTTTTGTTGACATTCACCTCAATGTTGCTTGCGTGCTCAGTCCACGATATCCGTAGCATCCTTCTGTAGAACCACATTTCGGCCGCTTCCAGTTTTGTCCTCATTTTCGATAACCCATCGAAAGAGAAGAAGAGGTAGATTATTAGTTTTCCCAAATGTATTTGCGTGGGAATTTGAACTCGGCTCTCCAGTTAACAATTCTGATTATTTATTACATCGTCACATATCCAAGATTAGAGCAGCTGACATTCCCAGGAGGTCATCTATCAAAATACTGACCAGATTCGTCATTGTTTAACTTCAGTGATCATACAGGTTTTCTTTAATGATTTCACCTTCAGTTTTTTACTTTTTCCTGATATGTTTCTCTTCTTGTAAGGTATTCTTTGTCGGAGTTTTGTCAGATGATCCTTCATTTTATTCTGCTGAACATTGTTCTTTCATTCATTTTTGTTTGGTTGGAGAATATCGATGCTAAAAATATCTATAATCAGTTTCTGTTTGTATTTAAGAACTATGTTAAAGTATTATCTTTCTTGATTGTCTATCGTGTTCAATGTTATTTAAGTCTTATCTGATACACTAGGAGTTGTCATTCGTACAACTACTCCATTTATTTGATATCCTGATGGACTCATTCTCCTTGCTCATCATTCACATCGATGCTAATGTTCAGAAATTTATCTAAATGGTTATGAAAAAAATCTTAATATTCATATTAGCGTATTCCCGATAATATGTATTACTGATAAAGTTTATCAGTTAATTTGTATTTTGGACAGGATTTTTGACTCAAAAACACTTTTTTCTTATTAAAATAGTTTTTTTTTCCGGTGGCTGACATCAATGGCTCGGTCTACCTGAAATTTGAGGAATTTCTACGACATTTATTAACTAAATGCTGCGATTAGACAAGATCGCAAATTGATTGTTTTTCCAAAATTGAGCATTTTCAGTTTAGCGGAAATGGTAGATAACCATGAAAAATCTAAAGTAATTTTCAAAATTAGCCTCAGTCATATTAGCTAAAAAATGTATTTTGTTTCCTGGCACCAAAAATCGTGTTGACCAGCGTAATTTTTTTTTTTCAAAACAAGACATTATACTGCCACTGTTTTGCAGGGGGTTACATAGGAGGAACGTTATGAGAAAGAGAGACAGGTTATAGGTGGTGACAGGAAGTGGGTAAGAGAAGGATAAGACTACTGACGAAAGTAGAGTAGACGGAAAAAGGAGCATTAGAAAAGGATGATTGTGGCCCTAAAGTGAGGAATCAGTTTATATAGTGATTTTAATGTAGAATTGATCCCCCACTTTTTATCCACATTATAATAGTACATAATTTCTTTTATAACCAAGCAAGGCATTTTACTGCCACTGTTTTGTAGAGGTTTACATAGGAGTAAAGTTATTAGAAAGAGTGACAGATTATAGGGGGTGTCAGGAAGTGGGTAAGAGAAGGATGAGAAAACTGATGAGAGTGGAGTGGATGGAGAAAGGAGCATAAGAGAGAGGATGTAGGTTAGTGAGATAGGAGATGACTATTGTCTTTATATTTAAATTCTTGGAGATTGTAGCTGTCGGAGAATCAAGTAAATGGAAGGGAATTCCACAGGTGGGAGGTGCGAGAAAAGAAGCTGGTAGAGTAGAATTTGCGTTTATATTTGATTGGTAATTAGTTTTCAGTTGAAATATCCCCCGACACTTACACATGATAGAAGATCTTGTGATTTTTTTCTATGAGACCATATGAAATGACAAGTCGCCACTACCCTCTTTCTACAAGCCTAGAGGAAATTCAACCAATAATCACAGAGATAATGGAGAATGTTACTCAAAGGCATGTGACAACATGTTTGGCAGAAGCTGGAATACGACTTGTATATCATATTACAGGTTGAATATATGTGAAGCTTTATGAAATCGGTTATAAAAACTGCATCCCTTTAAATCACTCGTTCCAATTTGGATATATAAATATTCTAGTGTTCAACACAAAGCCTATTTAATATCGTTTGTCTTGGACATACAGTTACGTAGATATTCACTTTTAAATTGATGTCGAGAATCTAGTACACCTTGCATTCTTATATCCACACATGGATTTATATAAAATTTTATATCTAAACTTATTTATAAATGGAACTTTGTCTGTGTGTGTATGTGTGTGTGTGTGCGCACGCGCGTTACCTATAGACTCCAAAACGGCTGAACCGACTTTCTTGAAAATTTATACAGTTGTACTATAAGCGCCTGCTAGTGTTCTTAGCTAGGTTTTCTGTCGAGGCACCCCCGATAAATAACGAAAATCGATAATCGAAAAAATCGGGTTTTAGAAGGAGTGATCCGATGTTAATCAAATTTGATACACTCATAGACAAAGACATAAGAAACGATATTCAGAAGTTTCAAGGTTGCAGTTCTTACAATAGTGCATAAAATCGATAATATATATATATATATATATATATATATATATATATATATAAAAGGCAAGATGTTTGTGTGTGTGTGTCTGTTTATCTGCCTGTATGTCTGTATTTTTTTCAGTTCTTTTATTTTAGTTTTTGCCTCGGGTTTGACTCTAGGGAGGTAAAATTGTAGTTCTTAGTCTCAGCCATGATACTATTTACTGAGAGGACTTATTTAGCCTTCAAATTCAGTTTATGACAAAAAAAACTTATTTGATATCGATACCAGGAAATCAAAATTTGACTTACATCCATTCATTTTTCTTTCAGTCTACAGTTTTGCTTTAACTGGAAACAACTATTGCCTTTTAGTCTTTCGTGGCAACATCCAAACAGTCTGAGCACAAGGACCATGGATTAGTTTTAAAGTTTTTATTACACCCGAGCAACGCCGGGCTATACTGCTAGTTCACATATATATGTATGCTCAAAAATATATTATGCATAACATTGCATAGGAAAGCATATTATGTGTATTTGTGTGTATGTGTGTGTGCCTGTATACACGCATATGTATAAGGGAATACAATCAAAGAACTTGTTTTTTCTTTTTCATATCTTTTTGGAAAGATTCATGTTCTTATTTTGACAGCTAAACGATTTCTGGTTGACCTGACGGGTCAAGCAAGCGTCTTGAAAGGAAAAAGGAAGTCCTTATTTTCGTGTCGAGAATGTTTCAGTAAATTCGATCAGTCGGCCGGAGGGTAACCAATCATAAAATGCCGAGAAGTTGATTAAATTTATAAACACCAGTGCACTTAATTTGAAGTGACTAAATGAAGGCGATAATTTATTGAACCAGATGAACGTGTTCGATTGGAAGATAAAGAGAAGCAGAAAGAAAACAAAACCGGAATAAGTACAGATTATTGGAAAATAAATAAAAATGCATGAGTTTAGAGGCTCGAAAAAAAGCAAAGACAGAAGTGGGGTGAAATGAGACGGATTGGTTATTGGCAGACGAGAAATAAGAAAACCGATCTATTCATGTGATTTTTATGTGGAGGATTTAAGTATTTTTATGAAGAATAATAATAATAATAATAGGCAAAAAATATTGCCTTTAAAAATATCAGTCAGTCAAGTGTCATACGTGATACACGTTTGGGTGATCATGTCTCGAAAAAGACATAACTGACTGGACAGAAAATTATCACGCAGTAGGTTGCCATTGCTTTCTGCGGTAGACTAGTTAACCCAATCTGTCCTATTATTTTTTTTTTTTAATCATATCACCCCAAGCAAGGCGGTAACGCCACTGATGCACAGGGGGCTACGTAAGGGTAAAAAGAATGGAAAAGATAAAGCCGGAAACCGCATCCTAAACAGGAAACAAGGGATGAGCCTCTTCACCTGTTCAATAGATGTGGGTGGAGTGTGAACCGGGCGATAGTTTAGTCTATCTACTCCAATTTTGACTCATAACTAGCGGGAGAAGAGATATATTGCATAATTTAGTAGTAATTAGTGAGGGATAAGTTTATTACTTCATAATAATATAAAGCTGATCCTCCATTTTATGTCCAGTAGAAGCCTTAATCATGTTTTCACCTATTATATTCAGTTATTCAGTTAAGTGCTATACGTGATGCACGTTTGGGTGAACATGTCTCTTTCGAGACATGACTGACTGGGCAGAAAATTATCCCGCAGTAGGTTGCCATTGCTTTCTGCAGTAGATTAGTTGCCGACCTAGGCTATAGAACCCAATCTGACCTATCATTTAACCAATAACTGGAGGGAAGAGACGGATTAATACCTTTCCCAAAGGTATTTGTGCGTAAGTGAATGCAAGGAATTCAACTGGAATTCGAACTCGGCTCCTCAATTTGTCGTTGAGAGTCGATATCCACTGCATCACAACGCACATATATTTAAAAATATACAAGCCACATATTTTATTGAAGCTTCAATATTCATAAAAATTTTAAAAGAACAGCATGAAATTCTTAAAGGAAACCAAAATAATTAATAAGGGTTAGGGTTATTCAACCAACAAGTACAACTAATATTATTAAAAAATATGCAACAAAAAAAGCATTATTCTTGCAGTACAGGACCAGACTCGTTTAAGGCAAATAACATACAAACACTGTTATAAAGATTACCCAACACCAAGACAGGAAAACTGAAACAAACAGGCCGTACATAATTGGGACAAACTTTTAAAAAAAACTTGCATACTAATTAATATGGCGTTCCTATTGGACTGTCAAAAAGTAACAAAACAGTTTTAAAATCTATATTATGTATTATAGGATACAAATCCTATATATTCCATCAAACAACTAAAGCACACAAAATAATTTGCACACACTCAAAAAATAATCCAAACGGCAAAAAGCTCTCATTTTTTACAAGTCAGTCTGAAAAGCATATTCTGGATTCTGATTGGTCATAAAATCGCAAAATTCAAAATCCGTCAGAGAAACGGTTTTTCCACAGCTAAAGAAAAAATTCCTCGCCGGAGCCACCCCATGTGACTGGATGCAATATTTAAGGATGGCCTCTAACTGGTAACAGCAATCAGTTAGGGGAAGCGGTTAGTTGACACCTTGTCAGGATGTAAGGGAAAAACCTCAAACTGACTCGTTCACGCCAACCTGGTCACGTCACATATCCATTCTACCTCTTCGTCCAATTTTCTCTCTATATTTTCCCACCACACCGCTAAAGAGGACAACACACAACCAAATGGACGCACGCGTTAAAGACCACTCCTTTATTTGTTTTGCCTTCTCTCTCTCTCTCTCAACCTATCGCGACCTACTAAAAAGAGGAAGGAACAAAGCCTTTACAATCCATGAACTCTAAACTACTACGGACAATTTCAACTACAAAACAGCATGCATTTTCTCAATGAACATTCTTCTTTCCGTTAACGAATTTCATTTGTATTTTCCTTCTTTTCCTTTTGTCATTCTGTAAATAAATCCTTACTTTGATATACACACGAAATATTTTATCCTATCACATTTCAACGTTCAACCCACTGATATTTAAATTATGGGAACTTCGAACGTGTTTGACACAAGGCCAATTACCGAAGTATCACCGACACCCCGACAGTATAAAGAACTGGAAATCGAAATTGAATAAAAATGTGGAAATTGAAAACAAGATGAGTATCAGTCATAATAGGTGCGCTTAGTATGATAAAGAAAGAAATTGAAAAACCACAGCTGATGAGTAATAATAAAAAATCTTGATACAACACACGAAGAGCTTTGATCATGTAACGCTAATTATGTTATAGAAGTGAGCAAAAAAACTAATGAAATGTAGCCACAAGAACCACTTCAGCACACCACTGTGTGTCATTTTTCATTATATATTTCCATTTCTGCTATGGTCGCACTACCAACCAAGTCTGCGGAAAGACCCAAGGCAGTTTGTGGCGTGTTGTTATGGCTCCATTTCATGTTTTTTCTATCTTCCACATCATCCCTAGCGTTCCATAGACAAAGTTCTCCTTAATGTGTGGGCTGTACTTAATAAAACAATTTTTTGTATATCTCTTAAGCTGGGGTTTCCAGGGATTCTTTCAATGTGTTGTTTTGTTCCATTTTTTATCATTCCAAGTGCACCTACTATCACTGGCACGATTGGTGTTTTCAATTTCCACATTTTTTTATTTCAATTTCCAGGTCTTTATATTTTGACAGTTTTTTGAATTCCTTGGTTGCTCTGTTTACATATTTTTCATGGTGTTTACACATTGTCCAATGTAAATATTGCCCCACTCTATCGTGACGATTTTATATTCATTTGGGGCAAGTACAGAACATCCTAAGATTAGATGGTCTATTGTTTCTTGGTGTTTATCACAGAACATGCATTTTGGATCCAGATTATTATGTATAATATTTGCCTGAAAGTTCCCAGTGAAAAGAATTTGGTCTTACGGTGCAAAGATTAAGCAGTCAGTCTCAGATTTTAATCCAGATGCACGTAACCATCGATGAGTATTAACTTTATCAACATTGGATTTATTTGCACGTTCTGGATATTGGTCATGCAGAGGTTTGTCTTGCCAGCGTTGTTTCATCTGTTCAAGAGCTTTATCTTTGGATTTCATTTTCATATTTTTGCCGCAATATTTGGATCTTGGCTTCTGTTTTGCTTTTCTACAGAATCTACTAACTGTAAATCTTGTTTGTATTTACTGCTTCTTTTATTATTGAATATATTTTCTTTCTGTTTTCATGTTGTTTGACAAATTGTATCATCCAGTCCTTTGTTGTTTCTATGCATGTTAGTAAGCCAATAGTTGTTGTCTTGTATGTCAATTCTAGCTGAATAAGACCTCTTCCACCTTCTTTTCGGGGTATGTATAGACAGTCTACATCAGCCTTTGTATGATACATCTTCTGCTTAGAAAGAAGCTTTCTTGTTTTAGAATCCATTCACCTGATGTCGTTTAGAGTCCAGTTTAAGTTGTTGAAACTATATTGGACAACTGGGATTGCAAGACTATTAATGGCCATAATTCTGTTCTGAAAATTCAATTCAGTTTTTAATATCAGTCTTAGCTTTCTATAGTACTCGTTACGCACTATTTCTTTCATTTTTGTTGATGGTGAATTTTTCACTCTCATTTACACCTAGGTATTTATAAGCTTCTTCTGGCTTTAATTCTTTTATTGTTACAGCAGGGTGTAAGCTAATTGAGGATGTTTATTGTAGCGATCCACGCAAAACTGTAGCTTTAGCACATTTGTTCAAATTGAATTTCATTCCAATATCTTCGCTGAAGCATCATACAGTTTGCAGAAGATCTTTCAGCTCGTTGTCATTCTTAGCATAGACCTTTAAGTCATCCATGTAAAATACATGGCTTATTTTCTTTTGGGCTATTTTATAACCACATTCTGTCTTGTTAAGTTAAATGGTTAGTGCTATTAATGATATGCAGAATAGTAACGGAGACAAAGAGTCACCTTGAAATACAGCTTGAAATATGTTTGAGGTAAAGCGTTGTTTTCCATATCGACATGCGTTGTTTGATGAAATTCATGATGACGGGTGATATCTTGTATATATTTAAAGTCTTTCAGATCCAGGAATGTAGTACACTATCGAATGCCTTACGATAATCTATCCAGGCAGTACTAAGATTTTTCTTTGCATTGTAGCAGTTTTCCAAGATCATTCTGTTAATAAGGAATTAGTCTTTAGATCTGTAACAACCACGTTTGCACCCTTTTTGTTCAAGCGGTAACATGTTATTTCTTTCCAAGAATAAATATGCCTGTTTTGTTAAAATAGACTTAATAGTTTATATGTTGGCTGAAGGCATGTAATTAGTCTGTAGTTTTTCGGTTGTTTGTGTCACTATTCTTGGGTAGAAGAAATGTAATTCCTTTGGACATCCATGCAGGAATTTTAGTGGGATCGTTAACCATTTCCTGAAGTTCTTTGGCTAGTTTTCTATGTGCTGTATTTAAATAATATAGATATAAGTTATGAATGTTATCTTTACCTGGAAATTTCCAATTGTGTGCTTTTTTCAGTGCACATTTAACATCCACTTTTGTGATTCCAACCCATGTCTGTTCTGGTTTATTTTTGATTCGTTCTATCTCTTGTGCAATCCAATCTACTTCTTTGTTATGTTCTTTAGGGCAAGCCCATATTTTTCCCAGAACTCTATAACTTGTTCCATTTTGGTGGTGGGGCTGTCACTTCAATTCTTTGTTTACTTATTTCCCTGTAAAATTTCTTTGCATCGGTTTGAAAAATCTAGTTTTGTCTGTAGAATCTTGATCTTTTCTCATTGCTTCTTATTCTTTGTGCCTTCAATTGTATTGTTTGTTTTATTTTTTCCTTAGTTGATAGGACTTCATTTTCATTTCTAATATTGTATTTTCTTTCGACTCTTATGCCTTTTCAAGTTCTTACATTTATTCCTCTTGTTAGTTCATCGTGTACTGATAATTCACTTCTTAGTTGTTTGATATCGTTTTCTATTTTTCTTTTCCAATGTGGATCTTCACGTCTACGAGACTGCCTTGTTTTTAATTTGATGTTTCTTCACGTCTACGAGACTGCCTTGTTTTTAATTTGATGTTCAATTTTCTTGTTGCTGCTATTGCTGATGCATATATTGCTTCATTGAGATTTATATGAGTGTCTTCTTCATCCAAAATTAATTTGAGTGCTGCATTGTAGAGCTTAATAGTTTCAAGGTTATGCTTTGTTAGTTGTAATTTTGGGAGGTATTCTCGTTCCTCTATTGCAATATTTTGTATTTGACTTGTACGGTTCTTGATTTCTTCCTAGTCTTCTTGTATACTGTTCTTGTTTTCCGCTAACTAATTCTGTTCAATGTGTTCTTAACTCGTTTTATTGTCGTCTTGTAACTGACTCGGATCACACCTTTCCAGCACTTCCAAACTTACATCGTTATCTTCACAGTGATTTGTGTGTATCATGGTTTCTACATTATGACCTGTGGCTTGTTTGATGTTACTACTTTTTATTTCTGATTCCGGTTTCATTTTATATTTTGTTGATTCGTCGATTTTAGGTTTCGAATCATTTATCTCATTAATTTAAGCCTCTTATTATTAGTTTTTTTATTATTATGAGAAGAACACCAACAATAAGTAAACAGAGGAAAGAGAAATGTAAAAATTAAACACGGCTGGAAGCAAAAAATTTAAAAACAAAGAAATAAAATTAAAAAATTAAATAGAAATAATAAACTCGTATTTTGAAGAAACTGACGACAAAACAAACCCCAACAAAAAGGTTTTTAAATATCCAAATGAAAACTGAAAATAATCAGCTAAAGAAACAAAAACTAGAAGAGACTCCTTTACATAAACAGAAAAAAACCTGAGAAATGGATAAACATTCTTGCAAAAAAGTAACATTTTATTTCTTCGTAGACGATTTTATTTTATTTTATTTTATTTTTTATTTTTTTTTTTGTTACGATTGCAATAAAGACGAATAATTTGGGTCAACACGTCATCACTCTACGCCACAAAGAAGTTTGCTAAAAGAGAGCAAACACTATATCGAATGCAACAATCAGTCGAGCAATATTTCTACCAAATAATTTATTGGAAACAGGAAACCATAATAAGCTCTACCATGAAAAGAGGCACTCTCCAATAAATGTTTCTCATAGAAATTTTCACGATGTTTTTATAATTTCAGTTACAACCTCATCAATTTTTGTAATATATATATTAGAAAAGGGAATAGGGTTGTTCCAACGAGAGAAATTGGTATAGAATAAAAAAATATATTGGGTATCTGTTTTATAATATTTTGGGGGTGGTTGGATAAAATATTAATATAAGTGGGGGAACTATTTTCTTTGAGAAATGGTTGGTAGGATCCATCATTTAAGTTAAGTTAAGTCTAGACATCACCCTTAACATCAATATTGGTAAATATTTTCTCAAGTTAATAGACAAAGATTTTAATAACAGTAACCCTCTACGGAAGATTTTTAAAAGGTGCACCCTTAAAATTAGTTATTCTTGCACCCCGAATATGGACAGCCTTATTAGTTCCCATAATAGGAGTATTCTGGTGAACTTGCGCAATGATGAATCTAGGTTCGGAATTTTAAACGAATGCAACTGTAATTCTGTGGACGCCTGCCCGGTGGAGGGACAATGCAAATCCACCCAGGTGATTTATGAAGCCCGCATTTCTCCATCTAACAACAAAAAAAAAACGACTTCCGGACCTATATCGATATGTCCGCCGGTCCTTTCAAACAAAGACTGTATAACCACAGGTACTCCTTTTCGAACCCCGGTCAGAGGTACTAGACAGCCCTTTCGCGGGCATTCTGAATGAAAGAAGAAGGGCTGGATCCTGAAATTAGCTGGAAACTGATAGGTTCAGCCCGTATTCCGAGAAATGTTCGTGGTAGGTGCTGTCTATGTTTACTGGAAAAAATTTCAATATTAAAATGCCCCCACCAACATCGGCTACTGAATCTTAGGAGGGAATTCATCAGTAAGTGCTGCCACAAGGCAAATTTTTCGAATACTTAAATTTAGAATTTAAATCCCCGTTGACTAAATGTTAGAATATAAATTAAAAGGATTCAATTTAAGTTTTAATTCTTAATTTTACCCTAACGTTAATCTTAAAAAATATTTTAACCCCCTACCTTTCTATCCCAAGCTCCTTTAATTGTCTATCTTTAGAAAATATAGATTCTTTTACTAAACCTTTTTTTCCTTGGTTAACACATATATGTATATATATATTTTTCTCTAATATTTTTTCTGTAATATTTTTTCTGTAATAATTTTTAAACTGATAACTTCCTGTAATTGGCATTTAACTCGCTTCTACCTAAAAGGTTTAATCCAATAAACTTAAATAAAAAAATTTTAAAATCTTATATTGAAACCCATTCCTTCTCGCCTAAATACACCTCTTCAAATAGCCCAAAATCTTAACTTTAAAAAGCAATTTAACTCATTTAGTTGTATATCTTTATAAAATATGAATTCCTATTCCTGCCCTTCCTAAATATACCATTTCAACCCCCTGTAACCCCGCGACTACCAGCTCTGTCCTTTTCTACTTTGTGACCGTTGTTAACCTAAAACCCCTCCACACTCTAACTCAGGGCCTTCACCATTTGGAAAAACAATGTCGCTGACGTCCTATGTCGAAATGTACATCCGACACCTTTGAATTTTGAAAATTTTCTCTAATTTATATATCTCTATATATATATATATATATATATATATGTGTGTGTGTGTGTGTGTGTGTATGAATGTATGTTTATCCATGTATATATGCATGTAGGCTTATGTATGTATATATACATATGTATTTATGCAGGAAAATTGCGGGAGCACCAGTACTGAGATCTAAGAAGAGGAAGAGAGCCGGAAACCCCTTCCTGCACAGGGAACAAGGGATGAGCCTCCACTTCTGTTGAATAGATGTGGGAGGAGTGTAAACTGGGCAATAGTCACGTCTGTCTACTCCAATTTCAAAAAAAATAAACAAATAAAATAAAATTAGAATAAAAAATTGAATAAAAAATGATACAAATTTACAAAATCTTAAGTTAAAGTTCGACTGCAACAGAAATGGAACTGCTTCCCACAAACAGAAAAAAATCCCATATAACAGAGAAAGAAATCAACATTATTCCAAAAACAGTAACATTTTATTTTTGTAGAGGTTTCTTTTGTGAAGGATGCTCGATTTCAGTTGCAATAAAAACGAATAACTTGGGTTAACACGTCATCTGTCCACGCCACAACTGAGGCTCAACTGAAAGATGTTCACATAACCCGTCTCTGGTATCTAAGATAATCTCAAAACTTGACCCTCATAAGGCAAATGGAGATGATGGAATCCCTGTAATTGTCCGGAATAAATGTGCCCCTGAACTCTCCTCTGTCCTCTCTAAACTCTGTACTTACTGCCTCTTTGTTTTTTGTTTTCCTGCCTGCTGGAAATTCTCTTCTGTGGTTTCTGTATGTAATAACTCAGAAGAACTCTCTAACCCATCCAATTATTACTCTATCAGCCTCCTACCAATGTTTGGAAATGTGTTCGATGCTATTTTCAATGCTGAAATAGTTCAACATCTTTCTGGCCATAAACTATTCTCAGACAGTATAGCTTCCTCTTTGCCAGGTCTACTGCGTATATTCTAACGACCATCACCGAGTACATATATCAGGCACTCGATAAGTCCGGCGATGCACAAGCTGTTGCCATGGATATCTCCGAAGCATTTGCAGGGATTGACACGCTGGCCTTCTGCGCAAACTACAGGGTTATGGTATCACTGGACGCTTGCTTGATTTGATCTAATCTCTTCTATCAAACCGCATAATGAAGGTTGTTTTGAACGGGTATGACTCTACATCTTACCACACGAACGCAGATGTCCCCCAGGGCTCTGTCCTAGACCCAAAGCTCTTTCTGATCTTCATAAACGACCTCACTGACGTGATCAAATCCCAACTAGGCATCTACGGTGATGACACTACCATTTACTCCCACCTCAGTAAGAAATCTGGCGAGGCAGCTAAAGATAACCTCGCTGCTGTTCTCGAAAATGACCTCCACTCTGTGGTAGACTGGAGGAAGAAATGGCTTGCAAATTTTAATGCTTGTAAATGAAGCTATTATCTGTCAACCCCCACAGGCAGTCCCTTCTACCCACCATCCGCATGGACCAAGCGAATCCTCCTGAAAGCAATACACTGCGCCTTTTCTGTCTCATCCTTTCTTTCGGTCTCAAGTGAAACCATTACATTGAATCAATAGCTAAATCGACTGCTAGGAGGATTGGGTCACTGTGACGGGCCGAGAAGTTTTTTTCCCCATCTGAGTCCATCTTGCACATATACAAATCAACCATCCAAATTGTGTTGTAATATCTGGTCGGGCTTCCCTCCCATTGGTCTCAGCGTTCTCGACAGGCTCCAAAAAATCTGTAACGTTATCGGTCCCGACCTTTCTCACCGGCGGGATGTGGCTTCCCTCTGTCTATTCTATAAATATTTTCATGGCTTCTGCTCGGATGATCTTAGCTCACTGATGCCGCTTCTACAAGAATTTACTTGATCAACCAGACTGGCAACAAGCGTCCCACTCTTTTACGGTTAAATAAATTAAATGCAGACGCCACTTCTACTTCAGCAGCTTTGTTTCTAGCATTTCCGTCCTGTGGAACTTCTTTCAGTATACTTGCTTCCCTGACGGCTACAATCTCCAAGAATCTAAATGCAATCTCAATTCCCATCTGTTGTCCATTTGAGTTCGGTCTGTCTCTCGTCCTTTTCCCATCTGTTGTCCACTTGAGTTCGGTCTGTCTCTCGTCCTTTTCCTATCTGTTGTCCACTTGAGTTCGGTCTGTCTCTCGTCCTTTTCCCATCTGTTGTCCACTTGAGTTCGGTCTGTCTCTCGTCCTTTTCCCATCTGTTGTCCACTTGAGTTCGGTCTGTCTCTCGTCCTTTTCCCATCTGTTGTCCACTTGAGTTCGGTCTGTCTCTCGTCCTTTTCCCATCTGTTGTCCACTTGAGTTCGGTCTGTCTCTCGTCCTTTTCCCATCTGTTGTCCACTTGAGTTCGGTCTGTCTCTCGTCCTTTTCCCATCTGTTGTCCACTTGAGTTCGGTCTGTCTCTCGTCCTTTTCCCATCTCTTGTCCACTTGAGTTCGGTCTGTCTCTCGTCCTTTTCCCATCTGTTGTCCACTTGAGTTCGGTCTGTCTCTCGTCCTTTTCCCATCTGTTGTCCACTTGAGTTCGGTCTGTCTCTCGTCCTTTTCCCATCTGTTGTCCACTTGAGTTCGGTCTGTCTCTCGTCCTTTTCCCATCTGTTGTCCACTTGAGTTCGGTCTGTCTCTCGTCCTTTTCCCATCTGTTGTCCACTTGAGTTCGGTCTGTCTCTCGTCCTTTTCCCATCTCTTGTCCACTTGAGTTCGGTCTGTCTCTCGTCCTTTTCCCATCTGTTGTCCACTTGAGTTCGGTCTGTCTCTCGTCCTTTCTCGTCATCACATCGTTTATCTTGTTTTTCACGTTTCTCACTCTACCCTCGCAACTGTCTTTACACCAGTATTCCCATCCTTCTCTTCCGCTTTCTCTACACCCCCCGCCCCACCAGTAACTGGTTTGTCTTTCTCTTCGCTCTTCCCATGCTTAAACTTTCACTCTTCTCTTACGTAGCTTCCTGGGCACCAGTGACGATACCAACTTGCTTGGGGTGAAACGATATATATATATATATGAATTTTTAAACGCGCAATAAAAATTATAATTAATTATAATGTTTTGCATCCAGGGTTGTATGAAATTAAATGCTATTTTTTAGTATGATTACACTTAGTCATAATTTTCGATCTTTCATTCAATAGTTCGTTTTTGTTTGGAGATGAACGCTCACGTGGTAGGGAATTTTTAAACGCGCAATTTTAGAAATTATAAGTAATTATAATGTTTGCATCCATGGTTGTATGAAATTAAATGGTATTTTTTTAGTATGATTACACTCAGTCATAATTTTCGGTCTGTCATTCAATAGCTCGATTTTGTTTGAAGATAGCATAATTTGTAACTTTTCTTCCTGGCACAGTCTACATATTTTGCCACTAGTTTAAGGTTTGCCTGTTTTTACTATAATCCACATTATGTCTGGGTCATTTTACAAGAAAGAGAAGGGAAAGAATAATCAATATATATATATATATATATATATATATACATATATATATATATATATATATATATATATATTGATTATTACAAGACATATATTGATAACAGGACATATTGGGTTCTACTGCCTTGGCAGGCAACCAGGAAGCAGAAAGCAGTGGCAACCTACTGCGGTATAATCTTCTGCCCAGTCGGTCATGTCGAGAAATGATCGCCCAATGCGTATATCACGTATGGCGCTGAAACTTCCTGATAGTAGTCGCATTTCTGACAAGAGTTTAAACAAATTCGTCAGGTAGGTTATTTACTGCTTGCATCTATTCCTCCTGTAATCAGTACGTCTTGTGAATGCCAGATTCTCCAGACCACTCTCTTTATTACCTATTCAGTAGATGGTATTTTAACATCCTTCTGCAGAATCACATTACACTTACCACAAGTTGCTTCTTTATTTATGATAAAATTGCCCAATATTCACTGGAATATTGTTATTTAATAACAGTTCAATGCTCATTTCTTTGTTTGTAGCAAAATGTTCCTGTTTCTCAGTAATTTGCTTAGCATTTTCTGGCAGGGAAGTCATTAGAAGAACCCGGAAACACAACATTAAACAATACTGTTTTGGGGAAACACACCTATTCCTCAGATAATGGCCTCTCCTTCCTATATTAATAAGAGTTAACAGGAAGTTCTTGGGAAGTTCATAGAAGTTCTTTAGAGTTCAATTGGAGTTCAGTAGAACTACTAGACAGTTGATATTAGTCGGCAGTTAGCCGAATACTAAGGAGTTAGCTTTCAGTGGAAGATTACCAAGTTCCTAACATTTTGGATACGTTAAGCCGATTAGCAACAGACATAGCACGATTATAAACCTTCAGTGCGAAAACTATTCCTCAACAAATAAACAAAGTATAATGCACTACTCTTGTTAAAAACATGGGGAAGACTGTCTTCTTACAATTAATGATTCATCCTTTTTTCTCAATTTATTTTCTTGACATATTAGGATTCCAGCATTTTACTTACCTATACTTACTTGACGTTTTTGTTTTCGTAGCATTGTACTTGATTAGTGTAGTATATATTTTTATGATAAAGTGTTATAATTTTATAGTCATCATTATATTTGATATTACTATGAGTAATTTTTTTTAAAAGTCAAATTGAAGAGGAAATCCAAGTTACACTCCTTCAATAGCCACGATTTTACTCTTGTTTGAACAAGTATTTACGATTATTTTTCCGATTTTATTATTTTATAACATTCCGTCTTGCCAGTGCTAATATTACTTTCTAAATTCAATATAAAATTAATAACAATACAGTAATTAGATGAACACTCCCAGCGAAAAGAGAGTATTATACAAGTCTGACATTTCAATTCAATACTTCAAATATTGGACAAGTATTTTTTCATGAACATCAAGGTTGCTCCAAACCTTCTCGATGGCCAAGCACCCGATCCCAGCAGCAGTCTCGACCGACTTTCGTTATCTAATTAATTTAATTTAATTAAATTTGAAGTCCCCTTTTATTTGAAAGAAATTAACAAAATAAACAATTCAAATTTTTTTTGCCTGTCCATATTCGCCATACCGTACTGTGTCAAATATATGGGTTGTAATTTAGAACCGTATCACGCATATACGGGCAAAAGTAATCGGCAAGCAATTGCACTATTTTGTCTTGAGTGTAAGCCTGAACCCCAATTGTGAGGTGGAGGGGAGTGGTGTTGACAGTGGCGCAAATACCGCTAAATGAAGAAAATGATGATAAATGATAAATGTATGTATTACATCTACCGACCATCGCAATCCAGAGACCTCATAACAAAAAATGTGCTCTACAGCCTGGTAAGAACCTGCGTCCAGCACGTAAATGAAATTAAACATACATACAAATATATGCATGTTAGTAGAATCGTAACAAATGAAGGGAAGTTGTAAAAAGTGGATGAAGCTTTTTATTTCAACTTGATTAGGTAAATAGGTAGGCGTGTTCAGCACAGAATCAAAGACAAATAGGTTCTATTTTTTATATATGTTAAAACCGTTAGTGTCTGGTTGCTAGTTTGATTTTGATCTTTCATTCCGACCGAAAGACGCCTACCTAGCAAACATGAATTAATTACTAAAATTCTTATCACCAAAAAAAAGAAAAGAAAAGAAAAAACAACGAAAACAAAGATTTGTTCTTGCATTCTGACCAAAAAACGACAACTTAGAAATAACCTTTAATGAATTTAAGACACACACGCACATGCACACACACACACACACACACACACACACATATATATATATATATATATATATATATATAATAAAAAAGAAATCGCAAGTGTTCTTTTACAAAATATATATATATATAAAGATAGATAGATAGATAGACTGAGAGATAGATAGATAGAGAGTTTAAGAGGTAGATAGAGAGATTGAGAGATAGATTTATTTTTCATTCTGTCTTGAAACTTTCTTTTTGCTGATGTTGTTTTAAGACCAAAACTTTATAGCTAGTGAGTTGCAGTCTGCTATAGTAATAATAATAATAATAATAATAATAAAAATAATAATTTACTTATATTTATGCTCTATTTCGTATTGAACACTTGTCAAAAGTAAATATCTAACTGAAATGTATTTCTATTAGCAACCATTACTATAGATGTTCAGTAAAACATCGACTAAAATTTTGGTTGTTTGCTCTCAGAAAACCATAAAACTATACGAATTTGAACAGGAAAACATTTCTTATCTACAACCTTAAAAGGGTTTTGCATGTAGTTAAAGCTTCTTTTGTGGCATTGGCTCAAGAAAATTAAGCTCAAAGTGACATATTTCAAAATATGTATATTATCAAAGATCACAAGCTCAGTACAAAGTAATAGAGAATTCCTAGGCTGGCTCAAAATGTCAAATCCTAGAACCCAGGTCAGAAACTTGATGAACAGAACTGAGAAGTCAGTCAGTTAATTACTACACGTGATACAGGCTTGGACGATCATGTCTCAAAAAGACATCACTGATTAAGCAGTTCATTTTCCACAGTAGGTTGCTATTTCTTTCTACGTTAGACTGGTTTCCAACCAAGGATATAGAAAGTAATCTGTTCTGCTATTTAACCCATAGCGAGAAGAGATGGATTAGCACTTTTTGAGGGTATTTGCGCGTAAGTGAATGCAAAGAATTCAACTGGAACTCAAACACAGCGCTTCGATTTCATGATTGAGCGGATCTCCACTGCACCACAACAAGTAAACATATTGTTATGGTGAAACAACTATTCCCCAGATAATGGACTGTCCCTCCTATATGAATAAGAGTTAACAGGAAAAATAACATAAAAACTTAATCAGATAAGAACAGATTGCTGGCAAATACACTAATATATATATATATATATATATATATATATATATATATTAGAGATTATGCTATTCATAAACAAAAATGAACTTATAATGAAAGAACAGAAATTATGACTCATACTAAAAATTACCTAGGTTCATACAACCATTGATGAAAACGTTATAGTTTCTTGTAATTTTAAAAATTGCGCGTTCAAAAATTTCTTGCCAAGTTACGTGAGCGTTGTTTTAAAAAACGGTAAATAGTAAAATCAGTTAATTCAAATTGCCTGAAGACACCACTCATGTTAGAAACATAGGTCGCGTAATAACTCATTTACAAACGGAATATATATATATATATATATATATATATATATATATTGGCATCCGCAGACAGATCCGTTTCGCTGTATCAAAACTCATCAGTACGGTTAGACTCCGATTTGCTTTTTTACTCAGGACTGAAACTCGACCGAAATGGCGTCAGTCGGGGACTCTACCCCTGGGCTATGGACGTTCGGTGGAAGTAAACAGACTTTTAGCACATATCATTATACGAGCCCACTAGCTAGAGTGCTCTAATTCATTTCACTGAATGAGCAAAGGTGTCGGATATACATTTCGACATAGGATCTCTAACTGAGATTCCACGTCACGTCAGCGACATTGTTTTGTTCCAAATGGCGAAGGCCCTGGGGTAAAGTGGTGAAGGGGCCAGGTTAACAACGGTCACAAAGTAGAACAGGATAGAGCTGACAGTGGCAAGGTTACAGGGTGTAGAGACAAGATGTGGACGGGGTATCAAATATCAAATGTTAGAGGCTAGTGAATGTTTACAGGGGTTTGAAACGGCATATTTAGGAGGTGGGGAATGGATTTAAATGTAATATCTTAAAATTTTGAATTAAGTTTATCCATTACAGGAAGTCATGAATTTAAAGTTATTAAAGAAATATATGTCTATACACACACACACACACAAACACACACACACATATATATATATATATATATATATATATATATATATATATATATATATATACATACACACATATACATTCATGTGTGCGCGTTAACAAAGGAAAAGAGGGATTTAATAAAGGAGTTCATATTTTATAAAGATAGACAACTAAAGGAGTTAAATTACTTTTTTAAGGTTAAGATTTTGGGCTGTTTGAAGAGGTGTATTTAGTGGGAAGGAATGGGTTTCAATATAAGATTTTAAACATTTTTATTTAAGTATATTTAATTAAATCTTTTAGGTAGATGCGAGCTAAATGCCAATTACAGAAAGTTAACAGTTAAAACATTATTAGAGAAAAATATATATATATATATACATATGTGTTAACCAAGGATAAAGGGGTTTAGTAAAAGAATCCATATTTTCTAAATATAGGCAATTAAAGGAGCTTGGGATAGGCAGGCAGGGGGGCTAAAATACATTTTAAGGTTAACGTTAAGGTAAAATTAAGATTAAAACTTAAATTGAATCATTTTAATTTATATTCTAACATTAAGTCAACGGGGATTTAAATTCTAAATTTAAGTATTCAAAAGACTGGCCTTGTGGCGGCACTTACTGATGAATTCCCTCCTAAGATTCAGTAGCCGGTGTGGTGGGGGTATTTTAATATTCAAATTTTTTCCAGTAAGCATAGACAGCACCTATCACGAAAATTCCTCGGAATACGTGCTGAACCTATTAGTTTCCAGCTAATTTCAGGATCCAGCCCTTCCTCTATCATTTTCCAGAATGCCCGCAAAAGGACTGTCTGGTACCTCTGACCGGGGTTCGAAAAAGAGTACCTGTGGTTATACAGTCTTTGTTTGAAAGGACCGGTGGACATACCGATATAGTTCCGGAAGTCGTTTTTTTTTTTTTGTTTGATGGAGAAATGCGAGATTCATAAATCACCTGGGTGGATTTGCATTATCCCTCCATCGGGCAGGCGTCCACAGAATTACAGCTGCATTCGTTTAGAATTCCGGACCTAGATTCAGCATTGCGCAAGTTCACCAGAATACTCCTATTATGGGAACCAATAAGGCTGTCCATATTCGGGGTGCAAGAACAACTAATTTTAAGGGTGTACCTATTAAAAATCTTCCGTAGAGGGTTACTGTTATTAAAATTTTTGTCTATTAACTTGAGAAAATATTTACCAATATTGATGTTAGTTTACAATAAGTGGGGTTAAACCAAATTATCTTTCTTTTTCTACAGTTTCCTTTATTTTTATTTTTGGATGATTCGGAGTCTATTGTAGGTTTATTATATGTTAACTTGTTCTTATATCCGCTTTTTTGAAGGGCCTTATTGTAAATATTTATCGAAATGTACATCCGACACCTTTGAATTTTGACAATTTTCTCTAATTGATATATATATATATTCCCCCTGTCATCCTCAGGCGTTTGGAATTTTTTTTCTTGTATCTTAATAAGATACCAAAAGTAGGTACATCAATATATATTTTGCCATCATTTCAGACAGCATATCGATATAAATATTTAGAAATAATTTTTATGCCACGGGTTTACTCGTTTGAATAATATTTCGCTTAAGAAAACATATAAACATCTCAATTATGACTGAGGTTTCACCTTTCGGGTTTCAGGCTCGTTTGGGTAGTATTGGATGTGCGTTGTGATGCAGTGGATATCGTCTCGGAACGAGAAATCGAGGAACCGAGTTCGAATTTCAGTTGAATTCATTGCATTCATTTAAGCGCAAACATCCATGGGTAAGGTATTAATCCATATCTTCCCTCCAGTTATGGGTTAAATAACAGGACAGATTGGGTTCCATAGCCTTGGTTGGCAACCCGTTTACCACAGAAAGTAATGGCAACCTACTGCGGTATAAACTTCTGCCCAGTCAGTCATGTCTCTTTCGAGACATGATCGCCGAAGCGTGTATCACGTATGGCACTTAGCTGACCGACTGTGTAGTATTATTTTAATAATATATTTTATAATTATAATCTAAATAATATATTAACATCTTTATTAATCTGAAATATATTTGGTAATCCTGAAACTATATTATTATTATTAGAAATAATTACGCTAGCATGAAGATCAAAAAATCATTAATAAAATATTGCTCGTTAGTTTTATTTTATTCGTAGCCCGCTAGTCTAAGTAAACACTGCCAGGATCAGGGATTGTTGCTCTATTTTTAAATAAAAATACAGGGTGTCCATAAAGTTTGTGTGCACTTTGTATTTGCGATATAAATAATTTATAATAAGGATTAGAAAGAAATAACTATATTTTTGAAGATTTTATTGAAATTTTATTTAAGTTTGCACATGTCCTCCATCATTAGCAATACAAAGGTTAATGCGATTTTGCAGTTCACGGAAAATATTTGCCAACTGATTTACAGTAGTGCCTGAAATCACATTACTTACTTTAGCTTTCAAATCTTCGAATGAACTACGTTTGATTGCATACACAATTACTTCCCTATGATGCTATAAAAAGATATAATGAAGTCGAACCTGGCGAAGGTGGAGGCGAATAAAATGGTCCACCGCTTCCGTTCCATCTGTTTACTTAACTAAGTTTTTTGCAAACTTTGTCGAAGCTCCAAAGGAGAGTCTGTAATGTGATAGGTACTGATCTGGCGACTCGTCTGCAGCCACTTTCCCATCGTCGAAATGTGGCCTCCCTCTGTCTCTTCTATAAATACTTTCATGGCTTCTGCTCGGATGAGCTTAAGTCACTGATGCCTCCTCAACAGGTGTTTACCCGTGCAACCAGACTGGCAACTGGGTCCCACCCATTCACAGTCAGATTAGCCAAACGCAGACGACAATTCTACTCCTGCAGCTTCCTCTCTCGCACTTCCCGCCTGTAGAACTCACTCCCGTATTCTTGCTTTCCTGACGGCTACGACCTCCAGAAATTTAAATGCAAAGTTAATACTCACCTACTAACCACTGGACTCTAGCTCTCTCCCCTCCCCTGTATAATCTTCACGTTCTCTCCGCCCATGTATCTGTCATTGCACCTGCTTTCTCAGCTTTCTATTGTTCCTTTCTAACTAGCTTGTACTCCTCACTCTTTTCTAATTAATCTTTCTACATTTATGTAACCCCCTGCACATCAGTGGCGTTTCTGCCTTGCTCGGGGTGAAATGATTAAAAAAAAAAAAAAAGAATTATTCTATAACTATACATAAAACTAGGTAAATGAAACTATAACATTGTTTACAGATTATTTCTATCACAAATGCAAATAAAGTTATACTTTTTTAAAGTGCACACGGAATATATGGACACCCTGTATATTGCTAGTATTTTTACGAAATGTATTTACAAAGAAATATTAAAACAAAGCATGGAACATGATGAAGCGCAGAAAAGATCTCTTAGAGAAGGTAGCTGAAGAGAGTGACAAAAGAGGACTACAAATAAACAGCAAGAAAACTGAATGCATTGTCTTCATAAAAAAGAACAACCCAAAATGCAAAATACAGGTGGGGGATAGAAGAATCAAGCAAGTATAAAAATTTAAATACCTATGAAGTGTTATAACAGGAGATGGAAAGTGCGACACAGAGATCCGAAGGCGAATTGGCATGGCGAAGCTGTCTAAAGTACTAAGACACAGGAAAATTCCACTAGAAACAAATAAGGGAGTGCTAGATTGCTATGAGATGTCAGTTCTTCAATATGACAGTGAATGTTGGACAATATCATCGAAGATGAAGGAAAAACGTGAAGAAACAGAAATCTGGTTCTACAGAAGGATGCTGCGGATATCATAGACCAAACATGTGAGCAATGATAAGGTTTTGGAAAGAATGGCGTTGAAAAGAAAACTAATAGTGAGCATCAGGAAGAGACAACTGAAGTTCCTGGGACATGCAATGAGTAAAGAGAGCTTGGAGAGCTTGATACTGACAGGCCAGATAGAAGGAAAAAAAGACAGAGGAAGCATGGGATAACATATTTGAAGGGCCTGATCAGGTGGATGACCGAATGGGGGTTGCGTGGAGTAACAGGGAAAACACATTAAGAGCCACCAGGGATAGGGACACGTGGAAAGCTATGATCGCCGACGTCCTGAAAGGAAAGGGCATACAGAAGAAAAAGAAAAATATTTATAAAGGTGTTAGTTTTTGTTTGGTGTTTCACTATTTACCCATAGTAGGGAGCGGGGCCCTAACTAGTGCTACCGCCATGTTGTTCACGAAGGCTGTAGTACGAAATTACAACTAAGCTGCAAGTATTCCAAGACGCTAAGTAAAAGATCAGACCACAAAAAAGGTCAATAAAAATAAAAGGTAACTCTCCACAAATACCCATTCACGCATACACTAAAAATAAAAAATAAATCAAACAACTATACAATAAAAAAGGAAAAAAAAAAGAAAAATTACAATTCATAAACAAAAAGAAAAAGAAAAATAACCAATCAATCAAAAACAAAACTACTCCCACAATATCACACTATATTCTATATAAACAATATTAAACCCGGGATTAACAACAAACAGTCCTGACGAGTGAAAGCGTTATAACGGTGTCATCGATGTTTCGACGTCGGTATAAATATGCTCTATTAAAGAAACAAAAACTTTCTACCTATATATATATATATATATATATATATATATATATACTACGGGCAATAATTATTAGGCCACCCCAGTTTTAAATAAAAATGATATATTTCATACAATTTTTAGTATTTATTGCCAAGTGGATAATTTTAAATTAAAATAGAATGGATCTATTGTTATTATTACTTTGCAAAATCTTACAAGGCAGCCAGGAAGCCTTTGCTTTGACCAGCCAATAATAAGAAGAGACTAGCATGGGGAAGAGAGCACAAAAACTGGACTCCAGAACAGTTCATTTGATTCACATATTATTGTGCAATATTAACAAAGAACAATTCTATTTTCATTTAGAATTATTCACATGTCAATAAATAGTAAATATAGTATGAAATACATAATTTCTTTTAAAAAACCTGGGTGACCTAATAATTATGGCTGGTAGTGCATATATATATATATATATATATATATATATATATATATATAATTGTTTATGGCTTGGTTTTTTACCCTAATAGTGTTAGACCAGTACACATTTGTATTAAAAAGTTCTTCGATACGATTATATTGTAGAACTTTTGAATATTTTCCATTTTTAAACGAGTTATTTTGCTATCCAGGTTTCTAGCATGTAGATGTAGAACTTAATTTACAAGCTGGAAATGTCTCACTATACATGAAAACAAACACTAAGTTATCACACATAAATACAAAGTCCAATTATCCAAATAATGTAATTAAACAGATTTACAAAGGAATAGAACACAGACTATCTAATAATTCGTCAAACAAATCAATATTTAATGAAAAGAAAAATATATATGTGGATACATTAGGAAATTCAGGCTATAAAAACATTTCACAATATAATTCTTAACCAAACTGACAAATCAAAAACAATAGAAAACAAAATATTATCTGGTTCAACCCACCATTTAATGTAGAAGTAAAGACCGAAACAGGACAAATATTTTTAAAACTAATAGATAAGCACTTTCCAAAAGAATCAGAATTATTCAACATTTTCAACAGAAACACAATCAAACTAAGTTATATTTGCACTAATGATTTAGATAGTTTCATAACAACAAAATTCCAGAAATTTAAATCGCATTTTACAAAACAAAACCAGGGACAAAATAAATGTCCACTTTTGCAACACAAAAGAAATAATTTATAAGGCAGAGATACATAACCCAGATGACCAAAACAAAATATATATGGGCTCAAACAAAAACACATTTAAGACCAGGTGGTTCAACCACAGATCTACATTTAAAATAGAAAAATAAAAAAAAAAACAATACAAAATTGGCTAACCACGTCTGGAAATTGAAATCGAAGTATGGAAAAGACCCAGACATAACGTGGAGCATTGTAAAAACAGCCAAGCTTTACAACGGTGGACAAATATGTAGAATGTGCCAAGAAGAAAAATTAGAAACTATGCTATACCCAAATAAAGAGGAACTGTTAAATGAAAGAACAGAAATTATGTTAAATGCATCCACACTAAATATATACCTCTTATTTTCATACAACCATGGATGAAAACGTCATAATTCGTTTTAATTTAAACAATGCGCGTTCATAAATTCCCTGCCACGTGAACGTTCAAATAAAACACCGTTACAAGAGCGTTCTTAAAAAGAAAAACGGTAAAAGGTAAAATCAGTTATTAAAAATCGCCTGAAGACACCACTCATGGTAGAAACCTGGGTACCGAAATAACTCGTTTTAAAATGGAATATATATATATATATATATATATATATTATTTATCAATACATATATATTTTATTTTAATATTCCCCTAAGCATAATATAATATTTTCTGTTTTTTTTTTTTTTTGGTTTTATATTTACTATTTGCGTAACCGGATGTTTTTGATTAAATGATTTCAGTCGATTCATTTGCCATCTTAAGTGATTACATTTACAAAAACATACTTTTATTCATGTTTTTTCTAACAAGATATTAAAGACAATACGTGAGACGTTGTTCCACTGTTTAGTTAAAAAAAGTTTTTGTTATAAACAATTCACTTTTCATCGACTTTGATCACTCTTTCCAAAACAAATAGTTTGTTGCGTTTGAACCCCAAACATTAGAGAGAAATGCAGACCATTAATATATTTCTATTAAATCATGAGTCATTCAGACATCAATGTGATTAGCCTGTTCGAGTATTTTCAAATACCTGATGTCTCTTATATAAGGCGAGGTCAGTATTTCTACAATGTTCCATGTGGTGCATTATTTTTAAATCTACTTTTCAGTTCGGTCATCATCTGCCTGAACATTCTCGGTCTTTAAAATTATATGTTCACCTTTAATTTACCAAAGCAACTTATGGAAAGTACTCGTACCTTAACGGCTTTTACTTTTTCGAAGATAAAATCGCATTAAATGATGAAAATACAACACAGTTCTGTCCATTTTTCACTGTATACGTAAAAACGAACTTTTGTCCTGATATATAAGTACACTTCTTACTGTAGCGAAAGGATCAGATTTTCGCCTCACAGTGGGTAACATTAATGAAGTTCAAATAGACGTCCCGTTATATTTCTATTGTGAATCTGAATCGGTATCATATGACGAATAAATCCCTGATTGCGGAATAATGTTTTCAGAGCCAGCCTGATGGCTCGAACCATACAGCGTTTGATTCTCGCTTGAATGTCATGGAATGTTTTAGCCTAAAATGAGATAAATAATACTCTATCAGCAAGACCTAATAACATGTACGTTTATCACATCATCGTTTTGTTAGAACCTTACTGTTAAGTTGCGTCATAAGTAATTTCTGTTTCGAGAAACCGATTAAAAATACTAATGTTGCATTTGAACTTCCGTCAATTTTGGCGTACAAGTCGAGTTTTCAAGCAAAAAAAAAAAATCCAAAATAGGAGTCGACTTATATGACGGGTATAAAAATGCAAAACTTTAACATCGACATGAACATCATGGAGTGGGATATTACTCCTAACAATTACATTAGACCACTTTCCGCACCTCCAGCTGGTTAGCGCAAATATATTCTACTACGCTTTGTGCATGGTGAACATATTTGGCATATTAACCCATAATCTAAACTTATTTATAAATGGAACTTTGTCTGTGTGTTTCTGTGTCTGTTTGTGTGTGTCCGTTAGACTCCGAAACGGCTGAACAGTTTTTTTAAATTTACACAGTCGTAATATAGGCGTCTGCGAGTGTTCTTAGCTAGGTTCTGTGTCGAGGTACCCATAATAGATATCTAAAATCGATAATCGAAAAAATCGGATTATAGAAGGAGTGGTCCGATTTTAATCAAATTTGATACACTCATAGACAAAGACATAAGATACGATATTCAGAAGTTTCAAGGTTGCAGTTATCACAATAGTGCAGAAAATCGATAACATATATATATATATATATATATATATATATATATATATATATATATATATCATAGTCTATAATAACCCTACAAGCACTAAACTAAATTCTCTACAAAAAACAATGTAGTGTACCAATTTACATGCCCATTCAGAGATTGCATCTCTGATACTAATAAAAAAACCTAGTACATATATTAGTTTTACTACAACCGCGCACTCCCGTAGACTTACATGTCATCTTTCTGATCAGAGTACAATTAAACAACATTTCTCTGAAAAACACAAACATGTAGGTAATATCAGACAGATTTTGGTCAACAATACGGTGATCCTTACTCATACACACAGTAAGAGGAACCTGCAGATATTGTACATCAAATCTAAACAACCAAAACTCAATAAAATCACATTTAAATCCGGACATAACACATTGCATTGCATTCGACTACATGATTTTGTTGTCATTTTGCGCTATCACGCGATGTGACGTCATAAAACCGCATCGCAAATTTGAGAACTGTGTCTATTATTTTTGGTGACGATTGCCGTTGCCAAGCGGAGTTTTATGTCAACACAAATTAAAATCGTCGGTGATGGTGGATGTTATAATATTTCAGTCTAAACAACCTCTCTGAAGATGGCTCATGTGAGCCGAAAGCTTAGAAGCAAATCCATAAATAATTATCTAAATGTTGGAGAATTTTTGTCTTTATTTTCAACTGAAATTAAAGCCAAAATACGACGTTTAGAGCGGCTCATGATTAAACATAATAGACATTCATTGTCTCTTATATTTAACAGCATATGTTAGAAAATTACTTGCTGCCTCGATACACTATATATATATATATATATATATATATATATATATAAGGCATGATGTTTGTGTGTGTGTCTGTTTATCTGCCTGTATGTCTGTATTTTCTTCAGCCCTTTTATTTTAGTTTTTGTTTCGGGTTTGACCCTAAGTGGGTATAACTCTAGTTCTTAGTCTCAGCCATGATACTATTTACTCAGAGGACTTATTTAGCCTTCCAAATTCAGATAACGACGAAAAATCTTATTTGATATCGATACCAGGAAATCAAAATTTGACTTACATTTATTAATCTTTCTTTCAGTCTACGGTTTCACTTTAACTGGAAACAATTATTGCTTTTTAGTCTTTCGTGCCAATGTCCAAATAGTCTGAGCTCCAGGACCATGGATTAGTTTTAAAGCTTTCATTACACCCGAGCAACGCCGGGTTATAATGCTAGTTTAATATAGAATAATAAAAAGCGACATAAATTCAGTATTCTTTTAACGCTACCGTACGCATCAGACAACTGAAGTTTGGTGTTGTTCTCTAATGTTACAGTGGGTAATCTCTGCACCTATGCAAATATACCTCTGCCGTGTCAAAACGCAAACAAAAACGTACTGCTTGCCCACCTCAATTTTGGTCCCTCTTATACGTATAAACTCTCGCCACCCCATGCGGGACTACCACACTCTCCTCCATCAAACTAGTTACACCTGCGTTCTGCTCTTTCTTTTTCTTTAACGTGCCGGTAGCAGAAATAGCATACCTTCTGTCTTTTCGAGGTAAGTCTATTTGTTGTATTACTGCTATAGGTATGCGTGTTCAGCAGTGTTATGCGTGTTGTTGACGGGATTGTTCATCGACATTTCCTTCTGTGTCAAGTGCGTCCTATATTGGATTTGAAAAGACAAGAGCAGCCAATGCATGGTAGAGTAATAGGTTTCAGAGGATGAAGAACTGTAAGTTTTTGGTAGGTTATCTTTATCTTTTCCATTTGTCTTCTGGTGTTTACGAAGGATTTTCTTTTTCGTAGACTACTCTTCTCCCGTTAGTTGTTTATCCAACTGCTAATGCTCTAAGTGTAAACACTGACCGAAGCGTCGTTTAACTCAGGCGGGCATTCAGACAACTAAAGTATGGTATACTCGTCAAACTGCGCCATTTCATGATGGTAATGCGAGCTTAATGACGCACAATAGCATTTTAATGAATATACACATACCGTACAAGCATAATGACTGTGTAGTTATGGTACAAAATATTTTAAATGTTATTGAAGGTTACCATATTCTTCTTCTCCTTTCAGGACGTAGGCAATCATGGCTTTTCACATCTCACTATCCCTGGTGGTTCTTAGCACGTTTTCTCCTGTTGCACGATGCAACCCTTGTTCCATCATCCACCTGATTAGGTCCTTCAAATAAGTTATCCGCTGCTTTCCCCTGTCTCTTTTTCCTTTATCTGGCCTATATGTATCAGGTTCTCCAAGCCCTCCTTCCTCATTGCATGTTCATTTAGTTGTCTGTTCCTGATGCTCAATATTAATTTCCTTTTTGTTTCCATTCTTTCCAAAACCTCATCGTTGCCCATATGCTCGGTCCATGATATCCACAGCATCCTTCTGTAGAACCACATTTCAGCTGCTTCGAGTTTTCCCTTCATCTTTGATTATATTGTCCAGCATTCACTGCCATATTGAAGAGCTGTCATCACATAGAATCTAGTATTCTATTCTTTGTTTCTAGTGTAAGTTTCCTGTCTCTTGATACTTTACTCAGCTTTAATGCGCCAGATTTCATGCCGATTCGCCTTCTGATATCTGTGTCGCACTTTCCGTCTTCTGTTAGATCACTTCCCAGGTATTTGAATTTTTCTACCTGCATGATTTTAGTATCTCCCAACTGTATTTGGTATTTGGGGCTGCTCTTTTTGCTGATGACCCTGAATTCGGTTTTCTTGCAGTTTATTTGTAGTCATCTTTTGTCACTCTCCTCAGCTACCTTCTGTAGGAGGTCTTGTAGTTTTCTTTCCTTGTCTGCAATTAGCACTGCGTATCTTATGTTATTCAAATTGTGACCTCCGATTACAAATCCTGGAATATCATTTAGGGTCCTCAAAATAGTCTCCCTGTACGAGTTGAACAGATCCGGTGAAATGAAAACCTCGAATCTAAGATACCAGGTGATTTTTAAATTATGATAACTCATGTATATGGTATTTTATCATTTTGCAGGCTGGTCTCGGTTTTGAGCCAAAGATAGCCTACCGTATGTTTTGGTATCGACCAATACGATAGGTATAGAAATTTTAGTTAAAACTCTTAAGGTTTACTTGTACTTTGAAAATTACTGTACTTACCATACATAGCAGTTAAGTATAATTTAAGAGTACACTGACATACGATAATGTTCAGCTCGAAAGGTCGCTTCTTGATTAGAATCAATCGCCAGAAACTTTCCCAGATGGAAAGGTTCTTGGAAGTAAGATAATATACGTGTGTTTGTATCACGGGGTAGAATTCATCAGAGTTTTTAAAACTTGTCTTTATTCGTTTCACCCAAAACAAGTCAATAAAAATACGAAGACATAAGCGATTACTGAGTGTGAGAGTAAAGAAGAGAAAAAGAAAATTTTATTCATGAGCAAGAAAGATCAAAGAAAAAGGGTCAAGTAGAAAGTAGATAACAATAGACAGTGAATTTAAATTTTTAAATGTCAAAGTTGACTCGAAGGGAGTTTTAAAAGCGAGAATTACGAAAGAATTAACTGTTATTATAGAACTTACGGTTGCGATTATTTAAACTGTAAAATACTGAGATTTAGCCGTCAATCACTTAGCTTCATAAATTCTATGTACCAAGTTAGAATATTTAGAACAATATCATGAAAATTATAGATGGTCCAGGGAAGTCAAGTTAGGGGGATGAGATAGTTTACATTCAATGAAAGCAATGAAAAAACAAATATTTATATTATACGTTCAGCATTTACAACGTGTCCATAAAGATTGTTAGGAAGGGGCTTTACGTTTCTTAACAGAAAAAAATGTTGTTCTCCGCCATAAAAATACAAGTCAGCATGCAGGAAAAATAAAACCGGAAAAACTTAGAGCTCGACTGGTCTGTTCCATTCGGCCCAACACGCTCACCTGACCTTGGATCAACCAATTATTACCTATTCCGATCGCTGCTAAACTAATAAATAGGGAAAATAGTTTTCTAATAAAAAAAAAACAAATTGAAAAGGTCGTGGTAAATTTTCTTTCCATCAAAACTTGCTGGATGATATGCCATCAGTATCGAACAGCTCCCTGATTGGTGACAACAACTCATTGCGAATAAATAAATCAATAAAATATACTTTAAGTTTTGAAGAATAATAAAAAGGTCATTTTCTATGACTCCACCTAATATTATGTCATAGGTTCGATTTCTTTTAGGGCGGCATTTCTAAGGCTCTGTATTGGACACAATTGAGCCTATATCTTTATTTACCAATAGGAATTTTTTTCTGCATTTAATGTTCTTTTAAGAGATTCTTTCATGCTAATTTGGTTTTTGCATTTTGCAGTTACTTGCTTTGAGCAACAAACAAATCTTTTTATTACAGAAATTAATTTCATTTTCTGAACATTTTTCTTTTATATATTGTTACCCCAGCAAGCGCAGCGTCCATGAAAATGACCTTTTCATAAACTGAGGAAAAACACTTCATTCTATTTTCTTTCTTTCTCTCGTTGCGATTTCGGCACTGCTCATCTCCCGCCACATTTTTATCCCCTCTCCCTCTCTCACTCTCTCTCACTCACTCTCTCTCACTCTCTCTCTCTCTTTCACACTCTCTCTCACTCTCTCACTCTCTCTCACTCACTCTCTCTCTCTTTCACACTCTCTCTCACTCTCACTCTCTCTCTCTCACTCACTCACTGTCTCTCTGTCTCTATCTTCTAGTTTTCACTTCTTGGATAAAATATTTTCACTTACCCCTCTTTAATATTTTGTAATGCGGAGAATAGGCGCAATGAACGAAAAGATTTTGTTGCGCCAAAGACATGAGTCAGAATTTTTTTGAACCCTAACAAAATCCTATCAGTTTGTCGTTTAAATCATTTTAATATAATTATTTTGTATCTTTATATGAGTAAATCTATTTTAGTTCAACGTTTCATTTGAGTCTTTCTTGATTTAATCATGGGAATATTTATCTCTCTATCACGCCTCTTTGAACACGAACAAACACACACAATCATATATATATATATATATATATATATATATATATATATATATAAATTATACCTTAGAATATGTACAAACTGCAAGCTTCCACAAAAATGTACATTTTGTTTTGACATTGAAAGAACAATGTCTCATCAGGTAGTTAATAATGATGCCAATAAACGCTTTATTTGAAAAGAATAATAAAAGAAAACGCTTCCTTGTATTAAAAAAAACATTGTACGAAGTAAGACGATATTAAAAAAGAGGATAAAAAGGGAGAGAAAGCGGAAAATATGAGAAAAGCAAAAGAGAAATCAAGAAATGGAAAAAAAACTGAAAAAAACAGGGGAAACAAAAAAGCATAAGAGTGAAGGAACTGAGAGGAAATAGCCAAAGGAAACGGCAAAGAGAGAGAAATTTTAAATTTAGACAGGAGATAAATTGTAGACAGATATAGATATCAGTTACGTGGTGTCTAAAATTAACAAAGAGGAAAAAGTGAGAAAATGCACAGAGGGAAGAAAGTGGAGTAGAAAACAGAAACGACAAAGAAATATAAATTTCGAATTTTGACCGGAAGTAAATTTTAGCTAGATACAGACGTTCAATTAGATAAATACAGTTGTTTCAAACTAAATCCTTTGGCATTGTTTTAAAATATGAAATCACATACACAAACAGACGAAGGAGATATTTAAAAACATAACTATTCCTAAGAATTTTATCATATTATTTTTTTTTGTTTTTCGAATATTTATTTGCTAGAGGAATGTAATGCGACGTTCAACCGATAATGGAATATGTTTGATATCGAATTGTGGTTGATTAGAACGAGATCTTATATAAATTGGGTTAGCATTGTTTTTCATGTAAGGTTGGAAATTATTAAATACTATGTCTAGTGTTATGTGTAAAAAGTCAACTAGTTTTTATATTAGAATTAATAACGACGAACAGACTTAAAACTCTATGGATTAATTTTCTGAGTCTATCAACTTTACTTCCAGTAGATATTTTAAATATCATGAGTCCATCATCTCTATAAAGTCCTATATTATTTAAATCGTAGAAGAAGGCATATGTATTATTAAATTTGCAACTGTAATTACAACTAATTTATCAGTGTAATTACAGTGTTCCATGTTGATTTTTTTATAGTTATTCATTAATTTTTTTCTTTATTAGAGCTTTACACTTTTTGGGATCCATTTTATAGGAATTAGATATTTTATCTGATTTCACAAAAATCTGATTAGATTCATTTCTATTCCGAAACAATACATCCAAGTGTTTTTGAAATTTGTGTTTACGTTTATGGAAAGTGATATTATTTATAAACTTAAATCCTTCTCAAAGTTAAGGAGTTTGTCAACGAGGCACAGTATTTAGATTTTTAAATTCATACATATCATTAGTATTGGAAACACTATGGCATTTAATGAAAAAATGCGCCTTCCATCTCATCCTTCGTATAAGATCTTCAGTCTTTAGGATTAACTTTTGAAAGTACTCGTGTTTATTTGGAATAAGAATATTTTTCAGAGAAATGTCCAAATTAAATTTATCCATGTTAAAATTTATATTAATGATAAGAGTACTCAACTTTATATATCTTCGTGTTATGTTTTTACATATCTTCTTCTATTTTTTTTGTATATGTTTTCATAATTTACAAAAAAATGCCAAACGATTTATTTTGAAGCGACTGTATCTATCTATTTGAACGTCTGTATCTATCTGCAATTCACTTCCGGCCAAAGTTTGAAATTTCTATTTCTTTGCTCTTTCTGTTGTCTCTCCCCTTTCTTCCATCTATGCATTTTCTCACATTTTTCTCTTTGTTAAGCCTAGACACCATGTAATAGATATCTATATCTGTCTACAATTTACTTTCTATCGAAATATACAATTTCTCTCTCTTTGCCGTTTCCATTGGCTTTTACCTCTTAGTTCTTTCACTCTTATTTTCCTCTTTGCATTTGTGTTTGCACCGCTTCTTTTCTTTTTCTTGTTTATTTCTTGATTTCTCTTTTTGTTTCCTCATTTTCTTCTGCCATCTTTTGCTTTTTAATCCTCTTTTTAAATATCTTATTGCCAAAAATCATAATTTTATTGCAAATGTGAGACAAAAACTCACATTATTAAAGGCCACTCAAAACAATGTCATATACAGGAAGTTTACATTAACATGCCAAACAAAGTAAATAAAAGAAATAAAGGGAGAGAAAGTTAGGAAAAAAATTCAAATTTGTCGTCTAAACATTGTTACGAAGGGTAAGGAAAAAAAGGAAAAAGACAAAAAGGTTCATGACTCGATTATCGAAAAAGACTTTTAGATTACATCTGTATTAAAAACCAAAATTTAACTGTGTCACGTGAATGAATGTGGTGGGAGGAAAGTTAAAAAATGGGGTAGACAGGGGAAGAGTTAAAGGAGAAAAATGGAGGAAAAAAGAAAGGGAATATAGGAGAAAAAATTTTCTGTATCTATGGTTAGGAATGCAGGTTTCAGAGGAGGTAAAGAAGGGACAGATACATAAAAAGGGGAAATAAAAATAAAAAGTAAAGAAAAGAAAGAAATAACATTATTTAATATTCAGGTCTGTTAAAAGTTTTCTCAAAAAATTCTGTGAGTTTAAAATAATATAGTCTGATTGGTGGTTAGTTTAAAGTCTACTAATAGAATAAAAATAGAGGTAATATTATATTAGAGTGGGTCTAAAACGAGAACTTTAACACACACACACACACACACACACACACACACACACACATATATATATATATATATATATTGATTGATTGATTGATTGATTGATTGATTACTTAGTTTATGGTTATATAAGGTTACATTTCTATTAAAAAGTGTTCAATACAATTATATTGTAGAAGTTTTGTTTGTTTTCTATTTTTAAATAAGTTCTTACGCGACCTAAGTTTCTACCATTAGTGCTGTCTTCACTGTTACATGAGTGTTCTTAAAAAAATCAAAAATTAAAAAAAACGGTAAACGGTAAAATCATTTATTTCAAATCGCCTGAAGACATCACTCATGGTAGAAACCTAGGTCGCGTAATAACTCGCTTACAAATAGAATATATATATTCCTCATTTGATAACGAGTTATTACGCGACCGAGGTTTCTACCATGTGGCGCCTTCAGACGATTCGCAATAACTTTTTTTTTGTAAGAACGCTCACGCAACGGGGAATTCTTGAGCGCGCCAATTGTAAAATTACAAGAAGCTATGACGTTTTCATCAATGGTTGTATGAACCTAATAGCAATTTTTTAGTATGTTTACTCTTAGACATAATTTCTGTTCTTTCATTCAATAATTTATTTTTGTTTGGGGATAGCATAATCACTAACTTTTCCTGTTACAATCTATATATGTTTCCTTGACTGTTTTCCTTATATTTCACGGTATGTCTGCGTCTTTTCCATATTTTAATTTCAATTTCCACACGTGGCTAGCCAGTTTTGTACAATTCTTTAAGTTTTCTATTTTAAATGTAGACTTGTGATTGAACCACCTGGTTTTAAAGGTGTATTTGGTTGATCTCAAATATACTTTGTTTTGACCGTTCAAGTCGCGTACGTTTGCTTTGTAAATGACTTTATTTGTATTACAAAGTCCTTAAAGTGGGCATTTGTTTTTGTCCCTGCAGTTGCGTTCTTTATTAGTGATCTTGTTTTGTACAATTCTATTTACATTTCTGGTGTTTTGTTTCTTTATGAAACTTTCTTAATTTGGGCCTCCGTACTTTTGAATGCGCGATGTATTTTGTTCATCGTTTACCTTGAGAAAGAAAAGACATCAATATCGAATATTTTATTACTGGTGCGTTGTAAAGAATAAATCACCAAAAAGCGGCCACAAATGAAGAGGACATGAATTTCACTTCAAATTGCTTCCGCATTCATCCTATTCTCCTGATCTCGACCTTGCGGCTACAGGCTGTTTGCAGATCTAAAGAAATTGCTCCATGGAAAGAGATTTGGTTCCATTGAAGAAGTGATATCAGAAACAGAGGCGTATTTTGAGGCCAAAGTCTAATCGTTCTACAAAAAAAGGCATCGAATTGTTAGAAAAGCGTCGGAATCAGTGCAACACTCTAGAAGAAGACTATGCCGATTAATAAAGTGCAATTTGCCTAAAAGTTGTTGTTTATTAGGCACGGTATTTATCTCATGATGTGTTATGTCATCAGGAAACAAAAAAAAGATGGTGTTTATGATGAAATGAGAAACGAGAACAGAAACCAAATCGAGGTCACCATCAGTAGGAATTCATTCTTTGTTTCCGGTGGAATATCATAGGTTTCGTCTCTTACGAGATCAAGGAACATGGAAGGACCATCACTGTAGACGATTCGTTCCATGAAATTGATCGAATACGCAAAGCATAAAGTAAAAAAAATATATATCCTACATTGATAAAAAGACATTGTTATTCTTATATTATTTGGACTATTATTCTCATCTTTGTTACCATTTCGGTCGTTGTACGCTCCGGCCTTCTTCAGTCGCTAGGAATTTTTAACCTAACCCTTTTTTGCAATCACTTGGATATATGAACACAATTTCTTGAATTAAACCTCGATTGAAAGTCATGTTTTATCTCCCTCTAACCCTGCAAGTTACTTGTTTATCACTGCTGTAGCCTGGTATTGAACACACTACTATAAGAGTCAAGTCAGGAACTAACCAAAGTCTATATTCACTGGGCCATATGTCCTTAAGATCGTAGCTAAGTCTAAGCATTACAGTGGAAAAGCAGATAAATGAAATCTATGCATTTTAGAAAAACTCGTCATCTTAAACCATATCAAGAATCCAAATTTGCTTAATAAAAGAATAGAAAAAATACTTACTCAAATTCTTAGACCCAGACTGATATAGATCCCTCTTTCGGTTTCTTTCTTTCTTTCTTTCTTTCTTTCTTTCTTTCTTTCTTTCTTTCTTTTCCCCGCATTCTTTTTTACAATTATGAATTACGCCCCTTTTATTTTTGCTCCTTATATTTTTAATTCTTATTTCTAAATTTTACCTTTAATTTTTTCTCCTCATTTTCCTTTTCTTTTACTTTATTTTATTTTATCTTATTTTTATATTTATTTAAAATTTTAATTTTCTCTATATTTTTATGTACATATAAGAATTGAATATTTAAATTTTAAAGACTCATTATTTGCGCTCTTTTGTATATGTTAGCCAGTGATGGATATCCTGATGAAGATACTTTCTGCATACAAACAACACACTTCGGACATATATGAACAGGATGAAGGTTTAGCAATGGGCTCGCCATTATCACCATCACTCTCTAACATATACATGGAATACTTTGAAGAGATGGCATTAGAATCCACAGTTCTAAAGCCAACTCTATGGCTGAGAGACGTTGATGACATCTTCATACTCTGGCCACATCAGGAGGAGTTCCAGACGCTACTTGACCATGTGAACTCAATAAGATCGCCCATACAGTTCACTATAGAAAAAGAGAGTGGCAAAAAATGGCATTACTGGATGTGCTAATAACTCGAGAGAGGTGTTCAAGACGCAAGCCAATATTCACCAGACAATACCTCAACTTCAACTCCCACCACCCATACAATGTAAAGAAAGGGATCGTTCGCTGCCTTCAACATAATACAAAGTTATGAGCGGCGAGCTAGAGTCATACGCACAGAAAGAAACAATTATCCAGGGTACATACACAGAAGGAAGGGTGCATGAGGATAACTCTCAGAAAACAGCCTCGGTCTGTCTACCCTATGTAAAGGGATTATCGGAGAAAATACAAAAATTCTGTGGTCCCCATAACATGAGGACGATCTTCAGAAGTGGTTCTACACTTCGCTGGTACCTCTCCCGAGTAAAACCCCCAACAATGGAGGACATGATTAAGGACGTGTGTACGCCATTACATGTAGCTGTGGAAAGAAATATAAAGGAGAGACAGGCCGTCCCCCCTTAAGGTAAGCCTACAAGAACATTGCAAGGTCGTAACACGAGGAGAGAAAGAAAAATCAGGCGCAGCTGGCCACATATGGAGAGAGAAAGGGGATTACCACCCCCAATGGAATGAAGTTGAAATAATAGAGAGATAATGCCACTGGAAACAACGTAAACTTTAGGAATCAGCACATATGCTAGGCTTCAAACAGTTCCTAAGCTGACCAAGCATAGAGATGAACACAATATGTGAACCAGTAATACGGAGTGCCAGAGAAAATTAATGATAGAAATTGCAATATGAGCTCTGGTAAAAATACTAGAGAAAACCATTAACTTCGAAAATACTAGAGGAAACCATTAACATCAAAAAATTACAATATGAACTCTGGTAAAAAAGGGTTACTTGACATTAGGTTTATAAGTCCCCAAAATTCAAATGTTCTTTTCCTTAAGGATACATGACCCAGTGGATATAGACTTTGGTTAGTTCCTGACTTGACTCTAACATTTGTGAGTTCAATAGTGAACAGTGAAAGTGGTAAACAAGTAACTTGTAGGGTTAGAGGGAGATTACTCATGACTTCCAATCGAAGCTTAACGCAAGGAATGGAGTGATGTTTTAGTGTATTACTAATCCCAATGATTGTAATAATAGGTTCGGTTCGAAATTTCTAGCAGCTTCCTCAGGTACATCAGCCGAAACGTCGTACAAATGGCAACAAAGATGAGGACAATAGTCAGAATAATGTAAATACTACCTCATCTATGTTATCTTGCGATCCGTTTCTTCTTCATTTTGCTGTGTCCCTTCATGAGACGATCAGGGTCTTAAAAATATCCCTATCCCTTGTAGCCTTTAATACATTTTGTTTTCGAATTTCACCCAAACATTGCTTTTGCAATATATATTTGATTAAGACCTACAAGTATGCTACGCATTATTTTCCGCTGTCTCTCTATCTCTCTTGTGAGTATCAGATTCTCCAAACCCTCTTTATTCCTTAAGTGTCCCAAACAATTTAGCAATCCCTAAGTAGAATTTTCTTTTTCGTTTTCATTCTCTCCAAAACCTCATCGTTGCTCATATGTTCGGTTCATGGTATTCTCAGACATGATTCTGTAGAACCACAGATCTGTTGCTTCGAGGCTTTCCTTCAACTTTGACGAGATTGTCGAATATTTGCTGCCATATTGGATGACCGATATTATGTGAGTACATTACACTTTTCTTTGTTTCCATCGAAAAATTTTGAGTTTTGTCTTCGTCTTTCCACGAAGACAGAGAAAAGACAATAAAAGGAGAGGTTCCAGGAAGACAGAGAAAGGACAATAAAAGGACAGGTTCCAGGAAGACAGAGAAAAGACAATAAAAGGACAGGTTCCAGGAAGACAGAGAAAAGACAATAAAAGGACAGGTTCCAGGAAGACAGAGAAAGGACAATAAAAGGACAGGTTCCAGGAAGACAGAGAAAAGACAATAAATGGACAGGTTCCAGGAAGACAGAGAAAAGACAATAAAAGGACAGGTTCCAGGAAGACAAAGAAAGGACAATAAAAGGACAGGTTCCAGGAAGACAGAGAAAGGACAATAAAAGGAGAGGTTCCAGGAAGACATAGAAAAGACAATAAAAGGACAGGTTCCAGGAAGACAGAGAAAAGGCAATAAAAGGACAGGTTCCAGGAAGACAGAGAAAAGACAATAAAAGGACAGGTTCCAGGAAGACAGAGAAAAGACAATAAAAGGACAGGTTCCAGGAAGACAGAGAAAAGACAATAAAAGGACAGGTTCCAGGAAGACATAGAAAAGACAATAAAAGGACAGGTTCCAGGAAGACATAGAAAAGACAATAAAAGGACAGGTTCCAGGAAGACAGAGAAAGGACAATAAAAGGACAGGTTCCAGGAAGACAGAGAAAGGACAATAAAAGGACAGGTTCCAAGAAGACAGAGAAAAGACAATAAAAGGACAGGTTCCAGGAAGACAGAGAAAAGACAATAAAAGGACAGGTTCCAGGAAGACAGAGAAAGGACAATAAAGGACAGGTTCCAAGAAGACAGAGAAAAGACAATAAAAGGACAGGTTCCAGGAAGACATAGAAAAGACAATAAAAGGACAGGTTCCAGGAAGACATAGAAAAGACAATAAAAGGACATATTCCAAGAAGACAGAGAAAGGACAATAAAAGGACAGGTTCCAAGAAGACAGAGAAAAGACAATAAAAGGACAGGTTCCAGGAAGACAGAGAAAGGACAATAAAAGGACAGGTTCCAAGAAGACAGAGAAAATACAATAAAAGGACAGGTTCCAGGAAGACTGAGAAAAGACAATAAAAGGACAGGTTCCAGGAAGACATAGAAAAGACAATAAAAGGACAGGTTCCAGGAAGACAGAGAAAGGACAATAAAAGGACAGGTTCCAGGAAGACAGAGAAAGGACAATAAAAGGACAGGTTCCAGGAAGACAGAGGAAAGACAATAAAAGGACAGGTTCCAGGAAGACATAGAAAAGACATTAAAAGGACAGGTTCCATGAAGACAGAGAAAAGACAATAAAAGGACAGGTTCCAGGAAGACAGAGAAAAGACAATAAAAGGACAGGTTCCAGGAAGACAGAGAAAGGACAATAAAAGGACAGGTTCCAGGAAGACATAGAAAAGACAATAAAAGGACAGGTTCCAGGAAGACATAGAAAAGATAATAAAAGGACAGGTTCCAGGAAGACAGAGAAAGGACAATAAAAGGACAGGTTCCAGGAAGACAGAGAAAAGACAATAAAAGGACAGGTTCAAGGAAGACAGAGAAAAGACAATAAAAGGACAGGTTCCAGGAAGACAGAGAAAGGACAATAAAAGGACAGGTTCCAGGAAGTCAGAGAAAAGACAATAAAAGGACAGGTTCCAGGAAGACAGAGAAAAGACATGAAAAGGACAGTTTCCAGGAAGACATAGAAAAGACAATAAAAGGACAGGTTCCAGGAAGACAGAGAAAAGACATTAAAAGGACAGGTTCCAGGAAGACAGAGAAAAGACAATAGAAGGACAGGTTCCAGGAAGACAGAGAAAAGACAATAAAAGGACAGGTTCCAAGAAGACAGAGAAAGGACAATAAAATGACAGGTTCCAGGAAGACATAGAAAAGACAATAAAAGGACAGGTTCCAGGAAGACATAGAAAAGACAATAAAAGGACAGGTTCCAGGAAGACAGAGAAAGGACAATAAAAGGACAGGTTCCAGGAAGACAGAGAAAAGACAATAAAAGGACAGGTTCCAGGAAGACAGAGAAAAGACGATAAAAGGACAGGTTCCAGGAAGACATAGAAAAGACAATAAAAGGACAGGTTCCAGGAAGACATAGAAAAGACAATAAAAGGACAGGTTCCAGGAAGACAGAGAAAGGACAATAAAAGGACAGGTTCCAGGAAGACAGAGAAAGTACAATAAAAGGACAGGTTCCAAGAAGACAGAGAAAAGACAATAAAAGGACAGGTTCCAGGAAGACAGAGAAAGGACAATAAAAGGACAGGTTCCAAGAAGACAGAGAAAAGACAATAAAAGGACAGGTTCCAGGAAGACAGAGAAAAGACAATAAAAGGACAGGTTCCAGGAAGACATAGAAAAGACGTGAAAAGGACAGGTTCCAGAGAGACATAGAAAAGACAATAAAAGGACAGATTCCAAGAAGACAGAGAAAGGACAATAAAAGGACAGGTTCCAAGAAGACAGAGAAAAGACAATAAAAGGACAGGTTCCAGGAAGACAGAGAAAGGACAATAAAAGGACAGGTTCCAGGAAGACAGAGAAAGGACAATAAAAGAACAGGTTCCAAGAAGACAGAGAAAAGACAATAAAAGGACAGGTTCCAGGAAGACAGAGAAAAGACAATAAAAGGACAGGTTCCAGGAAGTCATAGAAAAGACAATAAAAGGACAGGTTCCAGGAAGTCATAGAAAAGACAACAAAAGGACAGGTTCCAGGAAGACAGAGAAAGGACAATAAAAGGACAGGTTCCAGGAAGACAGAGAAAGGACAATAAAAGGACAGGTTCCAGGAAGACAGAGAAAAGACAATAAAAGGACAGGTTCCAGGAAGACAGAGAAAGGACAATAAAAGGACAGGTTCCAGGAAGACAGAGAAAGGACAATAAAAGGACAGGTTCCAGGAAGACAGAGAAAAGACAATAAAAGGACAGGTTCCAGGAAAACAGAGAAAGGACAATAAAAGGACAGGTTCCAGGAAGACATAGAAAAGACAATAAAAGGACAGGTTCCAGGAAGACATAGAAAAGACAATAAAAGGACAGGTTCCAGGAAGACATAGAAAAGATAATAAAAGGACAGGTTCCAGGAAGACAGAGAAAGGACAATAAAAGGACAGGTTCCAGGAAGACAGAGAAAAGACAATAAAAGGACAGGTTCCAGGAAGACAGAGAAAAGACAATAAAAGGACAGGTTCCAGGAAGACATAGAAAAGACAATAAAAGGACAGGTTCCAGGAAGACAGAGAAAAGACAATAAAAGGACAGGTTCCAGGAAGACAGAGAAAAGACATTAAAAGGACAGGTTCCAGGAAGACATAGAAAAGACAATAAAAGGACAGGTTCCAGGAAGACAGAGAAAAGACATTAAAAGGACAGGTTCCAGGAAGACATAGAAAAGACAATAGAAGGACAGGTTCCAGGAAGACAGAGAAAGGACAATAAAAGTACAGGTTCCAGGAAGACAGGGAAAGGACAATAAAAGGACAGGTTCCAGGAATACAGAGAAAGGACAATAAAAGGACAGGTTCCAGGAATACAGAGAAAGGACAATAAAAGGACAGGTTCCAGGAAGACAGAGAAAAGACAATAAAAGGACAGGTTCCAGGAAGACAGAGAAAAGACAATAAAAGGACAGGTTTGAGAAACAGAGAGAAGAAACAATAAAATGACAGGTTCTCAGTAAGACAGAGAAAGGACAATAAATGGACAGGTTTCATAAAAAACATAGAAAGAACAATAAAAAAACAGGTTCCAGGAAGACAGAGAAAAGACAATAAAAGGACAGGTTCCAGGAAGACAGAGAAAGGACAATAAAATGACAGGTTCCAGGAAGACTTAGAAAAGACAATAAAAGGACAGGTTCCAGGAAGTCAGATAAAGGACAATAGAAGGACAGGTTCCAGGAAGACAGAGAAAGGACAATAGAAGGACAGGTTCCAGGAAGACAGAGAAAGGACAATAAAAGGACAGGTTCCAGGAAGACATAGAAAAGACAATAAAAGGACAGGTTCCAGGAAGACATAGAAAAGACAATAAAAGGACAGGTTCCAGGAAGTCAGATAAAGGACAATAGAAGGACAGGTTCCAGGAAGACAGAGAAAGGACAATAGAAGGACAGGTTCCAGGAAGACATAGAAAAGACAATAAAAGGACAGGTTCCAGGAAGACATAGAAAAGACAATAAAATGACAGGTTCCAGGAAGTCAGATAAAGGAAAATAGAAGGACAGGTTCCAGGAAGACAGAGAAAGGACAATAGAAGGACAGGTTCCAGGAAGACAGAGAAAAGACAATAAAATGACAGGTTCTCAGGAAGACAGAGAAAGGACAATAAATGGACAGGTTTCATAAAAAACATAGAAAGAAAAATAAAAGGACAGGTTCCAGGAAGACAGAGAAAGGACAATAAAAGGACAGGTTCCAGGAAGACAGAGAAAAGACAATAAAAGGACAGGTTCCAGGAAGACAGAGAAAGGACAATAAAAGGACAGGTTCCAGGAAGACAGAGAAAGTACAATAAAAGGACAGGTTCCAAGAAGACAGAGAAAAGACAATAAAAGGACAGGTTCCAGGAAGACAGAGAAAGGACAATAAAAGGACGGGTTCCAAGAAGACAGAGAAAAGACAATAAAAGGACAGGTTCCAGGAAGACAGAGAAAAGACAATAAAAGGACAGGTTCCAGGAAGACAGTGAAAGGACAATAAAAGGACAGGTTCCAAGAAGACAGAGAAAAGACAATAAAAGGACAGGTTCCAGGAAGACATAGAAAAGACAATAAAAGGACAGGTTCCAGGAAGACAGAGAAAAGACAATAAAAGGACAGATTCCAAGAAGACAGAGAAAGGACAATAAAAGGACAGGTTCCAAGAAGACAGAGAAAAGACAATAAAAGGACAGGTTCCAGGAAGACAGAGAAAGGACAATAAAAGAACAGGTTCCAAGAAGACAGAGAAAAGACAATAAAAGGACAGGTTCCAGGAAGACAGAGAAAAGACAATAAAAGGACAGGTTCCAGGAAGACATAGAAAAGACAATAAAAGGACAGGTTCCAGGAAGACAGAGAAAGGACAATAAAAGGACAGGTTCCAGGAAGACAGAGAAAGGAAAATAAAAGGACAGGTTCCAGGAAGACAGAGAAAAGACAATAAAAGGACAGGTTCCAGGAAGACAGAGAAAGGACAATAAAAGGACAGGTTCCAGGAAGACAGAGAAAGGACAATAAAAGGACAGGTTCCAGGAAGACAGAGAAAAGACAATAAAAGGACAGGTTCCAGGAAGACAGAGAAAGGACAATAAGAGGACAGGTTCCAGGAAGACAGAGAAAAGACATGAAAAGGACAGGTTCCAGGAAGACATAGAAAAGACAATAAAAGGACAGGTTCCAGGAAGACAGAGAAAAGACATTAAAAGGACAGGTTCCAGGAAGACAGAGAAAAGACAATAGAAGGACAGGTTCCAGGAAGACAGAGAAAAGACAATAAAAGGACAGGTTCCAGGAAGACAGAGAAAGGACAATAAAAGGACAGGTTCCAGGAAGACAGAGAAAGGACAATAAAAGGACAGGTTCCAGGAAGACATAGAAAAGACAATAAAAGGACAGGTTCCAGGAAGACATAGAAAAGACAATAAAAGGCAGGTTCCAGGAAGACAGAGAAAGGACAATAAAAGGACAGGTTCCAGGAAGACAGAGAAAAGACAATAAAAGGACAGGTTCGAGGAAGACAGAGAAAAGACAATAAAAAGACAGGTTCCAGGAAGACATAGAAAAGACAATAGAAGGACAGGTTCCAGGAAGACATAGAAAAGACAATAAAAGGACAGCTTCCAGGAAGACAGAGAAAGGACAATAAAAGGACAGGTTCCAGGAAGACAGAGAAAGTACAATAAAAGGACAGGTTCCAAGAAGACAGAGAAAAGACAATAAAAGGACAGGTTCCAGGAAGACAGAGAAAGGACAATAAAAGGACAGGTTCCAAGAAGACAGAGAAAAGACAATAAAAGGACAGGTTCCAGGAAGACATAGAAAAGACAATAAAAGGACAGGTTCCAGGAAGACAGTGAAAGGACAATAAAAGGACAGGTTCCAAGAAGACAGACAAAAGACAATAAAAAGAGAGGTTCCAGGAAGACAGAGAAAAACCAATAAAAGGACAGGTTCCAGGAAGACATAGAAAAGACAATAAAAGGACAGGTTCCAGGAAGACAGAGAAAGGACAATAAAAGGACAGGTTCCAGGAAGACAGAGAAAGGACAATAAAAGGACAGGTTCCAGGAAGACAGAGAAAAGACAATAAAAGGACAGGTTCCAGGTAGACAGAGAAAGGACAATAAAAGGACAGGTTCCAGGAAGACAGAGAAAGGACAATAAAAGGACAGGTTCCAGGAAGACAGAGAAAAGACAATAAAAGGACAGGTTCCAGGAAAACAGAGAAAGGACAATAAAAGGACAGGTTCCAGGAAGACATAGAAAAGACAATAAAAGGACAGGTTCCAGGAAGACATAGAAAAGATAATAAAAGGACAGGTTCCAGGAAAACAGAGAAAGGACAATAAAAGGACAGGTTCCAGGAAGACAGAGAAAAGACAATAAAAGGACAGGTTCCATGAAGACAGAGAAAAGACAATAAAAGGACTGGTTCCAGGAAGACATAGAAAAGACAATAAAAGGACAGGTTCCAGGAAGACAGAGAAAAGACAATAAAAGGACAGGTTCCAGGAGGACACAGAAAACACATTAAAAGGACAGGTTCCAGTAAGACATAGAAAAGACAATAAAAGGACAGGGTCCAGGAAGACAGAGAAAAGACATTAAAAGGACAGGTTCCAGGAAGACATAGAAAAGACAATAGAAGGACAGGTTCCAGGAAGACAGAGAAAAGACAATAAAAGGAAAGGTTCCAGGAAGACAGAGAAAGGACAATAAAAGGACAGGTTCCAGGAAGACAGAGAAAGGACAATAAAAGTACAGGTTCCAGGAAGACAGAGAAAGGACAATAAAAGGACAGGTTCCAGGAAGACAGAGAAAGGACAATAAAAGGACAGGTTCCAGGAAGACAGAGAAAGGACAATAAAAGGACAGATTCCAGGAAGACAGAGAAAAGACAATAAAAGGACAGGTTTGAGAAAAAAGAGAGAAGAAACAATAAAATGACAGGTTCTCAGGAAGACAGAGAAAGGACAATAAATGGACAGGTTTCATAAAAAACATAGAAAGAACAATAAAAGGACAGGTTCCAGGAAGACATAGAAAAGACAATAGAAGGACAGGTTCCAGGAAGACAGAGAAAAGACAATAAAAGGACAGGTTCCAGGAAGACAGAGAAAAGACAATAAAAGGACAGGTTCCAGGAAGACAGAGAAAGGACAATAAAAGGACAGGTTCCAGGAAGACATAGAAAAGACAATAAAAGGACAGGTTCCAGGAAGTCAGATAAAGGACAATTGAAGGACAGGTTCCAGGAAGACAGAGAAAGGACAATAGAAGGACAGGTTCCAGCAAGACAGAGAAAGGACAATAAAAGGACACGTTCCAGGAAGACATAGAAAAGACAATAAAAGGACAGGTTCCAGGAAGACATAGAAAAGAAAATAAAAGGACAGGTTCCAGGAAGACATAGAAAAGACAATAAAAGGACAGGTTCCAGGATGTCAGATAAAGGGCAATAGAAGGACAGGTTCCAGGAAGACAGAGAAAAGACAATAAAAGGACAGGTTCCAGGAAGACAGAGAAAGGACAATAAAAGGACAGGTCCCAGGAAGACAGAGAAAAGACAATAAAAGGACAGCTTCCAGGAAGACAGAGAAAAGACAATAAAAGGACAGGTTCCAGGAAGACATAGAAAGGACAATAAAAGGACAGGTTCCAGGAAGACAGAGAAAGGACAATAAAATGACAGGTTCCAGGAAGACAGAGAAAGGACAATAAAAGGACAGGTTCCAGGAAGACAGAGAAAGGACAATAAAAGGACAGGTTCCAGGAAGACAGAGAAAGGACAATAAAAGGACAGATTCCAGGAAGACAGAGAAAGGACAATAAAAGGACAGGTTCCAGGAAGACAGAGAAAGGACAATAAATGGACAGGTTCCAGGAAGACAGAGAAAGGACAATAAAAGGACAGGTTCCAGGAAGACAGAGAAAAGACAATAAAAGGACAGGTTTGAGAAACAGAGAGAAGAAACAATAAAATGACAGGTTCTCAGGAAGACAGAGAAAAGACAATAAATATACAGGTTTCATAAAAAACATAGAAAGAACAATAAAAGGACAGGTTCCAGGAAGACAGAGAAAAGACAATAAAAAGACAGGTTCCAGGAAGACAGAGAAAGGACAATAAAAGGACAGGTTCCAGGAAGACAGAGAAAGGACATTAAAAGGACAGGTTCCAGGAAGACAGAGGAAAGACAATAAAAGGACAGGTTCCAGGAAGACATAGAAAAGACATTAAAAGGACAGGTTCCATGAAGACAGAGAAAAGACAATAAAAGGACAGGTTCCAGGAAGACAGAGAAAAGAAAATAAAAGGACAGCTTCCAGGAAGACAGAGAAAGGAAAATAAAAGGACAGGTTCCAGGAAGTCAGAGAAAAGACAATAAAAGGACAGGTTCCAGGAAGACATAGAAAAGACAATAAAAGGACAGGTTCCAGGAAGTCAGATAAAGGACAATAGAAGGACAGGTTCCAGGAAGAGAGAAAGGACAATAAAAGGACAGGTTCCAGGAAGACAGAGGAAAGACAATAAAAGGACCGGTTCCAGGAAGACATAGAAAAGACATTAAAAGGACAGGTTCCATGAAGACAGAGAAAAGACAATAAAAGGACAGGTTCCAGGGAGAGAGACAGAGAAAAGACAATAAAAGGACAGGTTCCAGGAGGTCAGAGAAAGGACAATAAAAGGACAGGTTCCAGGAGGAAGACAGAGAAAAGGACAATAAAAGGACAGGTCCCAGGAAGACAGAGAAAAGACAATAAAAGGACAGGTTCCAGGAAGACAGAGAAAAAGACAATAAAAGGACAGGTTCCAGGAGAAGACATAGAAAGGACAATAAAAGGACAGGTTCCAGGAAGACAGAGAAAGGACAATAAAATGGCAGGTTCCAGGAAGACAGAGAAAGGACAATAAAAGGACAGGTTCCAGGAAGACAGAGAAAGGACAATAAAAGGACAGGTTCCAGGAAGACAGAGAAAGGACAATAAAGGACAGGTTCCAGGAAGACAGAGAAAGGACAATAAAAGGACAGGTTTCAGGAAGACAGAGAAAGGACAATAAATGGACAGGTTCCAGGAGAAGACAGAGAAAAGGACAATAAAAAGACAGGTTCCAGGAAGACAGAGAAAAGACAATAAAAGGACAGGTTTGAGAAACAGAGAGAAGAAACAATAAAATGACAGGTTCTCAGGAAGACAGAGAAAGGACAATAAATGTACAGGTTTCATAAAAACATAGAAAGAACAATAAAAGGACAGGTTCCAGGAAGACAGAGAAAAAGACAATAAAAACACAGGTTCCAGGAAGACAGAGAAAGGACAATAAAAGGACAGGTTCAGGAGAACAGAGAGAAAGGACAATAAAAGGACAGGTTCCAGGAAGACAGAGGAAAGACAATAAAAGGACAGGTTCCAGGAAGACATGAAAAAGACATTAAAAGGACAGGTTCCATGAAGACAGAGAAAAGACAATAAAAGGACAGGTTCCAGGAGAAGACAGAGAAAAGACAATAAAAGGACAGGTTCCAGGAAGACAGAGAAAGGACAATAAAATGACAGGTTCCAGGAAGACAGAGAAAGGACAATAAAAGGACAGGTCCCAGGAAGACAGAGAAAAGACAATAAAAGGACAGGTTCAGGAAGACAGAGAAAAGACAATAAAAGGACAGGTTCCAGGAAGACATGAAAAGGACAATAAAAGGACAGGTTCCAGGAAGACAGAGAAAGGACAATAAAATGACAGGTTCCAGGAAGGACAGAGAAAGGACAATAAGAGGACAGGTTCAGGAAGACAGAGAAAGGACAATAAAAGGACAGGTTCCAGGAGAAGACAGAGAAAGGACAATAAAAGGACAGGTTCAGGAAGACAGAGAAAGGACAATGAAAGGACAGGTTCCAGGAAGACAGAGAAAGGACAATAAAGGACAGGTTCCAGGAAGACAGAGAAAGGACAATAAAAGGACAGGTCCAGAAGACAGAGAAAAGACAATAAAAGGACAGGTTCCAGGAAGACAGAGAAAAAAGACAATAAAAGGACAGGTTCCAGGAAGACATAGAAAGGACAATAAAATGACAGGTTCCAGGGAAGACAGAGAAAAGGACAATAAAAGGACAGGTTCCAGGAAGACAGAGAAAGGACAATAAAGGACAGGTTCCAGGAAGACAGAGAAAGGACAATAAAAGGACAGGTTCAGGAAGACAGAAAAGGACAATAAATGGACCGGTTCCAAGGATGACAGAGAAAGGACAATAAAAGGACAGGTTCCAGGAAGACAGAGAAAAGACAATAAAAGGACAGGTTTGAGAAACAAAGAGAAGAAACAATAAAATGACAGGTTCTCAGGAAGACAGAGAAAGGACAATAAATGTACAGGTTTCATAAAAAACATAGAAAGAACAATAAAAGGACAGGTTCAGGAAGACAGAGAAAAAGACAATAAAATGACAGGTTCCAGGAAGACAGAGAAAGGACAATAAAAGGACAGGTTCCAGGAAGACAGAGAAAGGACAATAAAAGGACAGGTTCCAGGAAGACAGAGAAAAGGACAATAAAAGGACAGGTTCCAGGAAGACAGAGGAAAGACAATAAAAGGACAGGTTCCAGGAAGACATAGAAAAGACATTAAAAGGACAGGTTCCATGAAGACAGAGAAAAGACAATAAAAGGACAGGTTCCAGGAAGACAGAGAAAAAGACAATAAAAGGACAGGTTCCAGGAAGACAGAGAAAGGACAATAAAAGGACAGGTTCCAGGAAGACAGAGAAAGGACAATAAAAGGACAGGTCCCAGGGAAGACAGAGAAAAAGACAATAAAAGGACAGGTTCCAGGAAGACAGAGAAAAGACAATAAAAGGACAGGTTCCAGGAAGACATAGAAAGGACAATAAAAGGACAGGTTCCAGGAAGACAGAGAAAAGGACAATAAAATGACAGGTTCAGGGAAGACAGAGAAAGGACAATAAAAGGACAGGTTCAAGGAAGACAGAGAAAGGACAATAAAAGGACAGGTTCAGGAAGACAGAGAAAGGACAATAAAAGGACAGGTTCCAGGAGAGAGACAGAGAAAGGACAATAAAGGACAGGTTCCAGGAAGACAGAGAAAGGACAATAAATGGACAGGTTCCAGGAAGACAGAGAAAGGACAATAAAAGGACAGGTTCCAGGAAGACAGAGAAAAGACAATAAAAGGACAGTTTTGAGAAACAGAGAGAAGAAACAATAAAATGACAGGTTCTCAGGAAGACAGAGAAAAGGACAATAAATGTACAGGTTTCATAAAAAACATAGAAAGAACAATAAAAGGACAGGTTCCAGGAAGACAGAGAAAAGACAATAAAAAGACAGGTTCCAAGGAAGACAAGAGAAAGGACAATAAAAGGACAGGTTCCAGGAAGACAGAGAAAAGGACAATAAAAGGACAGGTTCCAGGAAGACAGAGGAAAGACAATAAAAGGACAGGTTCGGGAAGACATAGAAAAAGACATTAAAAGGACAGGTTCCATGAAGACAAGAGAAAAGACAATAAAAGGACAGGTTCCAGGAAGACAGAGAAAAAGACAATAAAAGGACAGGTTCCAGAGGAAGACAGAGAAAGGACAATAAAAAGACAGGTTCCAGGAAGACAGAGAAAAGGACAATAAAAGGACAGGTTCCAGGAAGACAGAGAATGGACAATAAAAGGACAGGTTCCAGGAAGACAGAGAAAGGACAATAAAAGGACAGGTTCCAGGAAGACAGAGAAAGGACAATAAAAGGACAGGTTCCAGGAAGACAGAGAAAAGACAATAAAAGGACAGGTTCCAGGAAGACAGAGAAAGGACAATAAAAGGACAGGTTCCAGGAAGACAGAGAAAAGACAATAAAAGGACAGGTTCCAGGAAGACAGAGAAAAGACAATAAAAGGACAGGTTCCCGGAAGACATAGAAAGGACAATAAACGGACATGTTCCAGGAAGACAGAGAAAGGACAATAAAAGGACAGGTTCCAGGAAGACAGAGAAAGGACAATAAAAGGACAGGTTCCAGGAAGACAGAGAAAGGACAATAAAAGTACAGGTTCCAGGAAGACAGAGAAAGGACAATAAAAGGACAGGTTCCAAGAAGACAGAGAAAAGACAATAAAAGGACAGGTTTGAGAAACAGAGAGAAGAAACAATAAAATGACAGGTTCTCAGGAAGACAGAGAAAGGACAATAAATGGATAGGTTTCATAAAAAACATAGAAAGAACAATAAAAGGACAGGTTCCAGGAAGTCAGATAAAGGACAATAGAAGGACAGGTTCCAGGAAGACAGAGAAAGGACAATAGAAGGACAGGTTCCAGGAAGACAGAGAAAGGACAATAGAAGGACAGGTTCCAGGAAGACAGAGAAAGGACAATAAAATGACAGGTTCCAAGAAGACAGAATTTAACGACTGACGCTTCATTTAAATTCTTAAAGTAGAAGAGAATTTTGAAATATAAATGAGAATTTCAGTGGTAATAAATTTGGTAAAAAAACTATTAGAATACAACATATTTCATCAGTAAAATGTTGCAGTGAATGATTGCCAACTAAGGCTATAGAACCCAATCTGTCCTGTTATTTGACCCATAGCTGGAGGGAAGAGACGAATTAATACCTTCTTTAAGGGTATTTGCGCGTAAGTGAATGCAATGAATTCAACTGGAATTCGAAATCGGCTCTCCGATTTCTCGTTTCAGTTCGATATTCACAACGCACATCTGCTCAATTTAGTAGTACGCTTAAATCCATGCTATCGATGTACCAAGGAGGAGAACTGTCTAGAACAATTACTAGGAGAATAATATGTAAACAGACGGGGGGGAGCCACGTCACGCTAGTCGGAAAGGGACAAAAGTGGATATATCACGTTAGGACCAATTACACTGTTGGAGCCATATATGCATAGAAATTTAGGTTTGAATTTTACATGGCACAAGGCCATTTCCCAAAGAACTTCCTAACTAAATTCCTGCATTCCAACAATTATTTTATACGGTTGAAATCATTCATGAAATTAACAAATGGAACATTGAATAAAATGGTTAAAGCATTAATTGTAATTATGAAAAGTGTATTAACAAATAACAAGAATTACATATTTGTACAGACGTTGAATGTGTCTGATTAAATTTTCTTTCATTTTCTGCGTAAGATTGTGTTACAGCAATTGAGGTAAGTTGTAAAGTTCTTTGTCACTGGAAGATTTATTAGTGTCATAGTAAGTTGTGTTAGGAATAATATTGTTAGAAGATTGGTGAAATTTTCTGAGTCCGTAAATAAGTTCATCTTTGTATAGTTTAGAAAAATGGTTAGTAAGAGAAAGTGAGTCGGTCGTTACATGGGTGTTAGAATTCTGTGCCAACAGTAATAATTTGTACACGTGTTATTTAAAGAAATAAAAAGGCATCTATTTGCGTCTTGCAATTAGTGCGGGTGTGTGAGAGAATTGCTTGATATTGAAAAACGCAGATGTGAACTACCTTCCTTTGTGTTTTGTGGTTCTACTGCAACTGAAGATGGGTGTATCACGTGTCTGCTATATATACATCCCGTGAACAAGCGGGAAAGCAAGATTATCCCGTGATTGTGGCGTGTGTATATGTACAATGCGTGAATGTAGCTGTGTGGAAATACACGTGACCATAACTCATCTTTGGATTGTGTGATGCCGTAATATTTAACAGAACCATATATTTAAATGCAATGTAATGTCTTATGACCAGATTTAAACGTGATTTTATTAATGTGGGTTGTTTGGATTTCTACATGAAATATTGCAAACTGCTTTTGCTATTTTTGGTAACTGTTATTGTTGCATAACAAAGTTTTATGTCAACACAAGATAAAATCGTCTTTGATGATGGGTGTTTTTATGTTAACGTCCCTTTAACCTCTCTGAAGAGGGCTCATATGAACCAAAAGCTTAAAACAAACTTAATAAAAAATTATCCAAATGTTGGAGAATATATATATATGAATTGTTGATACTGCTCTTCACAAATACTTTTACTTTATTTTCTAAATTTCCGTTTTTTTATTTGTTTTTTTTTTTTCAATTTCAGGATTTTTTATAAAGTAATGAATCATATTTTATTTCTTCCTTTTCTTTTAAATATTTATTTTTATATATTTTCTCCCAATCTTAAAAAGTAATTACAACGTTTCCTTCTTTTCTTTAAATTTTATATGGATTTATCTGTTTTCTATCTTCAGTTCTATTTAGTATTCTATCTCTTTCTCTCTCTTTCTAATCTATACTTCTTTAACCTGATTTTCTCTAGCTCCTTACATTCCATCACTCACTCTGTTTTCCACTTAGTTCGCCTCTTTACCCTCCCACTAAAATTAGCTCTCTTTCTTCTCTCTCTTTTCTTTTTTTAAATCTCTTTTTCTCTCCTCAATACTTCTCTATATATACCTCGATACATCTTCCTTTAACCCTCCAATTTTCACTTTCTTTATATCTGTCTTTCTCCAGACCTATCTACTTGTTTGTTCTTTCTTCTCTACTTTCTATATGTATCTACTTCAGTTTCTCATCTCTCTCTCTCTCTCTCTCTCTCTCTCTCTCTCCTTTCTTTCCAACTCTATTTCACGTGATTTCTTTTCTTTCTCCCTTCCATATTCCTCTTATTATTCATTTCATCCTCCTTTTCTCGCTATCCAATATTTCTTTTTTTTTTCTCTTTTCATATTAAAATTATTGTTCTCACTCCGTTTACCTGCCTATTCCTTTCTATTCCTGTTCTTCAATATTTCTTTTGTTTTTTTGTCGAACCATTCCTTCCATTTGTTTCTGCCAAATTTATTTTCATATTAATTCACCTAACTTCGTATTCGTAAAGTAAATTTTGTTGCTCTTTTAAAGATGTTTTCTTTTGCTAAAAAAAAAAAAAACAAATAAAAATCGGAAGATAAAATTAAGAAAACAAAGAAAAAGTAGGCATTTTTTTAAAATAACAAAATATCTCAAATACAAAAACAGCGTAACTTTGACTCGAAATGGCGAGTGGAACGAGAATTCCGCTATAGAATTTTTTTATTATTAATTGATATCTTTTATTTGTGTTTCTACATTTCATCAAAAGCTCACTGGGCCTTATATTATTGCCTAATTAAGCGTCATAGAAGACGACATAATGACAAGTGAACCGACGCCTTGACGCGGTTGCCTCCCTTTGTAGCGTCTGACACTTCACTGGCGCTCAAAAGCGGAAATGAATGAAACCAGGGGAATTATGGGGGGAAATTAGGATTTATTTTGGTTAGTCTTTTTGAGATGGAGCATTTCGTTTCGACATTTATTTATTTCATTTTATTCCATTTGCTTCTTTTCTTTTATTCTTTTATGTCTTTTGTTTATTTTGCCAACTGAAAGAAAGAAATTCGTTTGTTTTCTTCATTCGCTCATCAACAATTTTATGTAGTGTTTAAATTTAGATTTTTTTGTATAATGTTAATTTTTCGTTTGCGTTATATTTTTCATCATTTCTTTTTGTTCTCTCACCAATATTTGTATTATTCTTGTTTCCCTCCATTACTATTAAATAATTAACCTTTTTTGCATGCTTGGACATTCTCTGGTCCAAAAACCAAAGAACATTTTCTATCTATCTATCTATCTATCTATCTATCTATCTATCTATCTATCTATCTATCTATCTATCTATCTATTTTTGTGTGTTTATGATCACGTGTATTATCATACAACTACATTCATTCATTGTACCTAAACACACGCGACAATCACGTGATAATTTTGCTTTCCCGCTTCTTCACGGGATGTACATATAGCAGACACGTGGTATACCCAGGGACAGTTGCAGCAGAACCAGAGAACACAAAGGAAGGCAGTTCACAGCTGTGCCCAATCGCAGCATGCTATTGCGAGGTTAGCGCTCTTCAATATCTAGCAATTCTCACACACACCCGCACTAATTGCAGGACGCAAGTAGATAACGTTTTATTTCTTTAAATAACACTTGTACAACTTACATATGACACTGATAAATCTTCCAGCAACAAAGAACTTTACAACTTACCTCAATTGTTGTAACCCAATCTTATGAAGAAAATCTGTTTTAATCAGACACGTCCAACGACTGTACAAAGTATGTAATTCTTGTTATTTGTTAATACATTTTATATAACAACAATTTATGCCTTCCTCATTTTATTCAATGTTCGATTTGTTAATTTAATGAATAATTTCAACCATATAAAATAATTGTTGGAATGCAGGAATTTAGTTAGGAAGTTCTTTAGGAAATGGCCTTGTGCCATGTAAAATTCAAGCCCAAATTTCTATGCATATAAAGCCCCAAAATGTTCATCTATTTAATTATTTCAGTCTGTTCATATATATATATATATATATATATATATATATATATATATATATATTTTAATCATATAACCCCGAGCAAGGCGATAACGTCACTGATGTGCAGGGGGCTACGTAAGAGTGAAAAGAGAAAGCCGGAAACCACATCCTAAACAGGAAAAAAGGGATGAGTCTCGTCACCCGTTCAATTAACGTCGGTGGAGTGTGAACCGGGTGATAGTTTAGTCTATCTACTCGAATCTCTCTTATTCTGTTATTATCTATCTATATATCGCTATATGTTCATATCTCTCTCTCTCTCTCTCTCTTGCTCTCTTTCTCTCTCTCTCTCTCTCTCTCTCTCTATATATATATATATATATTCTATTTGAAATAATTTTCACGTCCTAATGAACGTTAGCAATTTTTCAACTGCTATGTTTGAAGCGGAAAAAGATTTACAGTAATTTTTAGCAATACAGCTTAGCGGTTATTATTTTTACCATAACTCACATCGCTGAAGTTGATTTCCGAAAGAGATTGAAAGTACTTGTGTACCATGAGAAATGGATGATAATAACATCTGTCAAAGTTACACCTCATTTCTGACATCTTTCAATTATAATACTCGAAAGATTATCAGTGAGTATGGACGGATTTTATTAAATATAAGCAAACATAATGTTTGCAATTTATTTAATATGACAAGTGTAAAAGAAAATTTGCTGCCTATATATATATATATATAATTTAATATTTTCTCGACACAGAAGTTCCCATTTTTCGGAATCAAATTTTTACGATGATTCCATCTTCATTTTTGGAATAACTAAAGTAAACTATTTTCCAAAAGTGACGGTTTTTTACTTACAAGATATAAATAGCTTCTGGTTTAGTTCTCAAACTACAGGGTCATATATTTATTTTTAAAATGTCTATGCTAAGAGGGTATCAATTTTTGCTATTCCTCTTTTTTATATACGACTACTTTGTGTTGCATTGGATATCGGCTCGGAACGAGAAATCGGGGAGCCGAGTTCGAATTCCAGATGAATTCATTGAATTCACTTACACGCAAATACCCTTGGGAAAGGTATTAATCCGTCTATTCCTTCCAGTTATGGGTTAAATAACAGGACAGATTTGGTTCTATAGCCTTGGTCGGCAACCAGTCAACCGCAGAAAGCAATGGCAACCTACTGCGAGATAATCTTCTGCCCAGTTAGCTATGTCTTTTTCGAGACATGATCGCCCAAGGTGTATCACGTATGACACTTAACTGACTGACTACCATCTATATTTATTATTATTTGCATCGATCTTAACTTTATGTTATTAATTTTGTTTTTCATTCTTTTAAAAAATCTATGTGTATTTGAATAAAGCTATCGTATTTTTTTTATTGACATGTCCCGGAAAGGGATATATATATTATTATATATTTTTGTTCTAATTTATGTATACAATAAAATTTTATAAGTTCAAACAAGAGTAGGGGGCACTTTCTTATTTTCTGGAAGCGGTGCCCAAGTTTGTTTTTTTTTCCTTTTCTAACGTTCCTCGATAATAAATGAGGAAAAACTTACTTTCTGTAATTGTCGAACGAGTCTTTCTAACGTACTTCCTTAGTAAATATATTCAACTGTATTATTTTTATTTTTTAGTCTTGTGAAGTACAGTGCTGATAGCAGACAAAGAAAGGAAGCTGCAAGACCTCCTACAGAAGGTAGCAGAAGAAAGTAACAAGGACTAGAAATAAATTGCACGAAAACCGAATGCATGGTCATCAGTAAAAAGGACAGCCCAAAATGCCAAACACAGGTCATGGATACTAGAATTAATCAGGTACAAAATTTTAAATAACTGGAAAGCGTTATAACAGAAGATGGAAAGTGCGACACAGAGATCCGAAGGCGAATTAGCATGGCGAAAGAAAGCATTTCAGAAGTTGAGTAAAGTATTAAGTGACAGGACAATTTCGCTAGAAACAAGGATGAGAGAACTAGAGTGCTACGTGCTGTCCGTCCTTCAATATGGCAGTGTATGCTGGACAATACCATCAGAGATGAAGGAAAAACTTGAAGCAACTAAAATGTAATGCTACAAAAGGATGCTGCGTATCTCATGGATCGAGCATGTGAGCAATGATGAGGTCTTGGAAATGATGAAAACGAAAAGGAAATTAATACTGAGCATCAGGAAGAGAGAGCTGAAGTTCCTGGGACACGCAATGAGGAAGGAGGGCTTGGAGAACCTGATACTAACAGGTCAGATAGAGGGAAAAAGAGACAGGGGAACGCAACGGATAACATATTTGAAGGACATAATCAGGTGGGTGACGGAACGAGGGTTGCACGGTGTAACAGAAGAAGGCGTGCTCAGAGCCACCAGGGATAGGGACAAGTGGAAAGCTATGATCACCTACGTCCTGAAAGGACAGGGCACATAGAAGAAGAAGTCGTTCCGAATTCTTCGTCGTCAACTGATATATCCCAGAAAGGGATATATACATTATTCGAAGTTTTATAAGAGACCATAAAAGCACACAATCATAACACAAAAAATATCATAAAATAAAATTATAAAAAGAAATAAAATGAGGGCAACAGAAAGACAAGGGGATAAAAAAGTAAAGAGATCAGATAATATACTTACAGTCAGAAATAAATGTAACCGGGTAGGACAATCTAGCACAGTAGCCGTAATGGAACGGTTCTCGTCGTAGTCTTATGCAGCATGATGAGACGTAGGCTTATGCAGTAGGCGTAGTCAATACACGTAGAACAATATCCGTCCTCACCTATTTATGTGTGACACCAGCCAATCATATTACAGCGAGGGGGAACTAAGGTGTATGCATATTCATTAGATCAATTATATATAGTTATTATTACTTCGTTATTTTATTGATTTTTGTCATGCATATTAATGTTTATATTTCTTTATTTTTATTAATTTTAAACGTTTTTTTCTAAATTTTTCTAGTGCGACGTATAAAAGATGTCTACAGAACACAGTCATTTAATTTCTAAAGTTTAGTAAATTTTTATTTTTCATACATTTCATAAAATATGAAGCGATATATATGAGTGCCCGGTTCACACCCCACCCACGTCTATTGAACAGGTGAAGAGGCTCATCCCTTGTTCCCTGCTTAGGATGTGGTTTCCGGCTTTCTTTTTACCAATCTTTTCACTCTTTTTTTTATTTATTTATTTTTTTTCAATTGGAGTAGATAGACTAAACTATCGCCCGGTTCACACTCCATCCACGTCTATTGAACAGGTGTAGAGGCTCATTCCCTGTTCCCTGTTTAGGATGTCGTTTCCGGTTTTCTCTTTTCCAATCTTTTACTCTTTTTTTTTCAATTGGAGTAGAGAGACTAAACTATCGCCCGGTTCACACTCCACCCACGTCTATTGAACAGGTGTAGAGGCTCATCCCTTGTTCCCTGTTTAGGATGTGGTTTCCGGTTTTCGCTTTTCCAATCTTTTACTCCTTTCCACTCTTTTACTCTTTTTTTTTTTTTAATTAGAGTAGATAGACTAAACTATCGCCCGGTTCACACTCCACCCACGTCTATTGAACAGGTGTAGAGGCTCATCTCTTGTTCCCTCTTTAGGATGTGGTTTCCGGCTTTCTCTGTTCCAATCTTTTCACTCTTACGTAGCTCCCTGCACATCAGTGGCGTTACCGCCTTGCTCGGGGTGATATGATTAAAAAAAAGAAAAAATGACATGTTTTCGCAATTGAAGGAATATATCTTATTCCATTCCCACGTGGTTTAATAAATAATATTAAATCGGGTCACCAGCGTATCGGTAACCGACTTCAAATTTTGTGCGGACGCTGTTATGATATTCAAACTCGTCAGAACATCATCACGGTGTCTCCATGAAACTGACGAATCAGCTCGTCGGTTATGAATCCAGAAATAGAGAAATAAATAAATGTTAATTTCACCCAGAATATTAAAAAAAACGGTTTTGAACAGAGAGGAAAAGGTGAAGGGAACATTCTGTATACATTTTAGACGGCAATATCAAATTTGAGATGTCATACATCAAATCATAAAAACGCACAAAAGAAATTAAAGGAAAGAATATATACAAACACAAAAAAAACGATAGACATAGACATACGCACAATAAACACGCATGCATCTAAACTTATTTATAAATGGAACTTTGTCTGTGTGTGTGTGTGTGCGTGTGTGTGTGTGTGTGTGTGTGTGTCCGTTACCTATAGACTCCGAAACGGCTGAAACGATTTTTTGAAGATTTACACAGTTGTACGATAAGCGTCTGCGAGTGTTCTTCGCTAGGTTTTGTGTCGAGCTACCCCCGATAAATATAGAAAATCTATAATCGAAAAAATCGGGTTATAGAAGGATTGGTCCGATTTTAATCAAATTTGATACACTCAGAGACAAAGACATAAGAAACGATATTCAGAAGTTTCAAGGTTGCAGTTCTTACAATAGTGTAGAAAATCGATAATATATATATACAAAAGGCAAGGTGTTTGTGTGTATGTCTGTTTATCTGCCTGTCTGTATTTTTTTCTCCCTTTTTATTTTAGTTTTTGCTTCGGGTTTGGCTTTAAGTAGGTATAATTGTAGTTCTTAGTCTCAGCCATGATGCCATTTACTCAGAGGACTTATTTAGCCTTCAAAATTCAGTTTACAACGAAAAAAACTTATTTGATATTGATACCAGGAAATCAAAATTTGACTTACATCCATTCATTTTTCATTCAGTCTACGGTTTCGATTTAACTGGAAACAGCTATTGCTTTTTAGTCTTTCGTGCCAACGTCCAATGAGTCTGAGCTCCAGGACCATAGATTAGTTTTAAAGCTTTCATTACACCCGAGCTATGCCTGGGTATACTGCTAGTTAACTTATAAAAATCTATTTATGCACAATAATAACACAAAAAATTATAACGATAAATAAAATAAGGGGAAGTAAAAGAGAAAAAGATAAAAAAGGACAAATAATACATTTACAGTCACAAATAAATAGCTATCACAAAAAATAAATAAATAAATGTTAATTTCACTCCAGAGGGGAAATATGTTAGGTGAAAGAAACAATGTGCATACATTTTAGCCGGAAGCGTCAAATTTGAGAATACATACATCAAATCACACAAAGAAATTCAGTTACTTAAGTGCCATAAGGGATACAAGCTTTTGGTGATTATGTCTGAAAAGAGACATGACTGACTGGGCAGAATATTATCCCGAAGTAGGTTGCCATTGCTTTCTGCGGCAGACTGGTTGCCAGCCAAGGCTATAGAACCAAATCTGTCCTGTTACTTAACCCATAACTAGAGGGAAAAGACGAATTGATACCTTTCCCAACCAAGGGTATTTATGAGTAAGTGAATCCAAAGAATTCATCTGGAATTCGAACTCGGCACCACGATTTGTCGTTCCGAGTCGATATCCACTGCACCACAACGCACATCCAAAAAAATAATGAGGAGAGAATATATACAGACACAAAAAGGAGGATAGATATAGACATACACAAAATAAGCACACAGACATAAACTTATAAGAAGCCATATAAGCACACAATATTAACACCAAAAAAAAAATTGTAAAGAGAAATAAAATACGATGAACAGAAATAAAAAGGATGGAAAGAGAAAAGAGGACTGATAATCTACTTACAGTCATAAAGAAATAGCTATCACAAAAGTTTTTTGGAAAATAATCTTTTTTAATGTAAAAAAAAAATTAAGTATTTAATTTTTTTCCACAATAGAACATAAAAAGTTTAAAAAAAAAAGGGCATTTTACAGAAATAAGAAAAGAGATTCACATAAATATATACAGATAAAAACAAAGGGGCCAATATTGTCAAGACAAAAATAGAGTCACATAAGGTTAATATCACAAAAACAATTTTTTTAAAGATATAAATATATAAACGTATAGTTTAAGATAATAAGAAGAAATATTAAATATAATAATAATAATAATAATAATAAATATAAAGACCTGGAAATTGAAATGGAAAAATGTGGAAATTGAAAACAAGAGTTGTGCCAGTGATAGTAGGTGCACTTGGAATGAATGGAACAAAAGAACACATTGAAAGAATCCCTGGAAACCCCAGCTTAAGAGATATACAAAAAATTGTCTTATTAAGTACAGCCCACACACTAAGGAGAACTTTGTCTATGTAACGCTAGGGATGATGGGGAAGATAGAAAAAACATGAAATGTAGCCATAACAACACGCCACGACCTGCCTTAGGTCTCCCCGCAGACTTGGTTGGTAGTGAGACCAAAGCAGAAATCGAAATATGATGAAAAATGACATAATAATAATGAATAATCGAATATAATAATAATAGTAATAAAGAAAAAAGGAAATAAATATATTGAAAATAAATGAATTAAAAATGAAGGATCAGATTCGCGGTGGAGAAATAAACAACAGCTGAATTTGCTAGAAAATTATTGATAAGGAAGCAAGTGTATGGAAGGAAATTCCACAAGCGGAAGTGCGTGAAAAGAAGCTGTTAGATAGAAATTGCGGTTACAATTTATAGGTTTCATTGTAAAAGGGTGGGACCTAGTTGCTAATCTAGTAGCTCGTGTAAATTCATACCTAGGAGGCCCCAGTGATCTAAGTTCATTCAAAGACAGATATTCACTCAAGTTGATGCCTGCTGTAATAAAAGTATGTGATATAAAATAATAAAATCAATTATTTAGAAATTGTTTAGTTTAAGTTTCGGTATAAAATCTGACTGCGTGAATGAGTTTCAAAAGCAAATACAACGAAGCTTGACTGTGGTATAATAATAATGGTACTCAAATATGCACTTAGCTAATTGCCATACGTGATACACCCTTGAGGGATCAAGTCTCTTTCGAGTAATGAATGACTAGGGCGTACATTTTCCCGCATTAACTTTCTGCGGAAGTTAGGTTGACAACCAAGGCTATAGAACACGATCTCTTCTACTATTAATTGCTAGCGAGAGAGGAGATAGATTAATATCATTCCCAAGGACTTGTTCGTAAGTGAATGAGACAAATTCGAACTCAGATCTCGGATTTCTCATCTCGCAAAAATGTGTAGTCGGTTAGACGAAAAATTAAAGAGAGTCTACTCAATTATGGGTGTCCACTAAATTAACATGTTTATTGACAATATATATATATATATTTATATATTGTCATCCGCAGACAGATCTGTTTCGCTGTATCACAGCTCATCAGTACGGTTAGACTCCGATTGCTACACAACCGAGGCTCGAAACCCGACCGATTGGGTGTCAGTCGTCGACTATACCCCTGGGCCACGGGGCGTTCGGTGGAAGAAGGCATTCTTTTTTAGCGCATATCATATTACGCGCCCTATAGCTAGAGTGCTCCAATTCATTTTTACTGAATGAGCGATGCGTACACGCAAGAGTAGCTACTGTTTTTCAAAGTCTACCGTTCTTCTAGAGTGCTCAATCAGGGTGTGAGAGCGTAATTATTGTCATCCGCAGACAGATATATATATATATATATATATATATATATATATATATATATATATATATATATTATTTTCATTTGTAAAGAAGTTATTACGCGACCGAGGTTTCTAACATGTGGTGTCTTCAGGCGAGTTGCAAATTGCCAGAAGACACAACATGATAGAAACCTACGTCACGTAATAACACATTTACAAATGAAAGATATTCAAAAGATTTACAATATAATTGTACTCAGCACTTTTTAATACAACTGTGTACTAGTCTAATTTAATTATGACCAAAAACTAAGTAATTACACACACACACACACACACACACACACACACATATATATATATATATATATATATATATATATATATATAAGCATTTCTCTCCAAGCAAGCCGTTCCACTGCCACTATTGCGCAGGGGGATACATAGGGGAAAATGCTGAGAAAGAGTGGTTAGTTATAGGAAATGCCGGAAGGTGGGTGATAGACGGATGAGGATAACGAGGATGGGGTTGGGTAGGTGGGTAGAGTGTTTGAGGGAATGAATGCGAGTTAGTGTGATAGATATCTATTGACCTTACATTTAAACTCCTGGAGATTGTAGCTGTCGGGGAAGCAAGTATATGGAAGGGAATTCCACAGGCGGGAAGGGCTAGAAAAGAAGCTGTTGGAGTAGAAATTGCGGTTACATTTTATCGGTTTCACTGTAAAAGGATAGGGCCTATTTGCTAATCTAGTATCTCGTGCAAATTTGTACCTAGGGGGCACCAGTGATCTAAGTTCATCGGAGCAGAAGCCGTGAAAGTATTTATAAAAAAAGGCACAGGAAAGCCACGTCACGCCGGTGAGAGAGTGACTGCAGCCGGTCTGCCAAGTCGGTTTCGATCGCATTAGAGATTCTCTGTTGTATTATGTCAAGGACCCCGAGGAGAATACCCGACCATATGTGGCAACACTACTCAATACACTGACGGATGGTAGATTTATAGATGTGCAGGATGGACTCAGGCGGGAAAACCTCCCTGCACAGAGAACCGACTTTCAGAACAGCAGATTTAGCAATGGATTCGATATAGTCATTCCACTTAAGGTCCGCTGTGTGTGTGAGGCCAAGGAGGCGTACTGTTTTACCCTCAGTGAGGCAGGCCTGTTCCATGCTAATGGGAGGTAGGAGCGATTGTCTATGATGGTTAATTGATAGCAGCTTCGTTTTGGAAGCATTAAAATTTACGATCCATTTCTTACCCCAGTCCACAACGGATTGGTGGTTCTTTTCAAGCTCGGCAGCGAGGTTCGTTTTGTCGCCCACACCAGATTTTTAATCGAGGCGAGAGTAAACTGTAGTGTCATTGGCGTACATGCCTATTGGGATCTTATGGCATCGGGGAGATCATTAATGTATATCAGAAAGAGCGTAGGACCTAGGATAGAGCCTTGAGGGCATTGCAATATTTCAGTTAATCAGTGTGACTGCTATACCATAATAAATACTAAGAAATAATAAAACAAAATAAAAATATAAAAATATAAAAATAAAAATGATAGTTATAAGAAAACAAATTTTGATAATAATAATAATAATATTGTTAATAATAATGATACGGAGAAGGATTATAATAATAAACAACTATAAAATATATAATAATAGTAAGAAAAATATAGATAATAATAGTGAAAATAGGAAAAATAGGGAGAAAATATAATTCAATTAACTATGGAATCATCTTCATATGGGGAAAAAATATTACATTGTTAAGAATACAAGGAATTTTTTTCTAACATATTTATTTTGGACTCGTGAATTATGTATTTGTGAAGTAATGTAAGGTTGTAATCGTGTATTTATGGTTAGTAGTAATATTATTAATATGTTTTCAAAGTACTTCCTCCTTAAAGGATTATGTTCGTTATTTTAATTAAACTGGCATTTGAAAAATCAAAATCGTGTCCGACGTTATTTCGATGTAATACAAGATAGTTGAAACCTATGTCTAAACTTAAGTCTCTTTTATGTTCGTAGATGCAATTTTTTTTTTATTCTGTGATGTTTCCCCTATGTATACGTTATTGCAGTTTATATGAAACTTTATTTTGTAAATCCCGGCATTCAAATTGATGTTTGGTGTCTTTTTTAATTTGACAATATCACCAATAGTTTTCGAGGTGGTGGTAACAATTCTGGTGTTTGGGAAAGTTAATTTGTTGGAGAATACGTATGAAAAAATGTTGGAAGGTAGTATGGTGATATTTGTCTGATTTGGGGGGGGGGTTACTTTTTTTTTGGGGGGGGGTTGTGTATTTTATAAGCATGTTTTTTGGCGTCGAGGATGAAACAGTGTGTGAAGCTTAAATGCTTGTTCAATATATCTTTCTTCTTCAGATAAATAATTATGGTTGCATATGCTTATATTCTGCATATATATATATATATATATATATATATATATATATATACTGCATATTCATAAATATATACATATATATTCTGCATATTTATATATATTCATATATATGTATTTTGCATATTCACAAATATTCATATATATATATATATATATATATATATATATCTTCAGCGATGAATTGAGTTATTTCGGTGACTGGTGTGTGTATACCCCGCTTATATATAATATGCTAAAATTTCTCTCCCCTGATACCATGCGCCTATGACTTAGGGGTTTAGCGACTCCGACTGACACCAAATCGGTCGAATTTCGATCCCGGCCAGAAGCAAATGAATGTGATACAGCAAGACAGGCTTGTATGTCGATGACGAATATATATATTGAGTTCATTAATATTTTTAATTGATATGAAAATTATAGTCCACCATAAATATAAAAAACAAAAACTTGGAATTCTTGAAATTTATTCGCCTGAAAAGAGTCAACTTTTGACTCGAAACACGTGTAGACACCCAAATAAATCCATGAACACTTAATGCAAAATTATGCAAAATATAAATAATATTAATAACAATATATCTACAATTTAAACAAACGTTACGGCTGTACCAATTTCTCTCGATGGAAGTACCACTATTTCTATTATATACTTTAAATATAAGAGACAATGTATGTCTATTAAGTTTAATCATGAGCCGTTCTAAACATCGTATTTTGGCTTTAATTTCAGGTGAAAATAAAGACAAAAATTCTCCAACATTCGGATGAATTTTTATTAATTTGGTTCTAGGCTTTCGGCTCACATGGTCCATCTTCAGAGAGGTTACAAGGACGTTATCATAAAACATCCACTATCAGCGACGATTTTATCTTGTGTTGATATCCAAATGTTGGAGAATTTTTGTCTTTATTTTCACCTGAAATTAAAGCCAAAATACGATGTTTAGAACGGCTCATGATTAAACATAATAGACATTCATTGTCTCTTATATTTAACAGTATATGTTTAGAAAATTTTCTGCTGCCTCGATACATTATATATATATATATATATATATATATATATATATATATATATATATATATATAAACCAAATTTTCATTTTTGATCAATAAAAGTTCTTCATAAGTTTCTTAACATTTTGGAGGATTTCTGTGTCGGAATAATCTACCTTTATCGCAAGCTATTATCAATTTTATTGTGAGGGGAAAAAGATCCATCAAGAAGTTTGACAAACCATTACGAGTTGAATAACTAAAGAGAAAAACTGAAAGTGAGAAAACCAGAAAAGTCATGACACGTGGAAATAAACAATCTACCACGGCAGACAAAATACAGGGTCAGTTTGAAATTCTAACGAGTCTCACCTGAAGAAGGCCGGAGCAAACAACTGCCGAAATGGCGTGAATATAACGCGAATGATGAGGACAGCAATCCGAACAATTTAAATAGTATAAATAGTCACAATACCTCATCTCAGAAGTATAGATTGTTAGTTAATGAGTCTTGTTATCTGTGTATATGTCTCTCTAATGTTATGTCATTATTTTGTTCATTTCAACGTTTCTTTTTCTGTACATGCAAAGATCATGATTTGCAGAACTTTACAAGGGATCTGTTCAAGAGAATCGTTAAGTATATTACTGTAATGCACAGTACCCCGATAACAATTCAAATTTGCTCTTGTTAACTTAATAAGTTATCGTAATCCGACAGTACTGCAGGCGAAAGATTCTTCAATATTGCAGTGAATGCTGAACAATATCAACACAGATAAAGAAAAACACGAAGCAGCTGAAATGTGGTTATACAGAAGGATGCTGCGTATATCATGGACCAAACATGTGAGCAATGATGAGGTTTTGGAAAGAATGACATTGAAAAGAAAACTAATAATGAGCATCAAGAAGAAACAATTGAAGTTCCTGGGAGATGCAATGAGGAAGGAGAGCTTGGAGAACCTGATACTAAAAGACAGATAGAGGGGAAAAGCCAGATAGAGGAAAGCAGCGGATAACATATTTGAAGGGCCTGAGCAGGTGGATGACAGAACGGGGTCTGCGAGATGTTACAGGAAAAAGCGTGCTAAGAGCCACTAGAGATAGGGAGAAGTGGAAGGCCATGATCGCCTACGTCCTGAAAGAACGACCCACATAGAAGAATAAAAAGATTTCGAGTAAATGAAGCGAAATAATGAAATTGTTGTAATTATTTCATAGATTTTTTAATGATTTCTCGTGTGAGAGCCGAGTTCGAATTGAATTCGTTGCATTCACATACGAGCAAATTACCTTGGGAAAGGTATTAATCCTTCTCTTCCCTACAGCTATGGGTTAAATGACAAGATAGATTGGGTTCTACAGCCTTAGTCGGCAACAGTTCAACCGTATAAATTAATGGCAACCTGCTCTTTCGAGACATGTTCATCCAAGCGTGTATCACGTATGTCACTTAACTGATTAACTAAAGATCCTACAAAAACTTTGTAGAACAATATTTCCTCTATTGATCAGAAATTCTCAAAATTGTTAGAAACGAACTCAACAAATTTAGTTTTATAATCCTTGAGTTATTTTAACTCTTTCAGCTATGGTTTCCACTGAACCATTTTCATGCAGATAGATCTGGCTGAGTTCGTTGATGTAGAAAGAATGCATGGCTTTTTCAAGAAACGTCATAGCATAAAAATGATATACGATGCAGGATGCTTTGCTTCAATGCTACGAAGATGAAATTTGAGAAAGAAAGTCTGCTTTGTATGACGGGTGAAGGTGGTTTGATGTCGTGGAGTGGAGAGAAGGAATAATCAGAAAGAAAGTACACTCAAAGAGTGGTGAAGGCAGACGAAAATATTACCAATCGAGCAACAGAGAGACTGGGCAAATTTACTGAGTAATTAAATTGGCAAATAACACTGGTCAAATAAAGTATGAAACTGAAGAAAGAAGAAAATACTGAGACAACGAGTAAACTATATATATATATGCCGAGAAGTGGTGTTAAGATTTTGCTTAATTTGCCAGCTATTTTATGTGAGACGCTGCCTATTCCGGATATGATAGGCCTCATTGTTATATTTGGTTTATGTGTTTTTGGGAGACCGTATAGTGTGGGTGTTTTTGGATGGTATGTAATAAACTTTAGCCAGGAGGAGTCTTCTGTTTTTAATACTTTCTTGATATTGTATATAAATTTTTGTGTTTCTTTTGTGATGTTGGTTTTGTTAAATTTCTCGTATATGTTATCATCATCAATGACGCCTTTCATTTTTTGTTGGTATATAGCTAAAGCTTATCGCATATTTTCTATGATAATGGACTCGACTTGAGTATACTTATACTCCTGCCATAGTCAGATACGTCAGACCGACCGATACTAAATTTTCATAGGAAATACCTCGTCAGTTGTCATAGTAGCTCTGAGCTCCACTTAGCCAGAATAGTATTACACAGCACACGTCAGTTCCGACGTGGACATCCTAATTCTGACACGGCTTTACTTCAAGACTTGTATATCTATACTCCTACTAATTATATTCCTAGATTATGAACGTGCGTTCAAGTTTGTATCTTTACGTCTAATATAACTTATTTATCTATCTCAATTATCTGTTTTCTTGTTCATTATTTTACGCGGTTCTTCACCCGGAACAAATATATATATATATATATATATATAAGCGTTTCACCCCGAGCAAGGCATGTCACTGCCACTACTGCGCAGGGGGCTACATAGAGTGGAGAAAGGATGATTAAATATAGGAAATGTCAGAGGGTGGGTGATAGGCGGGTAAGGATACTGAGAATGAGGGTTGGGTAGATGAGAGTGTTCTGAGAATAATTGGGAGTTAGTGTGATAGGAGGTGTCTATTGACCCTACATTTAAACACATGGAGATTGTAGCTGTCGGGAAAGCAGACTTGTGGAAGGGAGTTCCATAGGCAGGAAGCGCGAGAAAAGAAGCTGTTGGAGTAGAATTTACGGTTACATCTTATTTGATTAACTGTAAAAGGGTGGGACCTAGTTGCTAATCTAGTATTCGTGTAAATTCGTGCTTAGGCGGCACCAGTGATCTAAGATCATCGGAGCAGAAGCCATGAAAGTACTTGTAGAAGAGGCACAGGGAAGCCACATCGCGCCGGTGAGAGAGTGGTTGCAGCCGGACTGCCAAGTCAGTATCAACCACGTTACAGATCCTCCTTTGTATTTTGTCAAGAAGCCCAAGGAGAGCAGCAGGGGCACCCGACCAGATATGGCAGCAATATTCAATACACGGGCGGATGGTAGATTTGTATATGTGCAGAATAGATTCAGGTGGGAAAAAAACATAATAAAAGTGTACTTGGGCAGAAATTCTTCTTTCAAATATGTCAGATTAAATAAATTGCAAACATATTTGCTTCTTTTTAATAAAATCCTTTCACACTCACTGATAATCTTTCGCGTATTACAATCAAAAGATGTTCGAAATGAGCTGAAACCTTGTCAAGGTACCCAAGTACTTTCAACCTCTTTTCGAGGTCATCTTCAGAGGTGTGAGTTGTGGTAACAAATGTAACCGGAAAACTGAAGATGATCTCGGAAAGAGGTTGAAAGTACTTGGGTACCTTGAGAAATGAATAGAAATAAAATCTGCCAACGTTTCAGCTCATTTTTGGCATATTTTGCTTATAATACGAGAAAGATTATCCGTGAGTATGAACAGATTTTATTAAAAATAACAAAACATAATGTTTGCAATCTGTTTAATCTGACATATATATATATATATATATATATATATATATATATATATATATATATATATAGTAATCTGCAAACAGATCTGTTTCACAGCTCATCAGTATGGTTAGAAATCCGATAGTCTTTATCCCAGGATTGAAATCCGACCGAATTGGCGTCAGTCAACGATTCTACCTCTAAGCTATAGACAGTCAGTAGAGAGATAGACTTTGAGCGTATCATGTATCAAACACCAGTAGTTAGAGTGCTCTAATTCATTACTGAATGGGTGATGCGTAGATGCTAGAGTAGATACTGTTTTTTCAAAGTCTACCATTTTTCCAGAGTGCTCAATCTGGGTGTCAGAGCGTATATATATATATATTTACGAATACATATAGGGTGTATCAAAATTATTATTACAAAATTTTAGGTTGGGTGCCTTACACCAAAACTAGAACAAAAGCAACAAAATGGTTTCAAAATGGTTATTATGAAAAAGAATGATGGCGAGCGATGAATAAGTGGATTGTTACAAAAATGTGAAGCTGAAAGTGTCGTGGGAAAAGCGAAGCGCTTGAGCCACTTTAGCCATTGTGAAAGCTGGTCTGCATTCTAAGATGATGTTTATCTCTTAGGATTATAAGGGCTTAGTGCATAACGAACTCCATCATCAAAATCAGATGTAGAATCAAGTCGGTTTTTACTTTGATCGAGTTAAGGCAGAACTCGATCAAAAGATCACCAGAATTGAAAAGTCGGAACGGTGCCTTCAATCAGAACTGCTTTTCTCTTTGCAGAGATTTCCAAATTTCATAAAATTTGATTGGGATGTCTTACTAGAAAAGCTTTAAGCTAACCCGTCTCTACAATATCAGAACATCGCTTTTTTTACTGCCTGCAAAAGTCTCTTAACCCTCTAGGGCCATTCGTATCATATTTGATACAGTATTTCCCTATAAGGAAACATTTGGTATTTCCCTATAAGGAAACATTTGGTATTCATTGACTGAGCAGTCAGTACTGCTTTCATTTGAAATTTATAAAATATTTCTCTTAACCCTCTAGGGCCATTCGTATCATATTTGATACAGTATTTCCCTATAAGGAAACATTTGGTATTCATTGACTGAGCAGTCAGTACTGCTTTCATTTGAAATTTATAAAATATTTCTCTTAACCCTCTAGGGCCATTCGTATCATATTTGATACAGTATTTCCCTATAAGGAAACATTTGGTATTTCCCTATAAGGAAACATTTGGTATTCATTGACTGAGCAGTCAGTACTGCTTTCATTTGAAATTTATAAAATATTTCTCTTAAAAAAATTTTTCAGGAAAATATTTTTTTCAAGGCTTGTTTTCATACTGTATCAAATATGATACGAATGGCTCTAGAGGGTTAATCCAAAGAACTTCAATTCATTGGATGACGGTAAAAAGCACTAAGAACAATCCATCTCTTAGAAGGATGCCAATTTCTATAATGCTGCCACAACGATCGCGAATGTTGTGGAAAGAATTTTACATATGTGTTTGAATACATCTATGTACAAAATGTGAATATTCTCTTACAAATTCACTAAAAAAAGATGTGAATGTGTCTGTGTATGTGTGCGTGCGTGTGCATTTCTTATTTTAAACGTACAAGGTGTTTAGCATTGTGAAGTCAGTTCTACGCCTAAAGTAATATCCAAACCATCTTATTAAAAAACAAATAAAAAAAAAAGCCAATAAAATGTTTTTAAAACGTTATATACGTACCTCTGAACATTAATGGGTATGCCCCAATCCTCATAAATACGTTAAACACGATTGTGAGTGGAGGTTATATTGCTGTCTTTGGCTAGGATTTATACCCAAGCTAAAAGGAAGTCATTCCCTCCAAGCTTTACATCCTCTCCGGCGGGGTCTGAGTCTATTGCAAGGTGCCTAAGGTGTCCCCAAAAGGGGAAGTGTTGAGAAGGTTTTGAAATTTTCCTACGGTACAGCTGATAAACCGACATTAAAATTGACCTTGTGTCAAATCTGTTGCGTGATGATAACTAACGGTATGTATATATATATATATATATTTCTGTCTAGCAGTTTACCACTAGCAGTGGACATCTAACTCACGCTGTAGGCAAGTATTTTATTTTGTTGATGTTATAAAGATTACTATTTCATTTTCCAACCTCCGTTTTCATTATTGCTCATTCAGTAAAGTTGTTAGGTTACAACAAACAGATAAAAACAGACTATTGTTAAGCTAATACATTAGATAAAAAGAATTATTTTGTGAAGTTTAAAACAAAATTTAAGAAAGAGGTAAAGAAAGAAACGTAAAAATACGTACAAATAATGAAAAGAATAATGTTTAAAACGACGCAAGGGTCCTCGACATGACGTAAACTGCATCTTGCAGCAAGGCCTTTCATTGGGAGGTTGTGAAGACCATAGAACTACGCTTTTGTTCCCAGTTCCATTCTGACTCGGAGTGGTAGCACCTGTTAGGGTCCCAGCTATGGACAAATAGTTAACCTCAAACTGGAGCCAAAACACTATGAAAGTATAAAAATACTTTTATAGAAAAATATACGTTTTTGAAGAAAAATTATTACCACAACACATTTTTGAAAGAAAAAATTATTCTCAGCAAAACATTTTGAATACAAAACTAGAATACATTTTCAGTTTTCTAAAATAAAAATAATAAAAATAAAAAATCGTAAAAATAACCAAACATAAAAAACCCTTAAAACTCCACTTTTTTAGCATTAAATAACCCACAGAGGTTGATATGCCGTTAAACAAAACTCAAACTCAAAACGAAGCAATGAAATATATTAACATGTTTAAAAATTAAAAGAAAAGATTCTTAAAAATGAAAATAAGAATAATTATAAAAATTAAAAAAAGATTTACAGTTTAAAGAAAAGAAAAAATATAAGGATTTAGTGAAAGAACGAAAGATTTCTGAAATATGTGAAGCAAGATTTCTGAAATACGTGAAGCAAGATTTCTGAAATACGTGAAGCAAGATTTCTGAAATACGTGAAGCAAGAAAGATGCAAAGAGCCAAGTGTATTAAAAATAAAAGAAAGAACAAAAAGTAAAAATGAAACCTAACAAAAAATCAAAAGAGAGAAATAAGAAGAGAAAGCCAAGAAAAATAAATCTAAAGAAGACGAAAATAGAGAAAACGGAGCAAACATATGGCAAAGAAAAAAAAATGAAGAAAAAGAAAGAAAACTGAAAGACCAATAATCAAGGGAAAGAAAAAAGAAAGAAAGAAAGAAGAAATTTTTTTTAAATTCTACAATCGAAAAAAGAAAGAAAAAGATTGGTATTGGAAAATAAAAATTGAAATTCTGAATGTGTATAAGAAAGAAAGAAAGAAAGAACAGATGTTTTTTAATTCTACAATCGAAAAAAGAAAGAAAGAAAGAAAGAAAGAACAGATGTTTTTTAATTCTACAATCGAAAAAAGAAAGAAAGAAAGAAAGAAAGAACAGATGTTTTTTAATTCTACAATCGAAAAAAGAAAGAAAGAATTAGTATTCGAAAATAAAAGTGGAAATTCTGAATTTGTATAAGAAAGAAAGAAAGAAAGAAAGAAAGGGGAAAGTAAACAAAGAATTGAAATCATGAAGGAAGAAATAGAAAATGGAAACATGTAAAAGCTGAACAAGACAACATTTGTTCGCAATGGTTGACACATTATCCATTTGTTCCTGTCTTGACCGGCCAGGCTGTTGGAAAAATAAATCACGTCTTTTTCTTAGTTCATAACTCAATTCTCGCGAGATGTTGTCAGTTGTCACATGCGGTATGTCTTACTAAGACAGTTCATGGCTCACATGAAACGACTTGATATGCCTGCAAATAATTCCCGCCGCTGAAGTGCGTTTGACAGCAGAATATAATGATATGTTAAATACGCAATACTCAGGAGGTAAGACTTCATCCAAAGACGTTTGTTAAATTTAACTGACAAAGACTTTCTGAGTATTTCGAACTGTTTTTTTTTCCCTAATTTAGAATAAGCTATATATTGGAAACAATATTGTGCATAAACCGTCCAACATTGCCGTTTTGTTCAGGTTTTGTCATTATCAAAATCTTGGTGTTGCCAGTATGGGGAAAAAGATTCTCTTGTCAATAACCTGGCATGGAACCACCTCTTAATTTCTATTGTTCCCAGGTCAACCTGGAGTGATAGCACCTATTACGGTCCCAGCTGAGGGCAAATAGTTAGCCCCCAAACTTGGGTCAAAGCACTATGAATGTATAAAAATACTTTTATAGAAAAATATAGATTTTTGAAGAAAAAATTATTACCACAACACATTTTTAAAGGAAGAATTATTCTCGGCAAAACAATTTTGAATACAAAACGAGAAGCCATTTTCAGTTTTCTAAAATAAGAAAGAATAAAAATTTCGTTAAAATCTGACTAAATCAACCTTCCCACTATAGTGAGAAGGTTGATTTAGTGAGATTTTAGTCAGAACATTAAGAGTGAATGAGTGAGTTTTGTTTAACGGCATATCAACCTCTGTGGTTTATTTAATACCAAAAAGATGGGGTTTTAAGGTATTTTTTTCATGTTTGGTTATAGTGAGAAGGTTGATTTAGTCAGATTTTGATGAAAATTTTACTCTTTTTATTTTAGAAAACTGAAGATGTCTTGTCTTGTATTCAAAAATGTATTGCTGGCAATAGTGTTTTTTTCATACAAAAAGGTATTGTTAATATTTTTCCTTTAAAACTGTATATTTTTCTATGAAAGTTTATTTTTATGTATATATTTCTATAAAAGTCTATTTTTATACTTTCATTGTGTTTTGATCGCAGTTTGGAGATTAACTATTTGCCCATAAATGCGACCGTAACAGGTGCTACCACTGCGGGTCAGGGTGGACCTGGGAACAACAGCAATTAAGAGGTGGTTCCATGCTCCTCACAACCTCCTAATCAGAGGCCTTGCTGCCGGGTGCAGTTGAGAGTCATACCCAGGACCAAGAACATTAAGAAAAATACCTTAACATCCCACCTTTTTGGCATTAAATAACCCACAGAGGTTGATATGCCGTTAAACAAAACTCAAACTCAAACTCAAAACAAAAAGATGAAATATATTAACATGTTTTAAAAATTTTAAAAGAAAATATAAGGTTCTTAAAAATGAAAAATAAGGATAATTTAAAAAATCAAAAAAGATTTATAGCAAAAAGAAATAGAAGAATTTAGTGAAAGAACGAAAGATTTTTGAAATATATAAAGCTAGAAAGATGCAAAGATCCAAGTGTATTGAAAATAAAAGAAAGAAGAGAAAATAAAAGAGAAAACTAAGGAAAAATCAAAAGTCACAAGAGAAAAAGCCAAGAAATATAAAGCAAAAGAAGACGAAAATAGAGAAAATGGAACATTTTTAAAGTTTTCTCATTCAAATTCGTCCAAATGTTAACTGGAGGTAAACCGTCCCTGAAAAACATGTAAAATTACTTTCATTAGAGTGATTGATGTCATGTGCGTTGTGGTGTAGTGAATGAGAATTCGGAGAGCCGAGTTCGAATTCTAGATGAATTAGTTGCATTTAATTATGTCCAAATACCATAAGGAGAAGTATTAATCAGTCACTTCTCCTTCCAGCTATGGGTGAAATAGCAAGACAGATAGTGTTCTATAGCCTTGGTTGACAACCAGTCTACTGTAGAAAGTAGTTGCAAACTACTACAGTAAAATCTTCTTCCCAGTCACTCAGGTCACTTTCGAGACATGATCGCCTGATCGTGTATCATGCATGGCACATAACTGAGTGATAGTAATTTAGTGAGAGTGGCTTAGATGCGGTCTTCTTCTTTTATGTGCCATGTCCTTTCAGGACGTAGGCGATCATGGCTTTCCACATTTCCTTATCCCGGGTGGCTCTTAGCACGCTTTCTCCTGTTGCACCATGCAACCCTCGTTTCGTCATCCATCTGATCAGGTCCTTCAAATATGTTATCCGTTGCTTTCCTCTGTCTCTTTTTCCCCTCTGTCTGGCCTGTTATTATCAGGTTCTCCAAGCCCTCCTTCTTCATTGCATGTCCCAGTAACTTTAGTTGTCTCTTCCTGATGGACAGTATTAATTTCCTTTTTGTTTCCATTCTTTCCAAAACCTCACCATTGCTTCCATGCTCGGTCCATGATACTCGCAGCGTCCTTCTATAGACCTACATTTAAGCTGCTTCAAGTTCTTCCTTCATCTTCGAAGATATTGTCCAACATTTACTGCCATATTGAAGAACCGACATCACATAACAATCCAGGACTCTCCTCTTTGTTTCTAACGAATTGAGAATCGAATTCACTACTTAGTCATAATTGATCTAGAAAAACAAGTTCACTGGCCATTACTCCACATCGATGTGTCTTAGTAATCTTCATTTTAAGAGAACAGTTTCTTTTTATAATTAAACATTAAAAAAAAGTTTCATGGCGTCTGTCGGTGAATCCTTTTCTAATTGTAAATTATATTCACTAATAATATTTAAGGAGTACATTCTTTTTTATCTACTCTTGGTTTCAATAGTAAAAAGTTTAGAGTCTATGCCAAAACAACTACTCGTATTTACTGAGCTTATCTTTTATATCAGGTGATGCGACAAGTGCTACTGGTGTCCTGTAACCTGGTCTATGGCCAACAGCATCCTAAGGTCATCGGCGACAAAATCGGTTTCCATATCAGGCTTTTTTTTCTGGTTAAGAGGATGATTTTACACACAGCATGATTAAATAGGATGGATGAATATTTTGGTAGATTCAACAGCCATCTTACACAGACTGGCTTTCATAGCTGGACGACCAGATACCTAGATTGAAGTCTGCGGCCAGAACAGAAACTTACCCCGATGGAATCAACGGCAAGGTATCCATAACCAACGGTGACCATCAAGGTGGAGAACAGCGGTGGTGGTTTGACCTGTCGAGATAGATTCTGTCAGGCTTACTTACGCAGGGGGGTTACATAAGGGAAAGTGATGAGTAAAAGGGGTTAGTTATAGGAAATGTCAGGAGGAGAGTAATAAACGGATGAGGATACCGAGAATAGAGAATGGATGCGAGTTAGTGAGATAGGAGATGCCTATTGACGTTACATTTAAATTCCTGGATATTGTAGCTGTCGGGGAAGCAAGTATATGGAAGGGAATTCCACAAGCAGGAAGTGCGTGAGAAAAAAGGTTTTAGAGTAGAAATTGCGGTTACATTTTATCGGTGGTACCTCGTTACTAATCTAGCAGCTCGTGTAAATTCATACATAGGAGGCATACAGTGAGAATTAAATTCACAACGACAGTAATCGTTTGTAACGCTAACATTGTAAGTACTCTGTTGCGTTGTGAGCAATTACTGATGTCTATTAAGATTTGAAAGAAATTTACAAGGTTTTAATTTGGAGATGCTCACAAAACCCAATCTCACAGTATAAATACTAAAAAACAAAATAACTTGAATGTATTTATTGGTACAACTACACATGAATGTTACACACAAGTGACCGGCCACAAGGATAAATCCATCTGGAGGACGATCTTTTTCGTAATTGTGAAATTATCCGTTTCTATACAGAAAACATTTGTAATATATTAACTTGGATGATCAGAAATAATTGACAGGTACATCCCGCTGTGGTTGAGGTCAACAATGAACAAGGGTGGTTAACAGATATATCCGGCCGTGGATGGTGTCAACAGGGGAAACAACCCCCCCCCACACACACACGCACACAAGAGACAACCAGCTTGAAAAACGATGGCCGGAGAGAATGATTGACATATACGTTCGACCATAGATAAAAGTCAACCGGAAATGATTGTGGTTGAGACATATATTGTGCCGTAGATGCCGTCAACAGAACGACAACCTGAACATGCGTGGAAGATTTTAGGCGATATAAAGTCTGGGATATTTGACTGAAAAGACAGAGATCTCCTGCTGGCTTGCGACTCCCGACGGCCCCTTCGTATGCGCGATTCTCTCGGGCTGTCCTCTATCTCCACACAAGAAAAATAAAAACATATGATTATATTTTTCTTTAGACGTGTTCCTTGTTGTATGTCCAACAGTATATAATATATTCGCCATTCATTAATTAAACGGCATTATTGTCGGTTTATTTATAAATAAAATCAATCAGCAATTCTGACACATGTTATTTGCATTAATCTTTTAATAAATATTTATTTATGATGAAATTATAGTTTTAAGTTATGCCATATTTATGGATTAAAAGACTTGATATCAGGGATAGAAAGCTTGTGTAAATATAAAATGGACATTGAGGTCAACATCCATCGTCTGTTTTATGCTTAAACGCAATCATCACATCATGTGGACTGTGGTTAAGCATGAAACAGACTGACATCGCTGGGTGTTGACTTCAATACCCATATATATATTTAAATATTTATTTATGACTTTATATTGAATTAATGTGAAAGTTCACTGTTATCTTTTTGTTCTATTACAGATGGCATTTTCCTACCTAATTTTTGTTTAAGGTAGTGTCGAAATATTTTCATTGAAACTTTTACGACCTTTTTCCTCGGTACCCGGACCATGTATATTTACTTGTGCTATTTAATTGGTATCAAGGTTTTACCTTTTTATCGTAGAAATAGTTAAATGTAATCGCCTCTTCTACTCTAAAAGTTTCTTTACTTTCACTTCCCGTTTGTGTAGCTCATTTCCATTTGATTGCTTCCCTGATTGCCACATCTCGCAAAGCTTAAATACAACGTCAATTGATATTATTTGTCTACTTGATTCTCATCCATCACTTATCTTTACTTCGACATTCCCTGTATATATATATATATATTTTTTTTTTTTTTTGCTCTCACTGTAACCCGTCCGCACCAGAAGATTTTTTGCCTTGCTCTTGGTAAAATTATTACAAAACAAAAGCTAAAAAAAAACATGTCACTCTTTTTTGTTTCACTATTTGGAAGTGTTTAAATAATTTGATTTTTGTTATTTGGTTAACCCCATGGCTTAGGATTGTGTTACGCCAGCTTATATGATCTGATAAAGATTTTCTACATTCTCTTGAAGATATTTTCATAACTGACCTGAGTAAACCTGTATATAGATCAAGGTTCAAGCACTTCTTAACATGTTTGACGCCAGACGTGTCATCGTTATCTAAGTCGGCGCCCGATCTTTGTCTTTGTTCAAATTTGACTGGCACAAAGTAATCGATGAAAAACATTTATCGAGGGACTTCTACACAAGCGAAGGAATGTGTATGACAATACTGCCAACCATTGCTCTATGGTAGGCGTCATCTTCAAAGACGTAAATAGAAGACAGCGTTTGGATTATCGCCCTTTTTTTAATACTCAACCTTTGCTTTGCAATCTAGATTGATATTAAAGTTCTGATAAAAAAGAAGTGTTTTATTTTTGTTCATTTCAATGTTTGTTTATATCAGTGTTGCTATACAACTTTATTTGATTAAATTGTTTTCAAATCTCGCTTGTTTTGATATTTCAAAAACGAAGTACCGTCGTCCCCCACCAAGAACATGAAGGACATTTCGCTGAAGAAGCAAAAAAAAAAAAAGAAAGAAAAAAAAACATTCTTAATACTTAAATAAAAATAAAAATGGTGGTTAGGAATTTGAAAATAAAGAAACGGAATAAAAGGTGATAGTATGAAAGAAACGCTGTAAAAAAAAACGTTGTAAAACAAAAACGGTGTTTCCATGCACAATAAGACGGCGATCGTTAGAAAAAAAAAGGCCTTTACACGGTAAACATGGTGATGTCCATTTTTGTGTAATGGTTAACGACTATATCTTGTAGGTGAACTATATTCTAGACTTATTTCGATCAACATCTATGTATATATATATATATATAAGGCAAGATATTTGTGTGTGTGTCTATCTACCTGTCTGCCTGTATGTATGTATCTATGTCCTTTTAAAAAATCCACAGTTGTTATCCAATTCTCATCAAACTTGACACAAATATTCTTTAGACTTCCGGTCAGGTCATGGGCTACGTATTTTTCCGATTTCTCCCGGATATCGAAAATCGATACCCCAATATCTGATCAGATCTGATTAAGATCAGGATTTCTGCCTTTTTATCGTGGTTCTTGCTGCAGAATTTGCTTTAACTTGCTAAAATTATAATTTTTAATTTCAAACGTTAGTAGATATTCTCAGACGACTCATTTTCCCCGGTATCGGTAATCGATATCCCCGATATTCTACCGAATCTGAACAAAAAACGATATTCAGCCATCAACATGGCTCATTTTCTCCAATTTTACCCCCGATGGGTACGATAAGTTTTCATGGACTTACTTAGGTCGGATGACTTATTTGACTCCGATATTGAAAATCGATACCTTGATACCTTATTAGGTCTTATCGAAATCAGATTTTCAGCCCTTTTATTTTGGTTTTTGTTTCGGGTTTTTTTCTAAGTCGATATAGTTGTAGTTCTTAGTCTTAACAACTACGTTTTTCGTGCCAACATCAAAAAAGTCTGAGCTCCAGGACCATGGATTAGTTTTAAAGCTTTCATTACACCCGAGCAACGCCGGGCTGTACTGCTAGTTGGATAATAATAAGCTTATTAACTAACTGCGGAAATTTCTCTTTTTGGAAATTTGATGACTAATTTAGATTTAGTGAAAATGAATTTACTTTTTTCTATGGTGGTAAAAGTAACAATGACCCATAAAGGTATTTGTTGGATCCAGTGACTTCCCCCAAAGAGTTGTGAGTTTCCTATCTTTCTACAGCAGTGGTGAAAAAAACTTACAGATTTTAATTAGAGGGAGATAACATATTTTGATATCGGGAAGCAGCATGATTTATGAAACGAGAACAATCTACCTCAGGGAACGAAATAAAGAGTTCAGTTCAAACTTCCAATCATCTGAAGATGGTCGGAGTGTACAACGGCCGAAACGTCGTGAATATGACAACGAAGATGAGGACACCCGTCAAAATAATGTAAATAGTGTAAGTAATAATAAGATGTGTGCTGTAGTGCAGTGGATATTGCCTCTGAACGATTAATTGGAGAGCCGAGTTCGAATTCCACTCAAATTCATTGCATTTCCTTATGTGAAAATACTCTTGAAAAAGATATAAATCCACCTCTTCTCCCTCCAGTTATGGGTTAAATAACAGAACAGATTGAGTTCTTTAATCTTGGTTGGCAACTAGTCTACCGCAGAAAGCAATGGCAACCTATTGCGGGATAATCTTCAGCCCAGTCAGTCATGTCTCTTTCGAGACATGATCACCCAAGCGTGTTTTACGTATGTCACTTAACTGACTGACTTACTAAATATAGTAGCTGGAAACATATCTAAGGTTTCTACTGGGCATAAAGTGGGGGATTGTTTTTCTATTGTTATGAAGTAATAAACTGATCCCCCACTAAGTACTATTTAATCATTTAATACACCTCTTATCTCTCTAGCTATGAGTCAAATAACAGGACAGATTGGGTTCTATAGCCTTGGATGGCAACCAGTCTACCGCAGAAAGCAATGGCAAACTACTGCGGGATAATCTTCAGCCCAGTCAGTCATGTCTCTTTTCCAGACATGATCACCCAAGCGTGTATCACTTATGGACAGGGTACAAAAACCTAAGATTCTGGAACTAGGTAGTAAGACCGCCACAGCAGAAAACCAGAATTATTGGTCAAGAAAAACTTACTTAAGCTTACTGATAGTGAGGAGTTGGATACACTTATAAAATAAGTGTCATCTGATCTATACGAACTGATCCACGAATGTAAACACTTTGAAGAAACTGTTAACATTCTAAAGACAGCTTTTCCCAAAGAAAAAGTGAGATATACGCCAAGTATGTATTTGCGAACAGAACTCAACAAGGCTGGAGAAATCTTGGTTCAATATTTTCAGGCATTGCAGATTCTTGCAGAGATATTAAATTCAACAACATTATCGTTCAATTTTACAAATAGGAAGCTTTTAATGCTTTTCTTTCCGGGTTATCTGCATCTACCATTCGGCAGAGACTTCTTGAAGACAAAACGAAAATCCTCATCGAAGTCATGCGTGAAATCTAGAAACGGCAATTCTAAATTTTAAAGCCTATTTTGCTGACACCCAAACAAGATATCAACCGGCGTCGGCATCAGAACACCAGACTAACGTCGTAACTTCTCAGTAAAAGGAAAATCTAAAGGAGGATGATTCGTAGACATCCGCTGCTAGTAAACCTATTTTAAATGGAAGGTGCTTTAGCTGCGGATGTGCTGGTCACCCTAGAATTAAGTGTCCGGTTCCAGGAACGAGTTGCTAAATTCCTAGAAGGAAGTTCGTTTTTTTTTATAATCATATTGCCCAAGCAAGGCATTTTACTGCCACTGTTGTGCAGGAGGTTACATAGGAGGAAAGTTATGAGAAAGAGTGATAGGTCATAGGGAGTGTCAGGAAGTAGGTAAGAGAAGGATGAATGTGGTAACAAAGTGAGGGATCAGTTTATATATTTATTGTAATGTAGAATTGATCCCACACTTTATAACCACATTATAATAGTATAGAATTTTTTTGAAAAATTATATCGCCCTAAGCAATGCATTTTATTGTCACTGTTTTGCAGGAGGTTACATAGGAGGAAAGTTATGAGAAAGAGTGACAGGTTATAGGGAGTGTCAGGAAGTGGGTAAGAGAAGTATGACTGTGGATACAAAGTGAGGGATCAGTTTATATATTGATTGTAATGTAGAATTGATCCCACACTATATATATACATTATAATAGTATAGAATTTTTTTTTAATAATCATATCACCCCAAGCAATTCAGTTACTGCCACTGTTTTGCAGAGACTTACATAGGAGGAAACTTATCAGAAACAGTGATAGGTTACAGGTAGTGTCAGAAGGATAGAAATACTGATGAGAGTTGAAAGGACGGAAAAAAACATGAGAGAGAGGATGCAGGTTAATGAAATAGGATATGACTTTTGAATTTACATTTAAATTCTTTGAGATTGTAGCTGTCGGGCAAGCAATTAAATGGAAGGGAATTCCACAGGCAGGAAGTGCGAGAAAATAAGCTGTTGGAGTAGAATTTGCGTTTACATGTTATTGGTGTCACAGCAAATGGGCAGGACCTAGTTGCTAATCTTGTGACTCGAGTAAATTCATATATAGGGGGCACCAGTGAGTCAAGTTCATCGGAGAAGAAGCCGTGAAAATATTTGTAGAAGAGACACAGGGAAGCCACTGCACCGATGAGAAAGTGTCTTTATCTGAGCTGCCAAGTCGGAATCGATTACATTACAGATTCTCCGTTGGATTTTGTCAAGTACCCCTAAGTGGATAGCAGAGGCAGCCGACCAGATATAGCAGCAGTATTCAATGCACAAGCGGATGGTAGATTTATATATGTGCAGGATTGTTTCAGGTGGAAAAAAAACATCCTGGTCCTACACAGAGAACCAGCCTTCATAGCAGCGGATTTAGCTATGGATTCTATACAGTCATTTCACTTGAAATATAGTTATTCCGCTAAAGTCTGCCTTTTTGAAAGCTAATAAATTTTCTGTAGCATCACTCGTCATAGCCACATTAACTACTGGGCTATCGGAAGTTTCGAAAGATACGGTAAAATGCCTCGTGAACAAAAAGAATCTTACCGCACGAATCAATTCGGGAAGTAGTCATATTATTGAAACCATGTGTCACATTTAAGCCGCGTTTAGAATATAACCAAATTTATGATTGGCACCAAGATAGCTCAGTCTGTGGGTTAGGACGTGTGACATAATAACTCAACCGTTAGTTGGTTGGTCAGTTGCTTTTATGGCATATCAACCTCGGCGGGTCATTTATGCCAATTAAATCTTTATTTATTTATTGTTGGTAATAGTTTTTTTTTTCAACAATTTATTGCTATTTTTATATAAGTTTTGTGTCTAGTAATACTTTTTTCTTTTCGAGTATCAAGATTCATTGGGATTTGTTAATAAGGGCAGGGTCCCTAAGTCTTGCGCTGTTGTTTAACCCATAACTGGAGGGAAGGGACGGATTAATACTTTTCCCAAGGGTACCAGTGCTTAAGTGAATGCAGGTTATTCAACTGGAATTCGAACTCGGCTCACCGATTTCTCTTTCCGAGCCGATATCCACTGCACCACAACGCATATCCGTCACTATACGCTTACAGCACCTGGTATTCCCAAGCGGTCACACATCTAAGTACTAACCAGGTTCAATGTTGGTTAACTTCGGTCATCGAGCGAGAACCGGTGTATTCAACGTGATATGGCCGTAAGCACGCACATCCGTCACTAAACGCTTACAGCACCTGGTATACCCAAGCGGTTACCCATCTAAGTACTGACCAGGTTCAATGTTGCTTAACTTCGGTCATCGAGCGAGAACCGGTGTATTCAACGTGATATGGCCGTAAGCACGCACATCCGTCACTAAACGCTTACAGCACCTGGTATTCCCAAGCGGTTACCCATCTAAGTACTGACCAGGTTCAATGTTGCTTAACTTCGGTCATCGAGCGAGAACCGGTGTATTCAACGTGATATGGCCGTAAGCACGCACATCCGTCACTAAACGCTTACAGCACCTGGTATTCCCAAGCGGTTACCCATCTAAGTACTGACCAGGTTCAATGTTGCTTAACTTCGGTCATCGAGCGAGAACCGGTGTATTCAACGTGATATGGCCGTAAGCACGCACATCCGTCACTAAACGCTTACAGCACCTGGTATTCCCAAGCGGTTACCCATCTAAGTACTGACCAGGTTCAATGTTGCTTAACTTCGGTCATCGAGCGAGAACCGGTGTATTCAACGTGATATGGCCGTAAGCACGCACATCCGTCACTAAACGCTTACAGCACCTGGTATTCCCAAGCGGTTACCCATCTAAGTACTGACCAGGTTCAATGTTGCTTAACTTCGGTCATCGAGCGAGAACCGGTGTATTCAACGTGATATGGCTGTAAGCCTAAACCGTTAGTAATGCTACTTCTGACTTTGATTTTATCTTTAATGGATTATTTATGTGCTGATGTGATGCTTGGTCATAATTTTCAAGACTTGTATAATTTTTTTTTTTATATGAGGAAAATAATGGCCCTTAACTGACTGACTGAGCCTGGTCAGTACTTAGATGGGTGACCGCTTGGGAATACCAGGTGCTGTAAGCGTTCTCGCTCGATTACCGAAGTTAAGCAACATTGAACCTGGTCAGTACTTAGATGGATGACCGCTTGGGAATACCAGGTGTTGTAAGCGTTCTCGCTCGATTACCGAAGTTAAGCAACATTGAACCTGGTCAGTACTTAGATGGATGACCGCTTGGGAATACCAGGTGTTGTAAGCGTTCTCGCTCGATGACCGAAGTTAAGCAACATTCAACCTGGTCAGTACTTAGATGGATGACCGCTTGGGAATACCAGGTGCTGTAAGCGTATAGTCTCGGATGTGGTGCAGTGGATATCGGCTCGGAAAGAGAAATCGGTGAGCCGAGTTCGAATTCCAGTTGAATACCCTGCATTCACTTAAACACTGGTACCCTTGGGAAAAGTATTAATCCGTCCCTTCCCTCCAGTTATGGGTTAAACAACAGGGTAAGTCTTAGGGACCCTGCCCTTATTAACAAATCCCAATGAATCTTGATACTCGAAAAGAAAAAAGTATTACTAGACACAAAACTTATATAAAAACAGCAATAAATTGTTGAAAAAAAAAGGTATTACCAACAATAAATAAATAAAAAAACTGTGTGAATTATCTATCGTGATTATTTCACATCCTCGTCTATTTGAAAAGCTGTCGCCTCACTGTTGACCTGTGAGATATGTAGATATGGGTAATGCTAACAATACTATAGAGAGGAGGATTCATTTATAAGGAAAGAAATAAAATGCCTATGACTGAACCAATTAAATCTCCGTAGAAATCGCAGGTAGCGGTAACTAAAGACAAGATACGAAAATAAAATGGTTGAAACGATAAATTCTTTTACCTTAAAAGATGCGTATCATCTGCTTAAGATGACAACGATAGTTTCAAAAATATTGTCTGAACTCTAAACAAGATATGAAAATGTCTATCTTCAAGTTTCCCTACGTAAAGCGGACCGCACTTTACACGACTTTTAAAGCCGGTGGTAAATTGTATAATTTCAAATGGATGATGTTTGGCAACACAAATGGAGTGGATGACTTTCAAAGAACTTTGTATGAAATAGACGAAAAGGAAGGCCTGAAGGGAACATTCACATCTGTAGATGACGTGACCAGTTGCGACATTGATGAAAGAGAACATAACGCTAACTTGGCAATATTCAAAGAAATGATTGAAAAATACGGCTTCATCTTAAATGAGATTAAATATATCTACAAAGCAACGAAAATAAAAATTCTGGGCTATGAAGTAAAGGAACTAATAGACCAGGCCCTGAAAAGATGAGATCTCTGTGAGAACTCCTTCCATGCCAATATGAAAGATAAGAAGGGAATTTTCGGAATGTTTGCTTACTACAGTCGATTCCAAACCAATTTTCTAAAACGTAACACGCCAAAACAAACAATACTATATTTCCTTTTACTTCTTCTATGTGCCTTGTCCCTTCAGAACGTAGGCGATCATGGCCTTCCACGTTTTCTTATCCCTGGTGGCTCTGAGCACGCCTTCTCCTGTTACATCATGCAATCCTCGTTCCGTCATCCACCTGATTAGGTCCCTCAAATATGTTATCCGTTGCTTTCCCCTGTCTCTTTTTCTCTCTATCTGGCCTGTTAGTATCAGATTCTCCAAGCTCTCCTTTCTCACTGCGTGTCCCAGGAACTTCAGCTGTCTCTTCCTGATGCTCAGTATTAATTTCCTTTTTGTTTCCATCATTTCCAAGACCTCATCATTGCTCACATGCTCGATCCATGATATTCGCAGCATCCTTCTGTAGAATCACATTTCAGTTGCTTCAAGTTTTCCTTCGTCTCTGATGTTATTGTCCAGCATTCACTGCCATACTGAAGGACGGACATCATGTAGCAATCCAGTATTCTCTTCCTAGTTTCTAGTGAAAAAAAAGATCTCTGTTTCTTCGCCATATTCTTTGCTTTGTTTTAATATGTTCCTTTCAGATTTAGTGAGTTGTTGTTGTTGTTATTATTATTATTATGTCATTTTTCATCATATTTCGATTTCTGCTTTGGGCTCACTACCAACCAAGTCTGCGGGGAGACCTAAGGCAGGTCGTGGCGTGTTGTTATGACTCCATTTCATGTTTTTCTATCTTCCCTATCATCTCTAGCATTACATAGATAAAGTTTTCCTTAGTGTGTGGGCTGTACTTAATAAGACAATTTTTTGTATATCTCTTAAGCTGGGGTTTCCAGGGATTCTTTCAATGTGTTATTATTATTATTATTATTATTATTATTATTATTATTATTATTATATTTCTTTGACTGTCTCAAATAAAAGTTCTGTAGTACAAAGTCTAAACGCGGAAAGTTCCTTTGAAATTAAAACTGATACTAGCTACGTAAGCTTTGCACTACACTAAATCAAAGAAGTAGACTTGTTGTATTCTGGTGCAAAACTCTAAAACACTCTGAACAAAACCACTCCCCAGTAGAGAAAGAAGCTAATGCGATCATCGAAGCAATCCGAGAATAGAGTCATTATCTAAAAGGTCAGTATTTTATTGCCATGGACAGAAAAGCTTTATCCAACATTTTTTATTATGAAAATAACGCTTCGAAGACTAAAAACAAAATTCAACGCTAGTGAATTGAACTTTCCACTTACAAATTTGGTATCAGATATCGAACAAGCATCAAAACCACATGACAAGCTGCGTTTATAAAAGTACCTTGCGCTTCTGTTGTAAATATCGACCTTAAAGGTTTGCATAGCAATGTATGCTATCTTGAATTAAAATGATGCACTTTATCAGGTTGATAAATTTTCCCCTACTCAACAGGGGAATTAAAGAGAAAAACTGAAGAATGTAATGTGTGTGTTGTAGATAAGCCATGACTTGTGAGAGGAGAAGACAAATTAATCGAATCCACTCAACCCTTCAAAAAGTTGAATATAGATTTCAAGGAACTGCTTTCTTCAGATCGCGGTGGAATCAAATATTTATTGACTATCATTAATGAATATAGTCGTTTTCTTTTCGCTTTTGCTCACTAAAACTGCAATGCCGGGGATTAGCTGAATTATTTTCTATATTTGATATACCGAAACTATATACCCTTTTATAGAAGACGTAATTTCATGTCGGAAATGTTAAGTTTTAAAAGAAATAAATAGCTACTAGTAGATCTTCTGCGTATATCATAAATCGAAAGGGTCAAATGGAGAGACTGAATTGAACTCTTCTTTACCCGGTTCTACGGGTTGGATCAGCGATTCTCAAACTGGTGGAAATTTCTCCTTTGGAGGGAAATTTGAAGCTACCAAGGGGGAAATAATTACACTACCTACTAAATAAAAAATCTCAGATGGATATTCTCATGTCTGAGATGATGTCCTTCTGCCAAGGATAAGTTTCGTGCACAAGGTTTTGAAGAATTCTAGGTTAATATGCGTAAAGCATACCCGCAACTGAGCAACAACGCATTGAAAATCCTCATTCTGGTTTCTACAACCCTACTTTTGTGAGTCAGTATTTCTATTTTACTCACAATCAAGCCCAAATCATGAAACCGACTGGAGGTGGAATGTGACATACATTGCGCGCTTGCCAAAACTAACCCTGATATTGATACACTGGTGCACAAGAAGCAGCATCACCCTTCTCACTAATTTAATTCTGAAGTAGAAGAGCAAACACAAGTCCATTTATTTGTTACTAACCGCTCTCTATGGTCTATGCTTAGTTGTTACTAACTGCTCTCTAGCAACATTACTTTGTAACTATAATTTTATATGTATATTTGTATATTTGAAAAATAAATTAGTAAATAGTCTCAGTGTGTTTTAACTGCTCTTTTTCTTATACACATGAAGGGGGAAATCTGGATGTTTTAATTGGGTGTAAGGGGGAAATGACAGAAAAAAGTTTAGGATTGAATAGTATGATTTATATCTATAAAAATTCTTATCTACGAAATGGTACTGAACTGCTATGTAATATCAGTCTACCTATATGATAGTAAATGCCTGATCATCTCCTAATAAAGAGAAAACTTGATACAATCGAAATATAGTTGTACAGAGTATTACTTTGAGTATTATAGACTCAACATGGGAGCAAAGATTTATATAAAATGGAAGGAAAAAAGACACTTATAGAAAGTGAGTTGATATCTCTAGTGTACATAATGAGGAAAGATGGTATGGGAAATGTTACACTCACAGGACAGATGGAAAGCAAGAGAGATAGGAGAAAACAACACATAACCTAACTGACGATATTATGTAACTGAATGGCAGAACAGGGTTTAGGAGAAGCAACAAAAATTAAAAAACTGTAAGAGATACAAAGAATTACAATCAGGTGTCAATTTTCGATGTGATGCGACTGTCAACCAAAGTTACTACAGATGAGGCATTGACAGTTGATTGCAACTAACTGAAATAAGACTGGGAAAACCTACCTGGGAAAATGTACCAAGGAAAACGTACTAAAATTCTAGTAAATAATCCGATTGAAATGGTGACGTTCTGCGTACAGATAACAGTCAGAAGGAAGGCTTAGCCATGGGTTCACCATTGTCACCAAGGATTGTGAACGTGTACATGGACAACTTTGGGAACATAATTCATTTAAAATATGGCTGAGTTATGTAGACATCAGTTTCAAGATATCCATATATCACAAGCCATTTATAGCACAAAAGCTATACTTCAATTCCCACCCCCCCATATTGTGAAGAAAGGGATCATTAAGTGGGTATAACGAAGAGAAAAATCATAAGTGGTGAAACAGACATGTACCAAAAAGAAATTATCAGCATGAAGTGTACCCTTTAGAATAACAACTTTCCCAGAAACATAATCTCAGCGTCTGCAGGTGGAAACAGAAGGGTCAAGGAGGAGTACCACAAAACTGCAACAGTCTGCCTGTCTTATGTTAAAGGTCGGAGGTTTATATAATATGAAGACAATATACAGAAGCGTCTCCAGTTTACCGAGAAATAAATGTCGTGTTATACATCCTAAGGGAAGATGACCACGAATTGAGTGTATTCCATTCCTTCATTTGTGGCAAAGAATATGAAAGTAAATCTAACCGCCCATTAACATTATCGCTGGAGAAACACAGAAAACTCGTACTAAGGGGGCAAAACAATGAAATCAGAACTGGATAATCATGTATAGATGGAAAAGGATAGTCATCAACCCTCTCTGGAGGGAAGGGAACATAATAAACAAGGAAAAACATTGGAGAGTTACATGTTTGAAATAATTAGCATATAAACTATGTGGACATCCTTAGTAGGCCTAACATAGATATAAATATTATAAGGGGAACGCTGATAAAGACTAATTAGAGCATAAGTTTAACAGCAGCAGCAGAGGTAAAAATGCTTCAGTGAGTGCAGTCAAATATGACAAGCAACAACAGAGCAGTATTTGCTGATATAATCATCATTTATCCATCACACCTAGATGGTGCATAGAGCAGCAACTTTTGTTGCTGTAACAAACTGTTTTTTACGCGGCAGGGTTGTTAGCCCTGCACCCAACCCCCAAACCTGGAGGAGCGGTGGACCATCCATGATCCTTACGTTTACAGCACCTGGTATTCCCAAATGGTCACCCATTTAAGTACTGACCAGGCTCGATGTTGGTTAACTTCGGTGATCGGACGGGAATTGGTGTATTCAACACAATATAGCCGTAGACTATTTGCTGATATACACATTGCAAATTCAATCCAAGCAGTCTGCATTTGTACCAGTGGCGAACAGCAAGTGGACAGCAAGTCGACAGTAAGTGGACAGCAAGTGGACAGCAGAAATAATTGAAGAGGAGATAATGTATCGCTAGAAATGAGCAGTTTAACGTGAATAATATAACTTTGATGATAAAATAAAATACCTTCATCAGTATTCTCATCCTTCATTTACCCACTTCCTGACACAGCCTATAACCTGTCACTCTTTCTCATAACCTTCTTTCTATGTAACCCCCTGCAAAAATAGGCGGTGTCAGGAAGTGGGTAAGTGAAGGATGAGAATATTGTTGAATGTGGAGTGGACGGAGAAAGGAGCATGAAAGAGAGAATGCAGGTGAATGAGATAAGACATGACCCAAGCAAGGCATTATATTGCCACTGTTTTGCAAGGGGCTACATAGGATAAAGCTTATGATCAAGAGTGACAGGTTATAGAGTGTGTCAGGAAGTGGGTAAGTGAAGGATGAGAATAATGATGAGAGTGGGGTGGACGGAGAAAGGAGCATGAAAAAGAGGATGTAGGTTAGTGAGATAGGAGATGACTTTTGACTTCACATTTAAATTCTTGGAGATTCTATCTATCTATCTATCTATCTATCTATCTATCTATCTACCTATCTATTCTTTTTTTTATAATGATACCGTCCAAGCACGGTACTTAACTGCCACTGTTTTGCAGGGGGATACATAGAAAGAGTAAAAGGTTATAGGGGTGTCAGGAAGTGGATAGGAGAAGGATGAGAATACTGATGAGAGTGGAGTGGACGGAGAAAGGAGCATGAGAGAGAGAATGCAGGTGAATGAGATAAGACATGACCCAAGCAAGGCATTTTATTGCCACTGTTTTGCAGGGGGTTGCATAGGAGGAAAGTTATGATCAAGAGTGACTGGTTATAGAGGGTGTCAGGAAGTGGGTAAGTGAAGGATGAGAATACTGACGAGAGTGGAGTGGACGGAGAAAGGAGCATGAGAGAGAGGATGCAGGTTAGTGAGATAGAAGATGACTATTGACTTTACATTTAAATTCTTGGAGATTGTAGATGTCGGGAAAAAAATTAAATAAAAGGGAATCCCACAGGCGGGAAGTGCGAGAAAACAATTTGCGTTTACATTTTATTGGTTTCACGGTAAAAGTTTGGGACCTAGTTGCTAATATTTTGGCTCGAGAAAATTCATACATAGGGGGCACCAGACATTAAATATTACCTAATGATGAGAAAAAAAAACATTTCTGTTCTTAGCTGCGACGAAGCCATAGTTCATGCTACTCAGTAATAATGGTACTGGATGCTAGTTTGCTAACGATTAAGCGACTCTGAGATGCGAAAAAATATTTATTAATCTTAATTTGCCACAAGAATGGCGGCTCACTGACGATCGAACTGATTACATCGTATTAATACTGAAAATACATTAATTTGCTAAACTTCAACTGGCCGCACAGGCGTCGGTTGTTTGGTTTAAGTTATCTGACTTCTGGATTAATTAGTTTTTGCTTCGTCGTTTTATCTTATTTTTTCATCACAACATTCTCGAACAAATAGTCTTAGTTCATTCAAATCAACAGCATGTATTGTATAAAAACTAAGCTCTGTAAATATAGCCCGCCTCGCTGTTGGATTATTGTTAGAAATTTGGTCATGCCAAACGTTATTGATGATAGACATCACTGGGTTTTACTCAAGAGTTTTGTTCTTTTTTAATAGGTTGTGCCGATTCAAGACGTGGGCAATCATGGATCCATTTGTTATCACTTTCGAACCCTGATCTGTCACCCGTTTGGAAGGTTATTTGGTTTTCTCGCTGTTCTTTTGGTCTTCAATGTCTTCTGTGTCAAATTTTCCAAATCTACTTCTTTCTTTATGTGACGCAAAAATTTATGTTGTTACTTTCTGATTTGTGTATTCTTCTTCTATGTGCGTTGTCCTTTCAGAATGTAGACGATCGTAGCTCTCCACGTCTTCCTATCCCGTTCTGTCATCCACCACCTCAGACCCTTCAAATATATTATCCGCTGCTTTCCTCTGTCTGTTTTTTCCTTTTTTATTATCTGGCTTGTTAGTATAAGGTTCTCCAAACCCTCCTTCCTCATCGCATGTCCCAGGAATTTTAGCTGTCTTTTCCTGATACTTAGTATTAATTTCCTTTTCGTTTCCATTCTTTCCAAAACCTCATCATTGCTCACATGCTCGATCCATGATATCCGCAGCATCCTTCTGTAGAACCACATTTCAACTGCTTCAAAAATTTCATCGTTATATGTTCAATCCATGGTATTCTCAGCATCGAGAATCTTTGATTAGTTTCACGAAATGAGCTGAATTTATGTGGTGGTTACTTTCCTCTCAGTGGGTTAATTATATCCACAAGAAAACAATTCAGTGGGTAACACACAGAGCCTTGGCTGCTAATAATCGGCCTGAGTGGAAAACCGTCTTTGTTAAACTTGGGTAGACCATACATGGAAGGTAGCTTGCTATAGCGTTGAGACAACTGTTTGTATTTCTTAGGCTGGAATTGTTTCTTGTTCTTGATTAGGATCTGCGACAGCTGTCGTTCTGTTTTCAACGTGGCGTCTTACTTTACCTTGCTATAGCTACCTTCTTGTAATGAGGTCTTCCAGTTTCTTGGTGTATTCTGTTTTGTTTATCACTACTGTTGCATTGCCTTTATCAGCTGATAGTATGATGATGTTCTGGTTCCTAGGACAGCTAATTGCATTGCAATACCAAGACACGCAAAGATGTGGTGTCTGGTGAGAGAAGTAGACAGCCAGATTATGCCAGATAGTACTTCGGCTCCTTTAAATAAAGATTGTTATTAAATAGCAGTTCAGAACTATTTATTTTATTTCTGACTAGCTTTTCTGGATTTCTTAGTGCTTCACGTGCCATTTAAAATGAATCTGTCACTAATCCAATATGCGTTCGGATTTCTGTGTCATATTTTCCATTATCTGTTAAGACACTTCCCAGATATTTAAACTCTAGTTCAAATCATTGGGTTTTCTTATAGTTGAATGGCTTGTCCTTCTCGCCTTTTTAAATAGACTGGCTAAAATGTCCTATAATTTTCTTTCTGCTTCTACTGTCAACATAGTATCATTTGTGTATCCGATGTTGTCAAGATTATAATAATTCTGTTAGTAGCATTATCTGCATTTGCATAGACTTCGTGAAGATTCTGAACAAATCCAGTGAGAAAACATATACTTGTCTTAGGCTGTTCTCTATTTTGTGTGAATTCTTCTTCGTCTATGTGCCATGTCCTTTCAAGATTATAGCTTTCCACATCTCCTTATACCTTGTACCTCTTAACAACTTTTCTCCTGTTACCCCCCAAAACCCTGCTCAGCCTTCCATCTGCTTAAGTCTATCAAGTATGTCAAGCGATGATTTCTGTCTTGTTTTCTCTCTATCCGTCTTGTGAGTATCAGATTCTCTAAGCCGTCTTTCCTTATTACATGTCCCCGAAAATTCAGCGGTCTTTTCTTGATGGTAAGTATCAGTTTCTTTTTCGTTCCCATCATCTCCAGAACCTCGTCGTTGCTGACATGTTCGGTCTATGGTATCCTCAGCATCCTTCTGTAGAACCACATTTCGGTTGCTTCCAGTCTTTCCTTCATCTTTGATGAGATTGATCGGTATTAACCGTCATATTGAATGATAGACATGACATAAAAATCCAGAGCTCTATTTTTTATTTCTAGCGAAATTTTCCTGCCTCTCAGTACCCTACTCAGCTTCCGGAATGACCATGCCGTTTCACATTCGGATATCAATATCGTACTTTCCGTCCTTTGTTAGAACATTTCCCAGGTATTTCAATTTCAGTACTTGATTGATAGTAGCATTTTACGATGGTCTTTCAATAAATAAGGTGAACGTTTCGGTATAAAGACTTCTAATACAGATAGAAGCTTATTTTTTTTTAATTTTGTTTTTCCTTTACTTCATTTTCAAAGGGATTTAACTTCTTTTTTATTTTTACAGATTGAAAACAAACTTTGAGAGTTTTGGAGATTAACAAAGATGGTCGACCAAGAAGCATGCTCCAGGATTGAACAGAGGCCAGTTATCAAGTTTTTGGTTGCTGAAGGGTGCAAACCAGTTGAAATTTATAAGAGAATATCAATTATGTATGGTGCCACATGTTTCAGCCAAAATGTCTACAAGTGGGCTAAATTATTTAAAGAAGGACGGAGCAGTGTTGAGGATGAAGACAGGCTTGGAAGGCCTACAGAAGTGAAGTCTCCTGAGGTGATCGTATCAGTCAATGACTTTATTCAGTCTGAGAGAAGGGTGACAGTGGATGACATGGCAAGGACATTGAGCCTATCTGTTGGGACAGCACACAAAATTGTCAATGATGACCTTGCTTACTCGAAGGTCAGCTGCCGGTGGGTGCAAAAGATGCCAAACGGTGCAGACCATCACCGAGCTGGGCTGGAAACTGCTCTCTCATTCCACTTAGAACCCAGACCTTGCCCCTTCAGACTTTCACCTGTTTGGCCCCTTGAAAGCGTTCCCGTGAGGCACGAAGTTTGAAATGACGATGAAGTCAAAAGTGCTGTGAGCGATTACCTGAGACATCAGTCCAAAGCTTTTTTACGCTGAGTGAATACGGAAGCTTGTCCACAGATGGGAAAAGTGTGTGACATTGCTGGGAGACTACGTTGAAAAAAGAACTAAGCTTCTATCTGTATTAGAAGTCCTTATACCGAAGAACTCACCTTATATATTGAATGACCCACGTAGTTGGCATTTAGAGCTTCTCCTTTTACTGATGACGATACATTCAGTTTTCTTGTAGTTTATATATAATTCTTTCTTTCCTCTTTCTTTAACTACTTTCTGCAGGAGGTCTTGTAATTTTCTTTTCCGTGTCAGCTATCAGTACTGTATCATCTTTATCTATATTCAGTCTGTTTGCCAACAGTCTAAGTTATTTATTTATCTAACATCCTTCCCAAATAGACCAACCTTTCCAAACAATCTGAATATATTTTTTGCCGTATCTTATCAAATTATTTTGTGTAATATATAAAATATAAGTGGACATGTAGTTGCATTTGTATTGCTAGACTACTTTTTTTTTTTAATCATTTCACCCCGAGCAAGGCGGAAACGCCACTGATGTGCAGGGGGTTACATAAATGTAAAAAGATTAATTAGAAAAGAGTGAGGAGTACAAACTAGTCAGAAAGGAACAACAGAAAGTTGAGAAAGCAGGTGCGATGACAGATACATAGGTGGAGAGAAAGGGAAGGTTATACAGGGGAGGGGAGAGAGCTAGAGTCCAGTGGTTAGTAGATGAGTATTGACTTTGCATTTAAATTTCTGGAGGTTGTAGCCGTCAGGAAAGCAAGAATACGGGAGCGAGTTCCACAGGCGGGAAGTGCGAGAGAGGAAGCTGGAGGAGTAGAATTGTCGTCTGCATTTGGCTAACATGACTGTGAATGGGTGGGACCCAGTTGCCAGTTTGGTTGTGCGAGTAAACACCTGTTGAGGAGGCATCAGTGACTTAAGCTCATCCGAGCAGAAGCCATGAAAGTATTTATAGAAGAGACAGAGGGAGGCCACATTTCGACGATGGGGAAGTGGCTGCAGTCGAGTCGCCAGATCAGTACCTATCACATTACAGACTCTCCTTTGGAGCCTGTCAAGAACACTGAGGAGAACGGCAGGGGCACCTGACCATAAATGGCAGCAGTACTCCATGCACGGACAGATGGTTGAATTATATATATGCAGGGTGGATTCAGGTGGAAAAACATCCTGGATAGACATAGTGACCCAATCTTCTTAGCAGTAGATTTTGCTATGGATTCAATATAGTGGTTCCATTTGAGGTCTGAGGACAGGGTAAGTCCGAGGAGGCGTAGTGTATTACTCTCAGGGAGAATCACTTGGTCCATGCTTATGGGAGGCTGAAGAGGTTGCCTGTAATGGTTGACAGACAACAGCTTGGTCTTAGATGAATTGAAGTTGACAAGCCACTTCTTGCCCCAGTTCACCACAGAGTGTAGATCCCGCTCGAGGTCGGCAGCGAGATTATGTCTGTCCGACACGACAGGTTTCTTACTGGAGCGGGAGTATATTGTAGTGTCATCTGCATAGATGCCTACTTGGGACTTGATCTCATCTGGGAGGTCGTTGATGAAAATAAGGAAGAGCGTCGGGCCCAGGATAGAGCCCTGTAGGTCACCAGCATTCGTGCTGTAGGACGAAGAGGCACGCGCATTCAGAACGACCTTCATTTTGCGGTTATTTAAGAAAGATTGGATTAGGTCAAGCAGGCGACTGGTAATACCATAACCGCGTAGTTTGCATTGGAGGCCAGAGTGCCAAACTCTGTCGAAGGCCTTGGAGATGTCCAGAGCGCGAGCCTCGTCAGACTCATCAAGAGCCTGTAGCATGTACTCCGTTACGGTTGTTAGCAGGTCGGCCGTGGACCTGTCAAAGCGGAATCTATATTGCCTGTCGGAGAACAGTTTGTGGGCGGTGAGATGATGAACTATTTCAGCATTGATTATAGCCTCGAATACTTTCCCGAATATCAGTAGAAGACTGATAGGGCGATAGTTGGATGGGTCCGAGGGTTCACCACAATTCTTAAATACAGGAACGACTGAAGAGAATTTCCAGCATGCAGGAAAGCAGGAAGCAGAAAGGCAGTAGTTAAATAGTTTAGAGAGAACAGGGGAAAGTTCACGAGCACACCTCTTAAGGACTATCACCGGGATTCCATCGTCTCCACACGCCTTATGGGGGTCGAGTTTTGAAATTACTCTGGATACTACTGTCGGGGTAATATATACGTCGTGCAGTTTGGCCTCAGTTCTAATAGGGAAGTCGGGTGGGGGTACTCCGGACGATTCGAATGTGGAGTTGGATGAGAATCTGTGGGCAAAGCACTCAGCTTTGTCTGCAGATGGCGTGAGAACCTCAAATCCATGGATTAAAGGAGGTATTGAGGATTTCCTATTGTTGAGCACTCGTTTACAAATCCTCCAATAGTCCTTGGAGCCGAACTTGCGGTCAGCTATGTGCTGTCGCATTCTCTCAGCAAACAACTGTTTGGCGTCATTTAGGGTTCTCTTGCACTCATTGCGAGCAGATGTGAACAGGCGCCTATTGTGATCAGTTGGCTGTCTCCGGAATAGATGGAAGTAATGGTTCCTGTGGGCAATGGCGGCTGAGCAGGCCGGAGAAAACCACGGAGAGGAATGAGGTTTTAAGCAATACTTCCTGGTGGGCTACCGATATATAAAGTGACCCACCTTATAAACCCTCTTGACATGTGGAGATTATCACCAAACATTCAATTCCTGGGTATGACAATAAACTACATGAGGTAGCAAGACTTCTGATCGGAATATTTTGAGGAGCGGAGAACCTCTTTAATTAGTTTTGTTTTAGGTTCACCCTCCAACGGGGTGGTAACTTGTCACTAGACATTGAGGTTTTGGGCATGACAATAAACTCTCTGCGGCAGCAAGACCTCTGATCAGGATATTTTGGGAAGAGTGAAACCTCTTTAATTAGTGTTTTGTTATAGGTTTGCCCTCAACCGACGTGATAGGGTCACAGCTATTGTCAAATGGTTAACACCCAAACTAAGGGTTAACTATGAAAGTATAAAAACAACATTTTTATTGTCAAAATACCAGTAATACATTTTAAAAAATACCATCAATACCTTTTTGAAAAAAATACCATCAATACCTTTTTGATAACAAAACAAAACATCAATACCGTTTTGAAAAATATACCATCAATACCTTTTTTACTACCATCAATATTTACTTGAAAAGATACCATCAATACCGTCTTGAAAACATACCATAGATACCTTTTAAAAAATACTATCAATACCTTTTTTAAAAATACCATCAATACGTTTTTGAAAAAATACCAGCAAAAACTCCCTTTTCAAAAATACCTCGGAGAAACCTGCTCTCCAAACTGATTTCTTACAAAGAATACATATTCTATTTACACGAACCTATCCTAAAATGTTGTCAGCATTAAATCATTAATTGAGGTGTTGATAAGCCGTAAAACAAAATAAAGCAATAAACTAAACTAGACATAGAACGACAATATTTTTAAAACATGTAGGACATTCCTCAGTATCTTTAAAAGCTACATGTACTTTACAGTTTCCATGCTTCATCAAAAGTCTGCTTTGACAATATTTTTTCTAATCTGTATATTAGAATTCTATGTATTCCTGGTATTATGGCCATGACTTAAGTTTTCATGCAGTTTTAATTTATACATTACATTGGTACCTGGTATTATTTTTTTTTCATTCTGTTTTCAGCTCCTCAGATGCCAATGTTGCAAACCTTGTGTGCACCTATAAAAATCCAAATGACCAGAGCCCAATCTCTTATCTGAGCTGGATCTAATAGCTCATTGGCGGAAAATTTCGAGTTTAATTTTCAGTACTTCAAAACCCAAAGCAAAATAACTTTTCATCATTACCGAGGTGACCCAAAAATGTCAACGATCCAAATGGAAATTTACACTCTCAATCATGATTCTTGAGTTTAAGCTCTTTTGAGACTGAAGTTCTTCAAAGATTTCAAGTGGAAATCCTGCATGCGATGCAACACTAATAACGCTATGACAATGTCCAGCTCATTATACAATACCAATAAATGCTTGACTCGACCTACCATGACCTAAAATTACAAGAGTCAGATTAAATAAAAAATAAGCTATTGCTATCATATCTTGGCTAGAGCTATCGAGTTCATTCTTTCCTGTCTGAATTCTTGTAGTCTTTGCTTACAGCCATATCACGTTGAATACACCGGTTCTCGCTCGATGACCGAAGTTAAGCAACGTTGATCCTGGTCAGTACTTAGATGGGTGACCGCTTGGGAATACAAGGTGCTACAAGTATTTAATGACGGATGTGCGTTGTGGTGCAATGGATATCGGCTCGGAAAGAGAAATCGGTGAGCCGAGTTCGAATTCCAGTTGAATACCCTACATTCACTTAAGCTCTGGTACCTTTGGGAAAGGTATTAATCCCTCCCTTCCCTCCAGTTATAGGTTAAATAGCAAGGCTAGGACTTGGCGACTCTGCTCTTAAAAACAAATCCTAATGAATCTTGATACTCAAAAGGTATTACTAGACACAAAACTTATATAAAAACAACAATAAATTGTTGAAAAGAAAAAAGTATAACCAGCAATAAATAAATAAAATTTAGTTGGCAATAAATGACCGGCGAGGTTGATATGCCATAAAAACAAAACAACCCACCAACAGTCTTTTCCAACGTACAACCCCTTTCACGCAGGTCCAGCGTAGCAAACTTCTCTCACTTCTAGACATCTAGAGATAAAACCCGCCATACCATATATATAGCAGCGAACCATCTTAATTTTCTTCGTATTCCATTGGTAAGAAATAAATTTCTTCTTCAAATTTAGGTTTAACTGTACGTATGCTTATATTTTGCATTTACTCCCTCCTCTCTTCCTTATATGATTCAATAATCCCACTTAGCAATATTCTATTTAGAGTGGCTCTTTGGTCTTCCATAGGGTGAACATAAAAAACATTTTTTCTTTTTCACGACAACAAATTATTATTGCATGGAAAAGATCTTGTTTTCTTGAATTTTACTCTTTTTTAGACTTCTTTTACGAAAATTCTCGTCCTTTCTTCATCTTGGATTTGTTAATATTATTATTTTTCATCTTTTTGCTTCATTCTTTGTTTTTTCTGCTTTCGATTCTTATTTCCATATTCTGTTATCGCCATTTTCGTCCTTCCTCACCTTTTCTCTTCTTGTTGTTTTTTCTGCAGTTTTCTTGTTTTATTTCATCTTTTCACTTTCACTTTCACTTTCACTTTCACTTTCACTCGGCTTTAGATTTTCTTTCAATTTCTTTCTTATTTTCTTCTTTATCTCTACTTCTCACTTTCTTTTTTTTTACTTTATCGTCATGATGTTTATCATATTTTCTTCCTTAACGTTCTCAAAAAATTTTTCTTCTTCTGTTTTTACTTCTAATCTTCTTTTATTTTTTCGTTTTATCTTCTTTTTTAACTGCTTTGTTTTTTTTATTTTAGAATAATCCTTCTTTTTCTGTTTTATATTTTCTTTATTTTTTAAAATTTTCTTTATCGACCACTTAATCTTTTTCTTATCCTTTTCAGCTATCTTAATCTTTTTCTCATTTTCTTTGACCTTTCGTTTTTATTTTTTTACCTGTGTTTTTTCTGAACATCGTTATAGTATTATTCTTTTTCTTCTTCCTTCTCCTCGTCGTTTTTGTTTATCTCTTCTTTCTGCTTTCTTCTTTTCCTTTTTATATCTCCTTTTTACCAATATGTAGTTCTCGACTTCCTTATCTTTACGTATTTCTTCTTCTTCTTCTTCTTCTTCTTCTTCTTCTTCTTCTTCTTTACCTGCTGCTGCTCTTATTCTTAATCATATATTTTAAGTATTTTTTTTTAACTTTCTTGGCTTCTTTACTTTTTCTTATTGCCTTTTTCCATTCCTCATTCTATGTTTTTTTCTTTTTTTCTTTCTTCAAAATTTAATTTTTTCTCATTTTTTTCGTCTCCGAATTTTTCGACGTTTTTTTCTTTTATCTGATTTTCTTCTTTCCCCTTTATAATTATTTATTTTTTCTCTCGTATTTTTATCGTTTTCTTTTTATCGTTTTTCTCTTTCTTTTTCAGAAATCTTCTTCTATTCCTTCTTTGTTTTCTTTCTTTTTCGTTTCGTTTTCTTCTTTGTTGCTGCTCCTTCTTTTCTTTTACATTTCTATCTAACTTGTTTCTTTTCTCGACCTTTTCTTATCTTCTCTCTTTTTTCTTTTCTTCTCCCTCTTATCTGCCTTCTTTCTTTCTTTACCTCTTTTTTCTATTCTTCTTCCAATAGTTACTTTCTTTTCCCTCTTTCTCGTAGCTCACACGCCACCCTGTATTCACCCAGACCCCATTTGCCACCTGTCCGTATTGCGACATTTCCCTTCATTTCACTTTTTGTAATTAAAATATTTTTCTAATTATTCCATTTTTCTAATTACTCCAGTGTTGTTCCTCACGAACACGTATAGTTTTTTTTTTCAAATTCTTTAATCAATCCATTAAAACGTTATCTGAAATCGAAAAACTTCCAATGCTCTAACTACGTTTACAGCCCTGACCTTTCTCTGACCTTTACCAAAAATACTGCCGAGATCAAAAATCGATCCAGCGACGGAGAAGAACAGGGTACACCCACAAGTTCTGCGCTAAGGGAATGAGTGCAATCTAGATTGTAATTCATTAATATATTTATCTTGACGTGCCTTCCAAAATAGCAATTAAAATAGATACACATGCATGCATACATACATATACAAACACACACATACGTCTATATGTTATATATATAGAGAGAGAGAGATAGAAAGAGAGAGATTGATAGAGAAAATTCATATGAATAAAAACTTGTCATTTGCAGTACACATACACACATATATATATATATATAGAGAGAGAGAGAGAGAGAGATTGATAGAGAGAATTCATGAGTAAAAATTTGTCATTTATATCACATATATATACATATGTAAATACATATATTTATATATATATGTGTGTGTGTGTGTGTGTGTGTGTATATATAAAAGAGAGAGCGATATTGAGAGAGTGAATTCATATGAGTAAGAATTTGTCATTTACATTACATATATATATATACATACACACACACACACACACACACACATATATATATATATATATATATATATATGTAGAGAGAGATTGACAGAGAATACATATGAGTATAATTTTTCATTTGTGTTACATATATATATATATATATATATATATATAATATATACACTCCTGATCAAAAATTTTAAGACCACTTAAAAATCTTTAAAAAGAAATATTTTTTTTATGGATAGATTTTAAGGTTACCAATACTAGAATCTAAAAGGTTATGGAAACAAAAAGCTACATTCCAAACATTTTATTTAGAAATTTACATTTTTATAAAATGAGGCGATTTACACATGATCAAAATTATAAGAACAGAGGCAAAATTTCTACGAAATTGTAAAAAAAGTGTATGAAAACATTCAACAACTAAATTTAATAATGAGTTCTACTTCCACTGCTTTTGATGACTTCAAAAATTCTGCCGGGCATACTAGAAATAAGCGTTTCCATTAAGGTGCGGGGGATGTTGCTCTAGCTTCTGAAGATGGCTTCACGAAAAACATATCTTGTCATCCATTCTCAAACATTTTCAATTGGGTTTAAGTCTGGTTAGCATGCAGGATGTCCCAAGAGATGGACACCATTTTCTTGTAGAAAGGTCAAGGTCCGTCTTGCTGCATGGATTTCAGCATTATTCTGTTGGAATAACCATCCATCCACACACAAACGATGGCCCTCCATCATCAATGATGCTTTTTGTAGCATGCTAACATAACCAGCCGCTGTTTGACAACCCTGCACCACCTGGAGCTCCATCGTCCCTCTGTAAGAAAAGGCACCCCATACCATTAGAGACTCTCTACTACTATGACGTGTGGAGAAAATTTTAGGAGGCATGTTTTTGTTATGCCAATATCGTTGGAAGCCATCAGGACCATCTAGATTGAATTTTTTCTCATCAGAAAACAGGACTTTCTTCCACTTCTCAACGTCCCATGTTTGGTATTCACAACCATACTTTAAGTAGTCTACCTTGTGACGTGGAAGTAGCTGGGGAATTTGTTTACGCTTTTTATTTACCATGCCTTTTTGTCATAAGTGCCGTCTGATGGTTACCGGATTGCAATCAGCATTTGTGACTGCCTTAATTTGACTAGAAGAAAGTCCCCCCTCTTTCAGTACAACTCGTCTTATTCTCCTACTCAATGCAGGAGAAATTTTTGGGGGCCTACCAGAGGATTTTGCTTTTCCATAATTCTCATTGTTCTTTAGAAAGTTGCAAATCACAGTTTTACTGCGATTTACCTTAGCTGCGATCGCCCGCTGTGACAAACCTTGCTTATGGAATTCTAGAATTCAAGAACGCTCAACTTTGGTAAGTTTGCTTGCTTTAGGCATGGTAACATCTTTACGCAGTGATTGCTAATCTCTAACTGAACTAAAAACATTGGAATTACCATAGATCTAACAATTTATACCCCTGGTCTTATAATTTTGATCATGTGTAAATCGCCTCATTTTATAAAAATGTAAATTTCTAAATATAATGTTTGGAATGAAACTTTTTGTTTCCATAACCTTTTAGATTGTAGTATTGGTAACCTTAAGTGGTAGAAGTTTAAAATCTATGTGTAAAAAAAAAATTATTTTTCAAGATTTTTCAGTAGTCTTAAATTTTTGATCAGGTGTGTATACATATATATATATATATATATATATATATATATATATGGGCTTACGGCCATATCACGTTGAATACACCGGTTCTCGCTCGAACACCGAAGTCAAGCAAGATTGAGCCTGGTCTGTACTTAGATGGCTGACTGCTTAGGAATACCAGGTGCTGTAAGCGTTTAGTGACGGATGTGCGTTGTGGTGCAGTGAATATTGTCTCGGAAATAGAAATCGGTGAGCCGAGTTCGAATTCTAGTTGAATACCCTGCATTCACTTAAGCACTGGCACCCTTGTGAAAGGTAGTAATCCGTCCCCTCCCTCCAGCTATGGGTTAAACAACAGGGAAGGACTTAAAAACAAATACCAATGAATCTTGATACTCGAAAAAAAGTATTACTAGACACAAAACTTATACAAAAACAACAATAAATTGTTGAAAAGAAAAAGGTATTACCAGTAATAAAAAAATAAAATTTAGTTAGCAATAAATGAACCGCCGAGGATGATATGCCATAAAAACAAAGCAACCAACAACCAAGATATATATATATATAGAGAGAGAGAGAGATTGATAGAGAGAATTATATTGATTAAAAACGTGTCAATTATATTACACATACAGATATATATATATATATATATATATAGAGAGAGAGAGAGAGATTGATGAAGAGAATTATATTGATTAAAAACGTGTATATTATATTACACATACAGATATATATATATATATATAGAGAGAGAGAGAGAGAGATTGATGAAGAGAATTATATTGATTAAAAACGTGTCAATTATATTACACATACAGATATATATATATATATATATATAGAGAGAGAGAGAGAGAGATTGATAGAGAGAATTATATTGATTAAAAACGTGTCAATTATATTACACATACAGATATATATATATATATATATATAGAGAGAGAGAGAAAGAAAGAGAGAAAGAGAGAGATTGATATAGAGAATTCATATGAGTAAAAACTTGTCATTTATATTACATATATATATATATAGAGAGAGAGAGAATGACAGAGAGAATTCATATGAGTAAAACTTTTTCATTTATGTTACATATATATACATATATATATATATAGAGAGAGAGAGAGAGAGAGGGAGGGAGGGAGGGAGGGAGAGAGAGAGAGAGAGATTGATAGAGAGAATTCATATATATAAAAATTTGTCATTTAGTTTATTGATGTTGGTATCAGCATTCCGTCTCCAGAGCTTCGTTGACGGATCTACCGTTCTACTCTTCAGGGGCTTTTCGCAATTTACTGTTAATATTTTTTATGTTTTTTTTATAATGTTTACTTGATAGTGAATTGCTTCATTTACAGTTAACAATACACCTCATATAAAAAATGTTCTTTGAGTAGGCAAAATAACTTAAATAGACATCTAATATATTTCAGCGTTTTATAATAACCGTTTTATAATTTTCTACTATTTGATTTTTTTATAGACAGGTTATTTCCTGTCAGGTTATTTCCAGCACACTGTAAATATTTTGCGGATATGCGTTGTGGTGCAGTGGATAGCGGCTTGGAATGAGAAATTGGGGAGCCGAGTTCGAATTCCAGTTGAATTCATTGCATTCACTTACGCGCAAATACCCTTGGAAAAGCATTTAATCCATCTCTTCCTTCCAGTTATGGGTTAAATAACAGGACAGATTGGGTTCTATAGCCTTGGCTGACAACCAGTCTACCGCAGAAAGCAATGGCAACCTACTGCGGGATAATCTTCTGCCCAGTCAGTCATGACTCTTTCGAGACATGATCGCCCAAGCGTGTTTCACGTATTGCACTTAACTGACTGATTTCAAGTAAAATCACTTCGTTGTTGCTTTGATAAAGTCCGCCATTAGACAAAACGAGTCGGCACAAACTAAATACAGTTTTCTTTTTTTATATTTATATTGTTCTCTCTTGAGATTGTATGGTCGAATGATATATATATATACATGTACCATTTAGCGAAATGTAACGCTTTCATTAAGTCTTTTTCAGATATTGATAGGTAAAAATAATTTACGTAATATTTTATGTAAGTATATATGTTTTTAATTTTTTGGAACCAAAAAATACAAACATCTGTGTTTTTCAACTGGTTGGCTTGAGTAGAAATCCTCGATAAGTCGAAAATATTCTTTTTACAAATTTGATGGCTTGACTTCACTTTTTCTTGGGTTTATAAGCCGGTACGAAAGACTATTGGGAAAATAATCCTTGTGGTCTTTTATCGTTACGAATGCTTCCTTGTCGATCAAAATTTTTACCTCGTTGCTTAAATCCAGCTTTTGTGTCATTATGATATAAATGGATGAAAGTGTTCTAAGGTCTTTATATAACTGCTTCCTAATTTAAAAAAAAATGGTTGTTTGTATATTACAGTCGCGCGTTATGAAAATCCTTGTCCGAGCGTTTTAAAAACAAATAAAATGAGATATTGTTAATCGCCTGAAACGTTGAAACCTAGGATGCGGAAATTATATATATATATATATATAATTTGGAAGCTTTTATAAATCCATTGGAATAGTTTATTTCGCGGAGCTCTTATAGACCGCTCTTCAGACCAAATTCTTCACAAAAATGAATGGGTTAGACTGAATCCATCCAGGTTTTCACTAAGCCTACTTAATATTGATTACATAGAGGAATAAATAAATATTTTACCGTTTTTAATAAAAAGTGCATCACCAGCCGTAAATGCCAAATTACATATTTTTCAGTAAATGTTTTTTTCATTTTATAATTAAATCACGTTTATAAGTATTTTATTATTCTGATTAGACTAATGGTGATCTGACTTTCTTTTTAATTAATTAATGATAGAGTAATGCACAAAATTAAGAGAGATTTTCGTTTCAATTTTAAATGTAATGTTGATTTTATCCGTGTTTATACAAGAAATATTCAGCAGTCAATGACAGAGACTTTAACGTTACTGTCGTCTGAAACACACATTTAAAGAGCTCCTTCATCTAAACTTATTTATAAATGGGACTTTGTGTGTGTGTGTGTGTGTGTGTGTATGTGTGTGTGTGTGTGTGTGCGTGTGTGTGTCTGTGTGTGTGTGATTCCGTTACTGATAAACTTCGAAACGGCTGAACCGATTTTCTTGAAAATTTACAGTTATACTATAAACATCTGCGAGTGTTCTTAGCTAGGTTTTGTGTCGAGGTACCCCAGATAAATATCGAAAATCGATAATCGAAAAAATTGGGTTATAGAAGGAGAGATCCGATTTTAATCAAATTTTATACACTCATAGACAAAGACATAAGAAACGATATTCAGAAGTTTCAAGGTTGCAGTTCTTACGATAGTGCAGAAAATCGATAATGTATATATATAAGCAAGATGTTTGTGTGTGTGTTTGTTTATTTGCCTGTATGTCTGTATTTTTTCAGCCCTTTATATTTTAGTTTTTGCTTCGGGTTTGGCTATAAATAGGCATAATTGTAATTTTTCGTCTCAGCCATGATACCATTTTCTCAGAAGACTTATTTAGCCTTCAAAATTCAGTTTACGACGAAAAAAACTTGTTTGATATGGATATCAGGAAATCAAAATTTGACTTACATCCATTCATTTTTCTTTCAGTCTACGGTTTCGCTTTAACTGGAAAGAACTATTGCTTTTTAAAGTCTTTCGTGCCAACGTCCAAAGTGTCTGAGCTCCAGGGCCAAGGATTACTTTTAAATCTTTCATTACACCCGAGCAACGCCGGGATATACTGCTAGTTATTTATACTTGCCTTAAGATAAATCAATATCAGCAAGCTGGTATTGTGGAGAAATTGATTGTATGCACGAACAATGGGAAAAGAAACATTTTAGATTTCTGCACAGGGATTGTCCAATTTTGCTACATGTCAACACATGGACACACGCTTTTAATCAACTGTCGAAAGCTTCTTCTTCTTCAGAACGTAGGCGATCATGGCCTTCGACGTTTCCCTATCCCTGATGGCTCTGAGCACGCCTTCTCCTGTTACGCCATGCAATCTTCATTCCGTTATCCACCTGATTAGGTCCTTCAAACATGTTATCCGTTGCTTTCCCCTGTCTCTTTTTCCCTCTATCTGGCCTGTTAGTATCAGATTCTCCAAGCCCTCCTTCCTCAATGCGTGTCCTAGGATCTTCAGCTGTCTCTTCCTGATGCTCATTATCAATTTTCTTTTTGTTTCCATCATTTCCAAGACCTCATCATTGCTCACATGCTCGATCCATGATATTCGCAGCATCCTTCTGTAAAACCACATTTCAGTTGCCTCAATTTTTTCCTTCATCTTTGATGGTATTGACCAGCATTCACTTCCATCTTGAAGGACGGACAGCACTTAACAATCCATTACTCTCTTCCTAGTTTCTAGCGAAATTATCCTGTTCTGCATATAGTAAATTTTGAATTTTCATCTTCGTTATGTACCTGATATATCCCCTACTGGTTACCACTTATTTAAGCATCTTGAACTTTTCATACGAAACAAAAATCCAATAAGCAAGATGTAATGGAAGCCTTTGAACTGTTTATCATATCAAAAGATGATAAATTTTAAAAGATGGTATCAAGAAATTACAGATATGTTTGATAAGTCATTCATCAACATAGTATCTATTTCAACTAAATAAATTAGTTATTTAACATTTTAGAAATATTAAGACAAAACATTGAATATAGGTGAAAGGAAACTTTATTTAATGTGGTTCTACAGAAGGATGTTGCGAATTTCATGGATCAAGCATATGAGCAATGGTGGGGTTTTGGAAAGGATAGAAACGAAAAAGAAATGAATATTGAGCATCAGAAAAAACGCTTAAAGTTCCTGGGAGATGCAATGAGGAAGGATGGCTTAGAGAACTTGATACTAACAGGCCAGATAGAAGGAACAAGAGACAGGGGGAAGCAACGGATAACATATCTGAAGGGCCTGAGCAGGTGGATGACAGAACAGGGGTTGCGTGGTGTAACAGAAGAAAGTGTGCTCAGATCCACCAGGAAAAAAGAGACGTGGAAAGCCATGTCTTTGAAGGATAGGGCACATAAAAAAAGAATATTTCAGAGGCGTTTTATTCATTTCCTATAAAGTGCGCTATTTCGTGTATGACAATCTCATAGTCTTTTTGATAAAATGTTTACAAGAAAATAGAGTTCACTTGTCTACTAACTGTTATTGATCATTCTAGCACTGATGGATGTGCGTTATGGCGTAGTGGATATCGACTCGGAATGACAAAAAGGATTGTTGAGTTCGAATTCCACTTGAATTACTTGCATTAATATACCCACAAATACCTTTGGGAAACGTATTAATCCGACTTTTTCCTCCAGTTATGGGTTAAATAACAGAAGAGATTGGGTTTTAAAGCCTTGGCTGGCAACTAGTCTACCGCAGAAATCAATGCCAACCTACTGCGGGATAATCTTCTGCCCAGTCAGTCATGTCTCTTTCGAGACATGATCGCCTAAAGCGTTTATCATGTATGACACTTAAATGACTTACTGTCTCACTAGCACTGATGGAAGATTGGTTCCGAAATCTTTGTTTTAAAGAGTGTAAAAAGTTAACATTTCTTCTGTACCTATGCTACCCATCTTTCCTGTTGCTACTGCGGGAAGATTCCATTTGATGTCGGCTTTGTAATTTTCATATTTGAGCAAGATGAAATTCAAGCACTCATTGCAATAGGCAATGACACTTGGAAGTTTAACAAGTTATTAAATAACATTCATTAAAAAAAATAAAAAGTATACTGGATTGCTACGTAATATCATGCCCCTTTTATGGCAGTAAATTCTGGACAATCTCCCCACAGATGACGAAACAACGTCATCAGAAATGTGGTTCTGCCAAAAGTAAATTGTATGTAGCCCCGTGCGCACGAGTGGCAGTAATGCCTTGTCTGGGATAATATAATATTATTATAAAAAATAATTAATACATAATAAAGAAAAAATCTATAAAAAGCTACGATCAATTATGACATGAAGGTAATTTCTTTTTTTTTTTTTTTTTTTTACAAAAATCTACTTAAATTTGATACTTACTACAAAAAAAAACGTTGCAAAACATACATCGAGAATTTTCTCTGGGTGATTTTTTTAAAACGAATGGACTGAGCGTTTATGTGAGGCGAAAGTCTTTAAAAAAATTTTGAAAAGAATACAGGATGAAAAACAAACTTCTAAAAATGTGTTCTACACATAAAGAGCAGAGCTGTTTTGTAAAACGTAACAATAAGAATGTATAGTTTTTGTTTTTTTTTGTAATCATATCACCCCGAGCAAGACATTAACGCCACTGATGCGCAGGGGGATACGTAAGAATGAAAAGATTGGAAAAGAGAAAGCCGGAAACCATATCCTAAACAGGGAACAATGCATGAGCCTCTTCACCTCTTCAATAGACGTGGGTAGAGTGTGAAACCGGGCGATAGTTTAGTCTATCTACTCCAGTTGCAAAAAAAAAAAAGAAAATAAAAGAGTGAAAAGATTGGAAAGGAGAAAGTCACCTGTTCAATAGACGTGGGTGGAGTGTGAACCGGGCGATAGTTTAGTCTATCTACTCCAATTGAAAGAAAAAACACGAGTGAAAAGTTTGGAAAAGAGAAAGCCGGAAACCACATCCTAAAGAGGGAACAAGGGATGAGCCTCTTCACCTGTTCAATAGACGTGGGTGGAAGGTGAACCGGGCGATAGTTTAGTCTATCTACTCCAATTGAAAGAAAAAACACGAGTGAAAAGATTGGAAAAGAGAAAGCCGGAAACCACATCCTAAAGAGGGAACAAGGGATGAGCCTCTTCACCTGTTCAATAGACGTGGGTGGAAGGTGAACCGGGCGATAGTTTAGTCTATCTACTCCAATTGAAAGAAAAAACACGAGTGAAAAGATTGGAAAAGAGAAAGCCGGAAACCACATCCTAAAGAGGGAACAAGGGATGAGCCTCTTCACCTGTTCAATAGACGTGGGTGGAGTGTGAACCAGGCGATAGTTTAGTCTGTCTAGTGAAGAAAAATAAGAGAAGGGTCACCTATCTGAGGAAATTATGCGAACAGATAGCTGAACGAGGGTCATAATGCTTAGTAAAGGGTGAAACGTTTTGTCCCTATTCCTATTTTACAAGAAATGCTTCTATCAACTCGAAATCACGAATAAAGAAGGATCCGGACATGATGGATTTTATATATACGCCTCGTCATTTTGCAGAACGTAGAGCTGACAATGACATTGTAAAAAAAAAGCAACGGCCTGAGAAATCCCTTACGAACGAGCGTTTTGAACTCAGTACCCGTTATTGAATAATTCGAACGCTGACTGGAATAGTTATTTATTATGTCTTTCTGAATTGCTCAACATAAATCCAATCGAACATTTGTGGCAGCAATTGACATTATTTTTCAGAAAGAGAAGCCATTAAATCCGAAGATTTTGGAAATATTTTCTGCAACACAATGGTCTGTAAAAATATTCGGGTGATGCAAATACCTTATCAGACGCATATATTAATTGACGTGGATGGAATATCAATAAAAGGAGAGTGTAATTATTAAAATGTATAAATAAAAATTTGTTTTATGCAATAACATTTAATTAATAAATTAAATGTTATTGCATAAATAACACATTTTTCTGAGAAGTTATTTTTCAGTAAGTCAAATTCAAAATCACTTTTCATTTAGAGTGACATTTATCCCATGATCCTGTCACTGTTCTATCAAGCAAGAATAGCATTTGCACTCAAATTTACACCAGGTCAAAAAATTCAATTGCAAAACTGACCCTAGATGACCTGGGCAGTTGATAGATATTCACTTGTCACCTGTTAACTGGTCTGCAAATCACATGTTAAACGCGTGGTTAAAAACACTTTAACCTTTCACATATCACATTAAGAGTTTTGTTACACTCAATTTTTTAAATGCTCGTAATTCCTAATTTGAATGTGCGTGCAGTGGATATCGACTTGAAACAACAAATTGGGGTGCCGAGTTCGAATTCCAGCTGAGTACCTTGCATTCACTTGCACAAAATTACCCTTAGGAAAGGTATTAATCCGTCTCTTCTCTCCAGTTATGGGTTAAATAACAGGATAGATTGGGTTCTATAGCCTTGGTCGGCAACCAGTCTATCGCAGAAAGCAATGGCTACCTACTGCGAGATAATATTCTGCCCAGTCTATCATGTTTCTGACTGACCGAATTTTAGTTCTTTCCTCTTTCGTCAATTATGGTTTATCCTACTTTCGAAGCAATTCAGTTGGTGTCGAATTCAAATGTAATTCTGGCCTGAATACGTGAGACGGTCCAGTTAGGGACAGGAAACCCGAACTTTTCAGCACGTTTCTCTTCACATAAGATAAGGAAATTCTCACTAAATCTACCATCAGCCCGTGCATTGAATACTACTGCCATATCTGGTCGGATGCCCCTGTTATCCACCTAGGGATCCTTGACAAAATCCAAAAAAGGATCTGTAATGTGATCGATCTCTACTTGGCAGCTCAGATACAGTCACTTTCTCACCGGCGCAATGCGGCGTCCCAGTGTCTCTTCTACAAATACTTTCACAGCTTCTGCTCCGCTGAACTTAGCTCACTGGTGCCCTCTTTATATGAATTCACTTGAGCAACAAGATTAGTAACTAGGTCCCACCTTGTTACTGTGAAACCCGTAAAACTTAATTCAACAGCTTTTTTTCTCACACTTTCCGCCGGTGGAATTCTCTTCCGTTCACTTACTTCCTCGACAGTAACAATCTCTAAGAATTTAAATGTAAAGTCAATAGTCATCTTCTATCTCACTAATCTGCATCCATTATAACCTGTCATTCTCATAACTTTCCTAAGTAAGCCCCTGGAAAACAGTGGCAGTAAAAGACCTTGCTTGGGGCGATATTATATATATATATATATATATATATATATATATATATATATAAAACTCATCAACCACGACAGAGTCTCAGACTGACGTGGTGACTGTCCATCTCTCTGCCTTCGGGCAGGTGAAATTAAAACTAGACTCTGTTGAAAGCTAGAATTTCGTCTGGGGAAAATATACAGCATGTCGACCTTACCTGCCCTGTTCAGGGTCTACGGGAGATTTTTGGCCGAGATTAAATGCTAGATATCCCACACTAAACATGGCATTGTTCCCCATTCAGTCACAGTGGGCACGCTGCTAAATATCAAGGATGATTCAGACCGCGCATGATTTGGCCATAGGCCAGCACTTGCTTGACATCCCGGACTGTACTTGAAGTTCTTCATATAAAGTTACATTAACCGCATCTGTACAAACAAAAGAAGTATTTTATTCGCTACCTTTGGTTATTTGGAAGGCAGTGAATAATATTTTTGTGGTGAAAATAGTGTGGAGTTTACTCTTTTATATTGTACTATTGCAATATAGTTAATTTTAGAATTGTTAAAATTTTCCTTATTGCGAGAGTTGGTACTTAAACAAAATTGAATGGATTTGTGTAGTTTATTAATGATTCTTTCCTGTTAATGTATGTGCGGTTGTGTATGTCCTTAGTGTATGGTTTGCACAGGCCATTGTCCAGGTCGAAGGTAAGATCAAAGAAATTTACGACTTTAGCGTTAGTTAAGGTGGTATTGTTAAGATCACGGCCTTTAAAAAAATGTATTAAATCTTTTTTTGATTTTATCTGGTTTTGTGGATTGGTCGACTCGGTAAAGCCTGGTGTTACATAACTCGAAAATTTCCCTAAGATTCCAGAGCAAAAAGAGCCCAACCAAGTTGCAGGCCTCTGCAAAATCATACGCCCCCATAGAGAAGGAGAAATCAAGGTTGTTTTAACCTTGTTATTCAAAAAGCAGTAACTTAACTTTATAAGATTTAATTCCCATAAACTTCGAGTGAACTTAAATTCATTTCTATTAAACTATCAGTTTAAAATATGCACCTGATCATTGCATAACGCATAAAACTCCGAGTCGTTCCATAGATCTAGGATAATATATATATATATATATATATGTGTGTGTGTGTGTGTGTGTGTGTGTGTGTGTGTTTAGGCAGCATTTATTTATTGTTTCATTAAGTATTATAGACAATTTTTGTGGCTTTATTTTATCTAAATTCTTTTTCATATCGTCTGATAAGCTTAATAGCATTATCGTTGAAAGAGGAAAGGAAATCACAATATTGATGCATGTTTCTATTTAATCTTTTCTGAGCTTTCGGCTTACATCAGCCATTATCAAAGATGATAATTGTGTTGGTTGTAATAAGCAGTTCGCGTACGAACGATAGTACTAGTCGTCTATTTTGTTTCTATGGATAATTGGCGAAAACGTGCGTGCATCCTGGAAGCGAAGATCGCAGTACAGCTTGTGGCGTCTCACATGACCACGCGAGAGTAGGGGCGAGAAGTATTAAGTATGGAAAGCCATTCGGATAACTGATCGCTTCTGTTATCTATTATAGGCATTTGAGAATGTTTGTGGAGATTTCGTAGTTAATTTTGTTCAGGTTAGGTTTCAATTGTTTTATGTATATGGCTCCGAGTAATTGTGCTTTCGACGATGATTTCACGGAATTGTGTATGTGGCCTGGTATGTTGTTTTAGATGTCTAAAAATGTTGGAATTGTCGTTTAAATGTAGCGTCAAACAATGTGAGAGCGAGTTTGTGGTGTGACCAACATAAATATTGCTTAATCTGTTGGAGATACAATCTTCCAAAGGGCACTTGAATTTGTAAACTAAGTTGTTTTTTTTCAAATCGCTAACCGGGGGAGAATTGCTGTGCTTCACCTTCTTAATATTGAGACTTCTAAGAAAGTATCTTACCTGCTTGGTATTTAGACTTCTAAGAAAGCATCTTATTTGTTCGTCAACTACATAGTTTGGGAAACTATTGTTAGTAAGTTTTTGTTTTATATTCTTTAGTTCACTGTTGAAAATCTATTTGTGGATGAATTAGTTTCTGCACGATATATTAGATTTTTTATAATTGCTATTTGTAGTAATATGGGCATTTGCTCTTATAGTTTTGTCTGCATAAACTTATGCTGGTAGATTTTTTGTATGTTGAAATGATAAATTTATTATTATTTGTGTTTATCAATGTATCCAGGCAAAGAACTTCGTTATTAGTCTTAAGTTTATACGTGAATTTAAGGACACAATGATTTTGGAAACGTTTTTGAAGCTTCCGTCTTTATTGTACAGAAGATTTTGAACAAATCCGTGAATATTTTACACGAATTCATGAATATGGAGTTGAATATAACGTAATGTCATGGATGAACGACTCAGTTCTATAGTTTTTTATTAGTAGGCATAATGATGATGTCGTAAGCATAAAATATATTCTGCTGAATGAAATACAAAACCCTAAGTGGGACCATGAATTATATCACCATATCAAAATCAGAAAATTATAGTTCTTTGTTATATATATATGTATATATATATATATATATATATATATATATATATATATATATATATATGTGTGTGTGTGTGTGTGTGTGTGTGTGTGTGTGTGTGTGTGTGTGTGTGTGTGTGTGTTTAGTGAAAAGAATTTGTCATTTTTAATGCATAAAGCATTGTGACAAATAATACCAGCACAAACGATCAGATCTGTTTAGGAGCAGTAGAAACATCCTTCAAAACAGATTCAGTAATCACAAAACATCACTCAACACAGAAAAAAACAAAAGCAAAATGACGCTATCAAAATACATATGAAACCAGAAAGAAAATAACATTACCACCAAAATTCAATGGGAATCATAAAAGGAGCATCACTGCACAAGAGCAATAGCAGAAACTTTAAATTATGCCTAGAAGAGAAACTAGAAATAATCAGCTGTAAGTTATTCCTATAACAGAAGTTAGCAAAAGCCAAAGAGAAATATTAAACAAAAGACATTAAACAATGAAAAAATGTAGACATGCAAACAAATATCTACTTTTCCACGCAAGTAACAATAACAACAAAATTAAATAAAACAAAACATAAAACTACATGAATACAAATAAAAATATGAATATAATTATACAAATACTCAATCACGAAAGGAAAATATATATCAATCCCAAAACTACAAATATCCACAAGAACACAAACATTCAACCCTGACCTATGAAAAGAAGCTTTTAAGTGATCAAACATACTAACACGTTAAGAAAAAATTCAAACGAATAAAAGAGATCAACACAACAAAAAGAGGTTAACCTAACTGACATAAACAAATTGTATATATATATATATATATATATATATATATGCATATTACTTCAGTGTATGAATCAGTTATAATAAATCTTAGAATGTAAAATGAGGGCGCCAAAGATACATTAGCACAACACCGTAATTTGTTACAAAGCAAAAATAGATCTATATATATATGCCAGAGTTGGTGCTAAACTCATTCAGAAATACCAAAAGTAGCACCTGTATACAAAGACGTTATTGAATGGAAAATAATCACAAAAAAAAGATGTAAACGTTCCACCCTACTTCAAATAAATGTTTATGAAGAAAACCCCATCAGTAATTGAATGAGCGATCACTGCTACCAGACACAAGAAAACTATTTTCATGAAAAAATTATATTAAGCGAAAGATTTTATAAATTTAAATCGAGATAAACACTGGCTGCCCAGTCAATAAATACCAAAATGAAACGGTTAGTATCACCTTGAGTATTGTCATAATACTTTTTCTTTAATCTCACTGTTGATAATGTTTTAATCATTTCTAGTCGCCGTTTCTGTGGGGCTGAGTCGTCATTACTTTGTTCCAGCTGATAGTCTATTCGGTAACCTATTAGTCTTGGGGCTCAGATAAATACACCATATTCCTCGAACAAGATTAAATCGACTGTACGAGCCGAATTAAAGTAGCGTTATTAATTAAATATCTGCTGCTAAGTCAAAAGTAAACTCTCGTAATACAATTAATGACAAGTTGACTTGATTCGATTTTGCTGATATTCGCTACTGTTTGTACTGCTTTGAGAAAAAGTATCTACAACAATATAGATCAGTGGATCAGGCTAAGTTGCCTTTACTTTTATCTGGCAAAGTAATTAATGTTACAGTTTAGTATAGTCTGTCAAAAGGGTCTGCGTTCTGTGACTCTACAAACTCCTACCAACTGGATCTACTGACTAGCCTCCACGATCTCGTGCAATTGACTAAATAGTGGATTCAGCTAAAGTACTCTTCTAGCCCTAATTCATTCCAACTGAGGAATTTAGACCACTAAATTCACATTTAAAACCACCCAATTCCGACAGATACGCAGTTTAAAGATTCTTCTGAACGGACAGGTTTACACGCTTCTAGTGTGCTCCCATACATATCAAAGTTCAGAAAATTTTCAAATTTTGAAACTGTCAGCCGGCTGATCAAAATGTTTTAAATATCGGTTACCCTGACGGTTTCACACCTTTGAGTCAATACACTAATTTTAACACGTGGATATTGATATTTTGTTAACATTTTCAAACCAAACAGAACGCTCTTATCCTTTGCAAAATATCTACACTATTCTCAGCTATGTTGGTACAACACTAGTAGCACATGTATAGTAACAAGCTGCAACCAATAACATTCCACTGAGAACTTATTCTTCGAAACAGGCTTTTTAAACTATCTCGCTAATGCAAAAAAAAAATAACGATTTTGACATTTAAAACTCGAGCGTTGATAAAATATATCATTGCTCGTAATTCATATCGCTTGATTAAATATAAGAAAGTCAAAATTGCTGTCTGAATCGATCAATAGGAACGTTTTTCATATAAATTATGTGAATAATGTCGCTGAAATTTTTATTTTAGTATTATAATATTTACATGGAACAAAAGATAAAATAGGAAATGATCGTGGAAAGTCAAGATTCGAGCTTTCAATTAATAATTTACGCAGTTGAAACTTTAATCTTCTTGCCAAAATCCCTGTTGTTGCTAAGCCAGTGTTTTTATTACATTACTGTAAATTATTATTTCTGATTTTATGTCACTTATTTTAGTTATTAGTTTTTAGTTAGAAATAACTTCCGTTTTTTTTAATCAAATTTAATCTACAAATAAATAAGCAAAGTACAATTAGAATTTTATTTAATATATTCAACATTATCTGCAATGACTTATTGCCAATCATTCGATTAGTATTTTAGAAAAAATTATACATGTTTTCATTAAAAAAAGTTTTCGATTAATTCCTCAATAAGGTTTACATTTGAGCATTTTTTCGAAACGTTCTGGGGCTGTTTGAAGAAGATCATAATTAATTAGTGCAAGGATGATTGAATATGGCGGCTAAGTGAGAACTGACAAATCGTCTTTCGAAATCTTCTGTAAGTGGTCTTGCTTTGTCAGGGCGAAAAAATTCATATTGGCAAAAAGGTGCGATATTTTACCAGTATGTATTTAGTTTTTTTTATTGCGTTCAAAGAACTCTGAATTAATAATACCACAAGAATTCACCGCATCCACAACATTACCTGTCGTCTACTGAGTTCAAATTTGGAGGTCATTTGTCGATATTTCTCTTCGTTAATTCACTGTCTTTTGCGTATAACAGTATCATATACAACCCGATTCTAATCGTCTGTTATATTTTTAAAGAACAGCTGTAACGATATTACAATTTTTCCTCCAAAAAGAGGTTACTTATGACTTAATCTAATAATGAAATAGCATTGTACCAAGTTAAACTAATCTTACTAAATAACTTTATCGTTTTCTTTGGCAAAGGTTTTAAGAACATCGTCTCATCGGCTAGTAAACTGATGTCAAGAGCTCGATTCGCATAAATCCTAACTGACCCTACTATATTGTGTAACCGACAAAATAAAAAACGCATCAACGCGCATGCGCAAAACTGAAAATGTAAAATGGCAAGAATTTATCTATCGCACCCTGTACAGCAAAACGCATCTCTGTTCATTTATTTATGCATCTATTTATGTATGTATGCGTCTATGTATGTATGTATTGTTTGTGTTGTTTGTATTAGACGTGTGGCCTAGTGGTTACAACGTTAACTTTCTGACCATGAAACCCGGGTTCGAATCTCACCATGGTCGATTTGTCAGAAAGGTGCCTTCTTAATGTTATCGGTCTGGAGGAGGCGATCCCACTGTGCGGCACCGTTTGGAAAGTGCCTGAAAAGCCTACCAGGCGTTGACCCAAGCCCTGTGGATGAAACTGATTAGACGGAACTATTTAGATGTTCTCGATGGTTATGCATAGTTACAAATCATAGTGACTCTGATCTTGAGTGGGCTAGCTTTGTTCAAACTGTTGACCACAACATTCTCTTAGAAACTGTAATTAAGGTGCGCTCAGCATTGTTAGAATATCAACTACAGTTTAGCTCAGTTGGTGTTGAACAAACACAAATGGGGGATTGGCGAGGCGTCCTAGCAGACGGATGTGCTCGGAAACGATCAACCGGCCATTATTATCTTTATGTATTTATTACTTTTCTACGGATTCATTTCTCGGGCAGTTTAGATGAACATTATGAACACCAGGCTCTCAGGTTCCTATGGGAATTTAGTTTGACCAACCTTTAAGTTTAGGATTAAAACATTTAAAATAATGAGTTCTTTCTTTCTCATTTTGACAATGGGAAGCTAAGATAATGATGGCGTATTTAAATTTGGTTACTTGTCTGTACTTTGCACCTTACCAGTTTACGCTTGGTAGTGCAATGGATATCAGCTCGGAATAAAACATTGAAGAGTCAAATTAGAATTCCACTTGAATTCGTTGCATTCACTTACATGTAAATACCTTTAATAAACATACTGATACAGCTCTTCTACCACCAACTATGGATTAAATAGCAGGACAGATTGGGTTCTATAGCTTTGTTTGGAGACCAGTCTACCGCAGAAAGAAATAGAAACTTACCGTGGAGAAAGTCTTCTGTTTAGACAGTCATGTCTCAAAAGAGATCATGTATGAAACTTTACTAACTGAAGGAAAAGTTTTCGGAATAGGTTCAACAGAAAACCCAAATAATTTTCTACACGACCTCTGGATAAGTACCTTAATAAGGAACACGGTGAGTAGGGGGTAACTTAAAAGTATGGGATTACTTAGCAAAAGCCAAGGACACTGTTTCAAAAATCAAGACGACCCAAATAGAATCTCCTGGAATGCAGAAAATGGACACAATATGCACAGGGATTGTCTGAGTTTTGCTCCTTATTTAGTGAACTAAAACTGATATACTTGACGGACGTCGGCAGAATGGACTTAGACGGACTGATTACATCTGCGATTGGTACTGGTAGCCTGCGATAGTCCATCGGGTTCCTGACTCATGTAGATTTCCATCCAGTAGAGGGGAAAATTTTTTAATAATGCCGATCAAGCTAACCAATGCGAGGAGCTTGAGGGATCTTTTGTCTTTCGGTGTGGATGTGACTGCGGTTCAGGAGACACTTTGTTTGCGAGGTTGATGTTAGTGTCATATCAAGCGACTTTGTTGTTTGTTCAGCATACATGGACAAGCTAGCAAGAGATGCTTTCTTGCTGGTTAGACGTACCCTGGCGCGAGGGTGGACATTGTCTATGTCGATACGGAGATCGGGTTGATCGTAGCTGATAGTGCCCTGAACCGTAATTTATGCTTTAAAGAACCGGGTGTGTTTACTTTCTTTACCGTTCCTTGTGGATTCGTCAAGCTTAGTCTTAATGGGAACCTGGAATGTGATCCTTGACACCAAAATAGACAAAAGGCAGATTACTAACGAGAGGTCAGTCGATTGTAGTTTGGTGGATTTGATCAACGTGTTTGGTATCGTTGATAGATACCGGGTTGATTAGCCTGGGCGTACATGTAGACGAGCGGGCATAAGCTACCTTGTAAGTTATTCTAGATACCTGGGTAGAATGTTATGTCGATCTAGATTTACTAGACTGTCTTCCAGACCATAGCTCCTTTCAGACTATAGATTAGTCTGTTCTCGGATGCTGCTATGGGCTCTGCCCACAACAGCTGGACACTGGAAATTCAATCTGGTGTTACTGATCAGGCGGCATATTCAGCAACAGCTAATTAAACTAGTGCAGCGAAAACTATTGGAGGTGGTTATTGAGAATAGGCCGTGGGAGACGTTAAGCATGAGCATAAGAAGAGGATATTCCCCCCCCCCACTGAATATAGCAAAAGAATCGCTCTAGATAAGGTTAACAAGCTAAAGATTCTAGAAGATGATCTGTCCCGATCGGAAGCTGGTGGGTCCCTTAGAAAGAGGTTTAGCTAGGCAGGCCTTGAAGCATGAGGCTAGCAAGCGCTACCAGGGTCAGGTTGTTAGCCATAGACTAATCAAGATGTCCTACGAGTCCGTGAACATGGGCGCATAATTGCGCAAGAGAGACATCCGTTGAGATTCCGATCGATCCATTCGGAATGTCGGTACCCCGGATAGGCGTACTCTGAGGTCAACCAACGACATATACGAGGTTTTTCGGTGGCATTTCGACAGCCGGTTTACTAAAGAGACACTGAAGTGGCTCTGTAATTGTATGTAGCCGGGACATAGTGGTTTACACTATGAATTGTATTTGAAACTGCCACATATCTCTTGAAGGCAGAAGTCGGTTTTTCTTTCAAAGACAAGTTTCATATATACTGTTACAATACTGCATCTTCACTTAGTTTTAAAGCAGTATGCATCAATTTTCAAAAGAAAATGTTTGGTCGCTAGCAAAAGAGTATAGTGGGTTATCTGTTATAGTGAAGTGTATTTGTGCGTTGAAACAGATTAACTGAATTTGGCCTTGTTTGTAGATAGCCCACTATAAGGGGGCATAAAACAAGAAAATCAAATTGTGTAAAGAAACAACATATATATATATATATATATATATATATATATATATATATATATATATATTTACAAATAAAAGTAATGTTTTTTGATTGGTACAAAGGTCGTTAAAAATGTTCATAGCAGCAAATGCCGAAAAGAGTTTATGCGTATGTATGTGTGACCGTTTGTTTGTTAGGAGTGTCTTTGAAGTCTCCGCTCAGTCCATCGGGTGAACAGTGAAGAAGATGATGAGAGAGAAAGGAAAGGCAACATAACCTGATCGCTTGACGTGGTCAAGGGACGCGTTAATTATGCTCGTATTTCTCAACTGGCGATAGTTTTCTGTGTGGTACTTTTATTTCGTCTTCCGGGCTCCGAACAAGTCATTTGGGACTTTATACCCGGATTTAATTCTGGGCTTCCCATTGGACGATAAACAAAATTCACGTCGGCTTTCGAAAAGGGTCAATGAAAGGAATTTGATATTTATTTATTTTTGGTTTTCCACCGGAACATCTGCGTAGAGCCCAGATACTCAAAAGCCAGTTTTGGTCATTTACTATCTAGACCGCTGAGGGCAAACATCCGGTCCCTCCTTGCTTGGTATCACCACAAGAAACAGGCCAAGAAGAGAAATTAAATTAGACGTGTCAGTATCAAATACGTATAGAAATTTAACTGTTTTGGAAGAGTTATGACTGAAAATGTGACACCGTATTCTGAAGACATTTTGGAATAGCAAAATAAAGCTTCTAAAAATTAAACAAAATATAAGAAACATTAAATTTTTAGAAAGAAAGGAATACTGAAATATCAGTTCTACCGTAGAGTAGCGAATTCTAGTCAATTTCCTCATAGATGAAGAAAATGTAGGCAAACGGCGATACTTTTCTACAGAAGGAGGCTGAATATAAGATAGACACAACCTGTATACAAAAAACAAACAAACAAACAAACAAAACAAAACAATTAGACTAACAGTTGGTATTTCTACGATGCATAATTATGATAGATATTTTTGGGGACTCGGTGAACATTGCCACTTTCTAGAAATCTCATTCCAGAGATCCGCGTACTTTTTAAACTTTTCAGTTTTTCTAACTGCGATATTATGTTTTTCATATATTCTATTAGTAACCAGGGGAAATCATCATGTAACGTACCTAACGAGCTTGTGTAAACTGACGGCAAAGAGAGCAGGGAGTGAGGGGGATATGTAAAAACGCACATATTACTAATTATAACTATTATTAATAGTTTAGTTTTAACTAGATTTTTAACGCCTTAGAGCTATTCGATGCCAATTAATTTTAGCTTATATTCAGGGAAAATGGATAATCATGGATTTTTTTGCTGTTTTTTTTTTGTTGTTTTTTTTTTTTTTGCTGTTTTGTTTTGTTTTTTTCTATTTTCAGATATTATCAAACTGATTGCAGGAAAGTTATAATTCTGTTTATTTCATTTTTTCGAATAGTTTTTTTTTTTATAGGCGGATAAATCAGATGATATCAAATGCAGAACATGGGCTACAAGACTTCCTAAAAGAAATCGTTATAGAAAACGGAAAGAGAGGAACAAACTATCTAAACTTATTTATAAATGAAACTTTGTCTGTGTGTGTGTGTATCCGTTACCTATAGACTCCGAAACGGCTGAACCGATTTTCTTGAAAATTTACACATTTGTACTATAAGCGTCTGCGAGTCTTCTTAGCTAGGTTTTGTGTCGAGGTAGCCCCGATAAATATCGAAAATCGATAATCGAAAAAATCGGGTTATAGAAGGAGTGGTCTGATTTTAATCAAATTTGATACATTCATAGACAAAGACATAAGAAACGATATTCAGAAGTTTCAAGGCTGCAGTTCTTACAATAGTGCAGAAAACCGATAATATATATATATATATATATATATATATATATATGGTAAGATGTTTGTGTGTGTGCCTGTTTATCTGTCTGTATGTCCTTTGTACAAATCAACAATTTTTACCCGATTCTCACCAAACGTCACACAAATATTCTTTAGGCAGAGTCTGAGCTTCAAGACTATGGATTAGTTTTAAAGCTTTCATTACACCCCAGCAACGCCGGACTATACTGCTAGTATCAAATATAAGAAAACTGAAGGCCTAATAATCAGTAAAATGAGGAACACAAAATGTCAAATACTAATTAGTGATATCAAAATCAAACAGAAGCAGAAATTTAAATTTCTGGGAAAATATACTAAGAAAGGACGGGAGGTGTGACACGGAGATCCAAAGGCTCATTGGTATGGCCACGGATGCATTCCAGAAGCTGAGTAGAATATTGAGAGACAGGAAAATTTCACTGGAAGCAAAGAAGAGAGTTCTGGATTGTTATGTGTGGCAATGAATGTTAGATAATTTCATCGAAGATGAGGAAAAGACTTGAAGCATTCGAAATGTGATTCTACAGAAGGATGTTGAGGATAGCTGTACTGAACACACGAACAATGACGAGGTTTTGGATAGGATGGACACAGAAAGAAGACTGATACTTAACATCAGGAAAAGTCAGCTGATGTTTTGGGGACAGCTAATCAGAAAAGACGGCTTGGAGAACCTGATACTCACGGGACGGATAGAGGGGAAGAGAATCAATGGAAAGCAACGCATGGCATACTTGATGGACTTGAGCAGATGGACAGTGGAGCGGAAATTGAGTGAAATAACAGTAGTGGAGGTATAAAGAGCGACAAGAGATAGGGAGATGTGGAGGGCTATGATCCTCTCCGTCCCGAAGGGACACGGGACATGGAGAATTGCTGAATAAATTGTCTTTTGGAGTCAAGATCAAAATAGTTTATTAGAAAATATTTTACCGTATATTGGATTTGTTATGTAGGAGAACATGGCGCTTCCTCTGGTTTCTATAAGAATGAATGCGTAATTTTATCGTAACCCATTTATAGTCGTTTTGTAGTACCCCCTGTGTTGAAGATTTTTTATATTAGTAGATTTTCTTTCTTTTCTGGGGGATGGTCAGTTAGTATTTACTTTGCATTTTTTTGGTTCCCATTTTTGCATGTTTCTTATTCCTCTGTATTATAATAAAACAGTTGTGTATTTAGTTGTATATATATATATATATATATATATATATATATATATATATATATATATATACACTGTAACAAAGTTGTAGATCACAGAGGTTTTTTACCTACTGTTCATGCATTTACTTTTATAAAGAGTGCTCGATACAACGTAGAGCATGATATTGTAATGGTTGTTGCAAGTGATACTATGAATGTATAAACCATTGTAACAACCATGACAATATATATATATAATTTCCCTCCTATCACGCTCATGAAGTGAGAGTGAGAGAGAGAGAGAGAGAGAGAGAGAGAGAGAGGGAGAGAGAGAGACAATAGCGAGGTAGCGTCGGCTCAGTTCATTCTCTTCATTACCAGTTATTACACTTTATTGCCAGTTATGACAGCTCTTGACGCGTGTTTTTTCTCTTTAACAATACTTTATTATTTTATTTTTTGCAATTATATTGTATTGAGTAGGGAAGCGCATATATATATATATATATATATATATATATATATTGTTTATATATATGTAGATGTACGCATCGCTCATTCACTAATGAATTAGAGCACACTGGCTATTGGGCATGTATAATGATAATATATATGCTAAAAAGTCTGCCGTCTTCTACCGTGCGCCCATAGCCCAGAGGTAGAAAAGCCGACTGATGCCACTTCGGTCGGGTTTCAATTCTGGGTTAAAAGCAATCGGAGTCTAACCGTACTGATGAGCTGTGATACAGCGTACTGATAAGCTGTGATACAGCGAAACAGATCTGTGGATGACTATTTACGCTCTCATACCCTGGAAGAATGGTAGACTTTGAAAAACAGTAGCTACTCTAGCATCTACGCATCTCTCATTCAGTAATGAATTAGAACACTCTCGGCTATTAGGCGTGTGTATAATAATAATGTACACTCTAAAATGTCTCCCTCCTTCTACCAAGCGCCCATAGCTCAGAGGTAGAATCGCCGACTGACGCCAATTCGGTCAGGTTTCAATCCTGGGTTAAAAAGCAATCGGAGTCTCACCGTACTGATGAGTTGTGATACAGCGAAACAGATCTGTCTGCGAGTGACTATATATATATATAAACATTTGTAAGGTTTATGCACACAGTGATTTGTGTATGTTAAGTTCCGAACACGGTAAGCACATTGTTACCATACTCATAAATGATGTCATTAAGTGTACGATTGCTGTTTTTTATTAGTAAGCCTGAGCGTATTACTAATAATATGTTTGGAAATCAACATAGGCAAGACTCTCTATGAGATCCTTTATATATAAGCGATTTATATGTTGCCTTTACTTTAGGCTACATATCGATATGTAAATGTTACCGTCATTTTCGGCGGCTCGAGCCTACTTGTTATGAATAAGCCTTGGAGATACATAATTACAAAAACATTTAATGTCTACACCACTTACATCTTACAAGATTTATAGAATCATTTTACTGGATATATTTTTTGAAAGTTATATCCTAATATTCATACACGTAAATCCATCCTAATCTGAAGAAAAATGACCAGTATGTAATAATTAATGTTTCGTTATAAAGCTTTTTTTTTTTTAATCTGCGCTTGGTCACGTTTTTTGTTTTGTTTTGTTTTGTTTTGTTTTGTTTCAGATTAACCTTTTAAACGTTCATTGGCTTTTTTTTCTGTTTATTCCTCACGTGATCTTTTCGATTTTAACTTTATTACCACTTCGGATACCCGATCTTCTTGATGTTCAAATATTTTTTCATTGCAATCAGCTTCGTCATTTATAACCTTTCATTTTCTTGGAGTTTTTCTTCATCTTCTTCATATCGCTTCCTTTCTCTCATCATCTTGATAACAAATATCAGCCACAAGGTCAATTGTAATGTTTTCAAACTTTCTTAAAGATGTATTTTTTTTTAATGTAAAACACATTTGAAGAGTTCACTTGAATTTTTATTTTTATTTTTTCTTTATTTAATTCCCCCAAAGCTAGTGATTATTCTGGAATTATACAATTTTAAAGAACTGAGTTATTTTTAATGTTTTCTGGAAATGAAAAAACAAAAAACCAGAAAAACCGATAAAATGCCTAAAATAAAATAAAATTTAAATAAGTTCTGTGTTAACTTTCCTTTCTCTCGCACTTTTCACATATGGAACTTTCTTGTCTTTCTTTCCTCCCAACTATTTCAAAAATTTAATCGATTCTTTCTGTCTTTGAAACTTGTTCCTTTATTGTACTTTCTCTTTAGTCGTCTAGGGTTCTTTTACACTCATTAACCCCTTTCAGTTTCAGTGCCTTTTCAAGCAGATGAAATGTGGTTCTACAGAAGGATGATGAGGATATCATGGACCGAACATGTGAGCAATGACGATTTGTTAGAAAGAATACAAACGAAAAGGAAATTAATAGTGAGCACCAGGAAGAGACAACTGAGGTTCCTGGGACATGCAATGAGGAAGAAGGGCTTAGAGAACCTGATACTAACAGTCCAGATAGAGTGAAAAAGCGACAGGGGAAAGCAGCGGATAACATATTTGATGTGCCTGAGCAGGTGGATGACAGAACGGGGACTGCAAGATGTTACACAAGAAAGCTTGCTAAGAGCCACCAGAGATAGGAAAACACGGAAGTTCATGATCGCCTACGTCCTGAAAAAGCAAGCATATAGAAGAAAAAGGAGAAGAAGAATCACCTTGTTTTGCGTTGAAATTATTATATTATATTGCTATATTCCATATAGTATTTTAGTGCGCTTATTCATTTAATAAAACCTCAAATCCTATTTTAGTGAGGAGGGAGAAGTGTTAACAGGACGATAGCCGAGCCTATCTACTCCTCTTACTTATTGAGGGTACCAGTTTCAAACCTTGAGACAAATTAAGAAAGCCTTTTGGTACATCTATATCAATTGGTGGCTATAGAATGTGTGTTAATAATACGTTTGGTATTTAATTTGGTGTGTCATAAAGTGACAATGTTCCGAAATTCACTGCACGAAAAGAATCTATCGATAGTGTGGGTATAGAAGTCAGAAATCACTGCGCCTTCAGACTGTCAAGCTAAAGGGAGACAATTCATTTAAGGGCAGATACTGATAGTTAAATGTTTTACCAAGTGATTAAAAATTTCAGAATTGAATTCATGGCACTAAAAGACTGACAAAACGCAATAAATATATAAAAATGTGGTAAATTTTTGTTTTGCTCCCCGAAAGCCTTTACCCCATCAAAACTTTCTGAAACATCCTTAATTCCGTGCAAATGTATACGCTGAACTAAAATAACTATTTATTGAAGAAACCTACATGTTTTCATGTTATCGACCAGAAATAAATCGGACTATATCTCACCCCTTACCACCGTTCTCACATCTGATTCACCGTTGAATGACTTGAGGCGTAGTATAATTATTTCGGCCCGTTTACTTCCTTTAAGCAATTACTCCGCAATTTGTTTGGTTTCGGAACTCATTTTCCGCGTAGTAATTGCAAAGATGAAGTAAAAATGCCAAAACTTCGGAAAACTACGCGTGAATTCAGTCTGCAGTGAATAACATTTTTTAACCGTGGTTAGGGGGTGAGATAAACAGCGACAAGAAGTTCCATAATTTTTCTGTTCGATAACATGAAAAAAGGTAGGTTTCTTCAATAAGCAATTACCGATTTGAGTTCAGCTTATATATTTGCATGGAAATGAGGATGTTTTGGAAAAATTTGAAGGGGTAAAGGCCTTCGGTGAACAAAACAAAAATTTACCAAATATTTTTTTAATATTTCAATTTGTTTCCAATTATCTTGTCATTTTTCTTTTTGAAAAAATTATTTAATATAGCATTTGTAGAAGTCCACACCAATATTTTTTCTATTTTTTCTATATTGTGACCATCATCACAAGAATCTTCATGAAATAGAATATCAAAATCTGACAAAATAATGAAAGTTATGTACACAGCTGTTATTATAGCGAAGGTCACGTTCAGACACACACACATACACACACGCGCACAAAAAAAGGATTACATTAATTTTTTATCAAGTTTTTTCAGCATCCTGCCATTTTTCCAGATTGTAGGAGTTAAAGGAAGGAAAAATTGTTCGTCATTTTTATTATCCCAAAAGCTTTCGGCCATTTCTATAGCCCTTTTGAAGGGTGCATTTGTCTCTGGTGTTGATATCTGTTTTCATGTTTTGACTGTCATGTGAGGACTTTGAATAGACGCTTCTTTTTCAAAAACCATCCAAAATATATTACAACACCAGAGACAAAACCGCCCTAGGTAAATTGCTATAGAAGTGACCGAAAGCTTTTCGAGACAATAAAAATTATGGACACTTTCTATATTTCTTAACTATTACAAAACAGAAAAATGTTAGTTTCATCTTTTACTCAAAAAGAGCAAAAATATTTCATTTTAAATTAGTTTTTGAAGTTAAAGATCTTTTCTGTCGTGTATCTTAATAAAGAAAAACAAAATAATAATAATATAACTCGTAAACCGAATTAAGACTTCAAATAAAAATTCTGATACCGGGAATAAGAAGCAAGGTCAAGAAGCAAAATGGCCACAACATTTGTAAGTGTTGTAATTATGTTAAGTCAGGGGACCGAAAGTACTTGTGATGCCATTGTGTGTGGTACTCCTGGAAGTAGGTTCCGGCATATTGTTTACTTACAATTATAAACAAGTGTCGGGGTCGTTATTACAGTCAGTATAAAAAAGACATGATTAGAATGAAAATAAAATGGCTACGCATCATCTCAACAAGAGTCTAAGCATTTGTTTATCAATCAACATGCTCCCTAAAACAAAGAGCTTCACGGACACGGGGATGTTGTTTTTATTTGCGAAAAGATCGTAAAGCTTTCAACCCAGAAATTGATGTCAAGAGTCAAGCTTGACAGCCACAACATTGTTACTGGATCTTTCCCAGATACTAGAATTCATAACCCGTTTCAAGTGGATTGATTATCAAGAGTTTGCTAAAAACAGGAGCTTCAACGTACATGACTTTCACTCAAGACAACGATTTAATTCAGATGAAAAAAAACGTCTAAGAATTGTTCCTTCCTGGATAATAATTTCAGTGTTTTGAAGATGCCAAACGCCTGGCATTAAACGAACTGAGAATATCTGGAGAGAACCAGAGGAATGCATAATGAACATGGTTAACTTAAATGAGATTAAGTAAATATCCCTGTTAAGAATATGTCGGGATCTGGTGTTGAACTAGTCTGTGATAGAAAATAAGGCATTGCAACCGAATATTGGCATATTAGGACATATCTTTAGTATTTCGTTTCATGAAAATCATAAACTATCTATGATATATATTATATATATATATATATATATATATATTGTGTGTGTATTTTGGCAGCATTTTTTCATTAATACATGTTTCAGTGAATAATATAGACAAGTTCTGTCTATTTATTTTGTGTAAGATCCTTTCGTATGATCTGATTAGCTTGATAGTGTTATCATGGAAAGACGACAAGAAATCGCAATATTGTTGATTTTTTTATCAGGTCTGAGCTTTCGGCTTACATAAGCCATTATCAAAGGATGAACATTTAATGTTCAGTGAACATAGAACATTTAAATTATTATTAACAGAGTGGAGTTATACAGAAAAAATTAGACAGGTCCATTTTTGTGTCGCACATGGCTGTAGGCCGAGAAGGAATGGTGGTAGTGGGTTTTTGGTCAATTGAGTGTATAGTGGCATGAGGGAATGGTCTGGGAACTGCTGCTACTATGGTATAGGGGGTAAGTATAATAACTATGACCTCTCCCGTCGATTATAGGCATTGAAGTATGTTAGTAGAGGTGTCTTTATTTTAATTAGGGTAGGTTTCAACACCTCTACTAACATACTTCAATGCCTATAATCGACGGGAGAGATCATAGTTGTTATACTTACCACCTACACCATGCGGCGTAGATATAAATGAATCCAAAGGAATATCCTGTACATACAGTGGTAGGATAACTCTCTAAGAGAGCTCTAAATATATATGTATATAAATACATAAAGAGCAATAAAAGAAAAATTAAGGCAGACACATTATTTCATGGTAAATCGGAGGTGTAGGCCTATTTCAGGCGAACCATCATCAGCTTCCGTCTTTATTGTACAGAAGACCTTACACGAATCTATTTTACACGAAGTTTACACGAGTCGTGTAAGATCGTTTGTACAATAAAGATGTTTGCTGAATATGGTTCGTCTGAAATAGGCCACCTACTTCCGATTTACCATGAAACAATGTGTCTGCCTTTATATATATATATATATATATATATATAGATATACAATCATAGTGTGCGATGGATAAATTGTCGTCTGAATAACGAAAAAAGTAACAGTGACGTTTCGTTTTAACAGATATATTTACCAAAATTACACAAAATGTATTTTGAAATATTAAAGAATAAATTTATTCAATAAAATCGCAATTGGTTTCGACTACGGTCTCCAAATGACTTCCGAGTCTCCTGCAGCTCTTCTGAACCATCTCGTTGTTTTAAATGATGCAATAATTCTTTCTTTCTGTTCATCTTTGGTGTTACAATGGGATTTGTTTGGCCTCTCGATCACATTCGCCTCACACATTATTTTGAATGGGTTGAGTTTGAGAAATTAGGCTTGTATTACATGGTGCAGAGTCCTGTTGTTAGGTGTATGGTCTTCCAGCAGCAAACCTTTTGATCGAGGTCAGCACTACCACTTTAAGTCAATTGAGGTATGCCTCCCTAATGAATCTGAGGGCCCGTGCAAAGATAAATGTCGATAAAACATCGCTAGTGGTCATTCCAAACACTTTCATAATCACCATTAGACACATCCAGCTCTTTCCGAAACCTCCGCAATATTTTCATATTACCACCCAAACATTCTAAGATGTTCGAATTGTTGCTTCCAGTGCGAGTGCCGAGGAGTACGCCATGAATTTTTTTCTTAATTTCTGATAGGGAGAATTGCATCACGCTTCTCTTTTTCTCACAAATAGCGCCCAAATGATCCTACTATACTGTGCTTAGCTTTGGTAATGCTGCTTTTACCATGCCAATACGCCTTAGAATCTCTTTGCCACATTTTTCGTCTTCTCTTAAAACAATTCCCAGCTATTTAAATTCATGTACCTGTTTGATTTTAATTTCCCCGCTCTATAATTGGCATTTTTCGCTCCTCTTTTCACTGGTGACCCTGCATTCTTGTGGATAATGTTTAGCGCTTTCTTCTCGCTTTCTTTCGCTACATTTTCAGTGTCTGATATCAGTACAGTGTTATCCACGTATTTTTTTTAATCGTTTCACCCCAAGCAAGGCGGTACCGCCACTGATGCGCAGGGGGGATAAATTAGAGTAAAAGGTTAGATAGAAGGAGAGTAAAGAGAAAGACGAACCAGTTACAGAGGGTGTCAGAGAAAGGAGCAAAAAAAGGATGGGAATACAGGTGCGATGCCAGCTGAAAAGGTAGAGAGAAAGGAAAAGATATACAGGGTGATGTAGAAAGAACTAAAGTCAAGTGGTTAAGAGATGGGTATTGACATTGCATTTAAATTCCTGGAGATTGTAGCCGTCAGGAAAGCAAGAATTTGGAAGAGAGTTCCACAGGCAGAAAGTGCGAGAAACTGTGAATTGGTGGGACCCAGTTACCAGTCTGGTTGTACAGGTAAACTCATGTGGCAGGGGCACCAGTGACTTAAATTTGTAGGAGCAGAAGCCATGAAAATATTTATAAAACAGACAGAGGGAAGCCACATCCCGTCAGTGAGAAAGTGGCTGGATTCGAGCAGCCAATCCGGTACCTATCACATTACTGATTCTCCTTTGGAGCCTGTCAAGAAGACTGAGATGAACAGCGCGGGCTCCTGACTATATATGACAGCAGTATTCCATGCACGGACGGATGATTGTATATGTGCAAGATGGATTCAAGCGTAAAATTTCTTTTTTTGCATTATGCGGTTAGATAGGATCTTATATTGTTAGAATTGTGTCTGTTAATGTTGAATTCTGGCAGGATTTCTAGTTCTCTCGCTGTATAGGCTGAATAGATCCGGTGGGAAGACACATCTTTGTCCTACACTCCATCTTTAGGCTTCTTTGTTTTCCATTGTTTCATTCTTAATTTACATAAAACAGGGAGGTGATCGCTTCCACTGTTGGCAGTTTGATAGATCTTTGATGTGGATCCAATAGTGGAGCCACGAAAGAATAACTCGGACAACGGATAATAGGTTTAACATATTGTATTTAACAAAAAAAATATAACTACAAGAGTGGCAGTAAGCCACGCCTACCTGGCGGGTAGCTCCCGGAACTACTATTCTGAGAGTTGTAAACCTTAAGGTTTAAATAATGACTGGAAGAATCAGTAAGTGACAGTGGGTACGTGCCCACAACACACCCTCCCCAAGTATTTTACCTTTAAAAAGGTTCACCCAGTCCTTTTATTGCATTATGTAGAGGGCACCAGTTCCTGCTGGAAATTAATGTGTATTTTGTAGCTTGAGGGTAATCTGTTTGTTGACTCTTCAATTCTTATTTTGTCGTTTGTTCTTTTTTTTATTTGTGTGCAAATTGCCTTCTTTACTTATAATTATTTGTGGTTGACTGTTGATTTTTTCCCCCTGCAAACTGCCTCCTTAATTTATTTGGTGTCGGCTGTTAATTTCCATTTGCATGCAAATTTCTTGGCAATTTCAGTCTTTTTCTGCTTTTTAATTGCCGTCAATTTTTTTTTATTGGTTGTAAATAATTTTAGTTACCGTTAAGTTTTTTTCTTTTTTCCCTTTTGCGTCCCATGTTTTCTTTCTTAGTTTCGTTTTGTTTTTTTCTGCTGGAACAAATATTTAATTGCTGTTTTGATATCTTTCTGCGAGAAATTTGCTTTTGATTTTCCTGCCGACACGAGAAAAATTAACTAATTGAAATTATATATATATATATATATATATATATATATATATATATGCGTGACTCTTCAGAAATGAATTGAGTTCTCTCGGTGACTGGCGTCTGTACACTGCTTACATACAAGACGTTAAAATTTCCCTTCTCTGACCCCATGCGCCGATGGCTTAGGGAGTAGAGACTCCGACTGACACCAAATCTGTCGAGTTTCGATCCCGGCCAGAAGCAAGTGGATATGTATAGCCACACTGATGAGCTGTGATACAGCGAAACGGACCTGTATGCGGATGACTAATATATATACATATATATATCGTAGAGTGATATTTAAATTTTTTTTTCTCAACACTGAGTGGGGAAGAAACAGATATTCTTTTTTTTGTTCTAAGAGATAGTTTCTTATTTTGAAAAAAACAACTCCGGGAAGGGGAAAATCTTTTTACTTGTGTGGAAAAAGAAGTCTTTTACACCTGCCAGAAGAGAGTGAGTTTATTTTTTATACGGCGACAAGCTGTAAAGAAGAAAATCTTAATTTATTAAAAGGAAAACTTTTAAGTTTTTCGTTTTCAATTCTTCCATCTATGTTGTAACTCGTAATGAATTACTTTTAATAGCCAAAACCTATCGGATTTCCATTTCTATCTCTCATAGTATTGTAGTGTTTGCAATGAATTGCTCTGTGCATTCGATTCCTTGTTAGGGTTTGCAATGAATTTCCCAGTATATTCGAATCCTTTTATTCTACATATATATTATGGCTCGTAGTGTATTTCTTTTATTTTTTTTATCTCTCTCATTCGATAATTTATTGACTCGTAGTCTAACTTGGCAGTTTTTTTAATGTCGTGGCTCTTTCTTTTTTCATTTATAACATGTATTGTTGTCGGGTAACTCCTTAATTTGTGTTCTTTTGTTTATCGCCAGCCGATAACGGCGATACTGACTAGAGTCGCTCGTTTATGTGGAACCGGAAAACAGCCATAACAAAAAACATCTCTACGTTGTTAGTTACGTGGTGTTTCCCTACTGTAAATTTGTATTTCAATTTGCATTCCTCGTCACTCTGTTAATTTATGTGGGACGATATTCTTCTTCTTCTTCTATGTGCTCTGTACCTTCAGGACGTAGGCGATCATGGTTCTTCATGTCTCCCTATCCCTTGTGGCTCTTATTATGTTTGCTCCTGTTACTCCTGGCAACCCCCGTTCCGTCATCCACCTGATCAGACCCTGCAAATAAGTTATCCGCTGCCTTCCTCTGTCTCTCCTTCCTTCTATCTGACCAGTCAGTATCAGGTTCTCCAGGCTCTCTTTCCTCATTGTATGTCCCAGGAACTTCAGTTGTATCTTCCTGATGCTCAGTATTAATTTCCTTTTTGTTGCCATTCTTTCCAACACCTCATCGTTGCTAGCATGCTCAGTCCACCATATCCGTATCATCCTTCTGTAGAACCACATTTTGGCCGCTTCCAGTTTTGTCCTCAAATCTTTTGGCCTTAACGTAGTGATTAATCACAATATCAAACAAGTAGACTTCCTTGACATAACAATAGACCTAGTATCGAACACATTCCAACCTTACATGAAAAACAACACCAACATTAACACACACTCATCCAGTAAAGAAATATTTGATAAGTACAAGATAATTTATAATAAAATCCTGAAAGAAAGCGGGTATAAATCATCAAAAATCAGCTTTGTAGAAAAATTCAAAAGTCCAAAAATCAAGAATAGAAACAGAAAAATAATATGGTATAACCCTCCCTTCAATCAATCAGTTAACTTCAAGCCGGGGCATAAATTCCTTAAATTAATAGAAAAGCACTTTCCCAAAAATAACCCTCTGAGCAAAATCTTAAATAAAAATACCATAGAATTAAGTTATAGCTGTTCCAATAATCTATAAAAAATAATAAAAATGCATAACACCAAAATATTAAAACTACACAGCAAAATTAAATCCAACACTAATACAAGTCCGTCCAGTGACAACAACCTCTGTAACTGTCGAAACCCCAATCAATTCCCCATGACCAATAAATGTCTGACAAAATCTCTGATATATATGTGTTCGATCTCATTCATAGAAAATCCTAAAGATGAAAAAGCATATATTGGGAATACCATGAACGTATTTAAAAAGCGCTTTCACAATCACCTCTCATCCTTCAATAACAAAGAAAAACAAAACATGACGTCTCTCTCCAAATACTTTTGGAAATTAAAAAACGAAAATAAAACACCTAAGGTTAAATGGAAAATCCTCAAACAAGCAAGAACAGCAAAATCCTAAAAAGAAACATGTTTTCTCTGCCTTCAAGAAAAAACAGAGATCCTTAAATATATAAATAGTAACAAGGTTTTAAACTAGAGGCACGAAACCACAGTAAACTGCAAACACATTAGGAACCTAACCCTACAATCATGCTAGGAAATACTAGGATTTTGACTAGATATTCTTATTATAAAAGACTAAAAATGCTACAGAAATATCGATCTAATAAACCCTTAAAGTAAGGTCTAATACCCACAACAACATCTAAATAAATAAAATGTAAAATTAAAAGAAATAAACAGGTTCCCAAACTATAATCTAGGAATAATTAAAAATTAAAGGAAAACAAATCGATCCCCTAAATTCAAAATCAAGATTAAAAAATATACAAATTTAGATAAATTATAAAAAACTGATAAAATACAAATTTACATTTGCCCTCTAAAACATACAATTTTTAGTTTTTATAAATAACCTCGCCTAAATACAAAACAATCCACACTTAAATAGATCAAATTACGAAAGTCTACAACAAAGTTTAATATTCCAAAAGAAAAAAATAAGTCCCAAATTAAAAAAATAGCTCCCAAATTAAAAAAGAATCAAAAAAATTAAAAGGAAAAAATCGATCTTCTAAATTCAATATTAAGATTAAATATACAAATATAGAAACATTATAAAAGCTGACAAAATAGAAATTTGCATTTACTTCCGAAAGAATGCAAGTTTAGACTTTTTAGAAACAAATTTGCCTAAATACAATATTACATGAATAAACACCCAGATCCCGCTAAAATAAAAAATATAATAATATAAAAAAACAAAAATAAAATACAAAATATGCCGTACTAAAAAAATCAAAATTAAAAAGAAAAAACACCCCACCCCTATCACGCCTATATAAGGAACCCTAAGAAAAACAACCTCGCCACTAAATGAAAGAAAATAAATAAAATTTATCTGGTAGCAACAGACACAAATAAATCAAGCGCTAGCTAAGTAAGACGCCTAAAAATTCTTAAGGTCAACAAACAAGATAAGTCCCCAATCACACACACAAGAAAACCCCACGGAAACACACAAAACTGACCGAGTAATAACCCCCCCCCCCACACACACACACCAATCTCTGCGAAATTCTAACCAAAAGATATACACGACAGATAAAAACGTACACTCCAACAGATAATACCATTAATCAACAATTTAGCACTTACACACCAGGCTCTTCAAAGCTGTAGAAGACACATTCCCTTCATTATCAATAACCCCAACCAACCTCCCACAATAACAATGAACCAATTATGGGGAGCAGACGAATTCAGTTTTGCTTTTACCTCCCGAAGAAACGTTGGGCACCCAACGTTGAAACAAACATATGATTGTCGAGGACATATATTAAGAAATAATCTACATGTTCTAAAACATAATTTATAATAAATATTCACAGCTCATAGACATCATATATCGAACACTGTTTTAAATTAATGTTTTGGACGGAAAAAATTCTTTCTTCGTTCTGTACACACTCGGATATATATATATATATATATATATATATATACTACCGGCTATAATTATTAGGCTACTCAAGTGTTTTTTAAAAAATAATGGATTTCACACTATCTTTTAGTATTTATTGCTAAGTGAATAAATGTAAATGAAAATAGAATGGTTCTTTTAGCATTTGCATCAAATAAATTTATAAATATTTAATAATTAACTATATTGCACTTTCAACAAATTAACCTCCTCTTGCCTTCACAACGGCTGCACACACTGGGTATTCTTACCACAAGTTTCTTTCAAAAAATCCTCCAACTTCAGACTCCCGGTATCTTTTAGACACTTAAATAAATCCCGAACATTACTAGGCTGTTTCTTCTTATTTCTCCTGTTCAACTCATCCCATGCATATTCAATTGGTGAGAGTTTTGGTGACCGATCTGGCCAACACATAACTTTTAACACCAGCAGTTTCTTTTCATTTTAAATAATTTTGGCACAATTTAGAAGTATCTTTTAGGTCGATATCCTGCTGGAGGGTGAAATTTTGACGCGCAATACGCAATCCAGATGAAATTGCATATCGCTGTAAGATTGAATGGTACTGTTCTTTCTTCATAGTCCCCTTTACTTCAACCAAGCCACCTCAAATCGTGCCCGCAAAACAGCCCCAAACCATGCAGGATCCACCACAATGTTTCACTGATGACTGTACACACTCAACAACCTTCCTTTTACTCTTAAACAGTTCGAACATAGACTTGTCAGTCCACAACACTTTTGACCACTATTTTTGGTGTCAAATTTTGTTCTCTCTTCCCCATGCAAGTCTCTTCTTTTTATTGGCTGTCCGAAGCAAAGATTTCCTAGTTGCCACTCGTCTAAAGAACTATTCTATTTTCATTTAGAATTATGCACTTGTAAATAAATACTAAAAATAGTATGAAATACATAATTTCTTTTAAAAACTAGGGTGGCCTATAATTATGACCGGTAGTGTATATGTTGAAGGGCTTTCATCACAGTTTAACTACAAGAATTATTTCAGTAATGTCCAGTATCACAGAAATCATTTCTTCGTCTCTTGCCTCAGTATCAATCTAACGCTTTTTTAATTTTTCTCTCAACCTGCACATATAATCCTGTGGTTGACCCTGACAAAACCTCCTTTATTTGACCCCATAGATTCATATACACCTAAAATGTTAACCCATCCATCCCTTATTTTACATTCTCAAGTTGGCCAACGCTGTTCAACGTTCTCTCGTTCACTGTTGCCTGCTGATCCTGTCGCTCATGTCGCTCCTTTCCGGATCAGTTCTGTAGAATTTTATCCGCTTTACACCGTTTATGCTAACCGTTGTTAGATGATGGTCAGGCGACATCTGCAACATATGTCACTCCTTATTGCACGAATAATTAGATCCCATATACTTAACCCACTTCACATCGTTAATTTTTCATATTTTGATTCTTTATTGCCATGAGTTTTCTATGGGATTTCTCACTGCCTTCTCCACTGTGATTTATTGAATCACAGCTTCTAGTTAGCTGACTGTTGGGTCATCGAAAGTTCTTCCGCCCTTTGATGGGTCTTATTTTTCATGCTAATAAGTTGATAATAGTCCGCCTCACTTGCAAAAATCTGGAATGAGGTGGCAGAGTTAGTCGTCAACACTCCAACACTCCGATGGTGAAATATATACTTACCTTTCTCTCCCCTTCTCTCTGTCTCTTTATATATATATATATATATATATATATATATATATATATATATTAGCAAAACAGTTCTCCTCACAAACTTGTATACATGCCTGGTTTCTTTTAATGAAAAATCAAATATAGCCGTCAGCTCCTCCAGTACTATCAGACTTACGTCCACATTAGTGGAAGGCTATACAGAAATTGACTGTTCTCGCAAACAGGCTGTCATGGGAACCTCAATGTTCACTTCGAACACAAATAAAATCTTACAGCCAATTCATATACTAGTATTTTTGTTTTTGACTAACGTCTGCATTAGGAAAAAAGTGACAATATGAAACAACTAATCGGGATCACTTTCTAATTTCAATTGAGAAAAAGATTCGTCAGTGGATCTTTTTTCAGAGGGTACGCAGTTTTTATAGTGATTTCTAAGCGTATTCTTCGATGCGACACAAGGCTAAATGCATGGATCAGTCAGTGCTGATCGAACTCACTACACAGTCGTAACTTGTCTCGCAAGACAAACTTGCTAATCATTACATTATGTTGGGGGAAGACAGGGTAAGCAGTTTTATATGTTGCGACATATTATGAAACAAAGAGAATAAAGAATCGATCACACTATGATCGTATTTAAAAACGAAAGCTCATTAACCATTACACTACATAATACGCCATTCCAAAAGTATTAGGTAGAAGCAAATTTTACAAGCATATTTATTTTATAGTATTTTATTCAAATCAATTTTTGTAATATTATTCATCCAATATTTGGCATTCATCCACTCTACCGTCTGTGGCAATTGCGTAAGTGCGATTCAAGGTAGCGTGATATTGATTGAGGTTTTAAAGGCTTAAAGAAAGAAAGTGAGGATTATGAGTATATGTAGGATAGACAAACCTGTGCGTGTTGCATAATGGGACATAATTGCGAATTTACAGAAATACTATTCTTAATTGTCATTGTGTTTTCGTCGGCGTTCTCTGATCAAATGCCGACTTCAAAACCAGTTGAGCATTCAACTTTTAAGCAAGGAGCATTGATTTTTTTCTATAAATTCTTCGACATGCTGCCATCCCAATTTTTCTAGAACCGAATGTCAGAGAAATCTAAACTTATTTATAAATGGAACTTTGTCTGTGTTTGTGTCTGTGTGTGTGTGTCCGTTACCTATAGACTCCAAAACGGCTGACCCGATTTTCTTTAAAATTTACATAGTTGTACTATAAGCATCTGCGAGTGTTCTTAGCTAGGTTATGTGTTGAGGTACCCCAGATAAATATCGAAAATCGATAATCGAAAAAATCGGGTTATGGACGGAGTGGTCCAATTTTAATCAAATTTGATACACTCATAGACAAACACATAAGAAACGATAATCAGAAGTTTCAAGGTTACAGTTCTTGCAATAGTGCAGAAAATCGATAATACATATATATATATATATATATATATATATATATATATATATAAGGCAAAATGTTTGTGTGTGTGTGTCTGTTTATCTGCCTGTATATCTGTATTTTTTTCAGCCCTTCTATTTTAGTTTTTGTTTCGGGTTTGCCTCTAAGTTGGTATAATTGTAGTTCTTAGTCTCAGCCATGATACCATTTACTCAGAGGACTTATTTAGCCTTCAAAATTCAGATTACGACGAAAAAAATTTATTTGATATCGATACAAGGAAATCAAAATTTGACTTACATCCATTCATTTTTCTTTCAGTCTACGGTTTTGCTTTAACTGGAAACAACATTTTAGTCCTTCGTGCCAATGTTCAAATTGTCTGACCTCCAGGACCATGGATTGATTTTAAAGCTGTCATTACACCCGAGCAACGCCGGGCTATACTGCTAGTATAGGAATAGAAATAAACACTGTTTCCAGATCTGAAGAATTTCAAACGTGTTGAATAACTTCCCATTCCATTTAGACTATTATTTGCTGCATCCCATATTTTAAAGACGTTTTGTTAGTTTGTCGTAGGGGTCTTTGTAAAAATTACTCACGTCTCTTAACTCCATAAAAAATAAAAATGTTTTTTAATCTTATCATTGCCGGTAGAAATGCAACTTTATCAAATAAGACACTTGCAAATAACAGTTGAAACAGCAAAAAAATATTCAAATTACAAATACAAATACACGAGAAAAGCACTAGCAAAAAAAAACAAAAACAAATCCTTTGCGTAAAATTGTCAATGGCGGTCAACAGTTATCAGTTTCGTTTTGAAAATTCTCGATTAGAGGAGCAAATAAACGAATGAAGCAAGAAAGAAAAGGATTTATCTTCCCGAGTGCTCTTATATCTTGTAACGTTTGCCAGACTTCAATTCGAGCAATGAAGTATTTCTCAATTCTTCTTCTTTTTTAAATATTCTCATACCTTCTCGTCAAATCTCCCGAGATCCAGTTAAGGACTGCCTTTTTTGCGTTTTTTATTTATTTATTTATTTTGCTGCTTATTTGTTTGTTTGTATTGTTTATTTAAATGTCGAGATGATTGCTAGGAAAACATCCGAAAGCAAATGGCAGATATCAAGATGTGCGGTAACAATCCCATCAATGATTTTAAAAGGAAAATGCTATTTGTGAAAAAAATGTTAGAAGAAAGACTCTACTTGTGGCAATGGTCGCTCTGATCAGATCCGTTTTTTTTCTTTTAATTTTTGTTCATATTATTTTTGTTTTTAATTATAATAGTAATAGAAGCTGAGTAGGCTGTTGTTGAAACAGTAAACTGAAGCGATTGGAATAAAAAACAATATGAAATACAAAAGAAGTGGAATAAAAGGGTAGTGATTATAAAAATATTAAAAGTTAAGACAAAAATGGATTTTTAAAAACATTTTAGACGTTTAAAGAAATCGACCAAGAAGATGAAAAAGAATAAGAACGAGAAAAATTGTGTAGGCGAAAAGTGAGGAACAAAAGAAAGGAACTACAAACGAAGCACTTTTATAAACGAAGTGAAATGAAAAGCAGGAGAACATTGAGAAAAACGAGAAGAAAGTCGGAAAATGAAGAAGGGAAAAGGATGATAATGCACAGTAAAGAAAGAAAGAACAAAAGGAGGAAAATAAATTTTAATCAAAGAGGGAAACAAAGATTAATAATAAAAAAATAGACTAAAAAGAGAATAATATTTTTTCACGAGAAAGAAATGGAAAGATAGCATCCGGATAAAGCTGTAGTGATACCGACAGAGCAAAAGCGAGGGACCGGATGTTTGCTCTATACCGACCAAAAAGCAAATGAACAAAAGTCGTCTCTGCGCAGGTGTATTCGCACAGATGTTCCGGTTGAAAAATAAAAATTAATCAAATATCAAATTTCCATTTCGCGAGCTTACGCGAATTTTATTTTGGAAGCCCAGAATCAAATGAAAGTATGAAATCCAAAAACGAGCTGCTTTTAATCCAAAAGGCAGATATAAAAAGAGGATACAGACAGGACCCCAACAGACAGACAGGCGAGAGTAACCAGTGTCTCCCCTTGACTTAAGTCAAGCGGCTACTATGCTTGCCTCTTTCCTTCTTCACTGTCTCAAAAGTACTTACTGAGTTAAGGAGCGACTACTTCAAAGACATTCCTCACATACCTCCGCTCCCCACGTTCCTAAGACTTTTATCGCTTTCAGCTCATTATTTGCCATGAGCATTCTAACCTCCGTTGGACCTTTATATACAAGTATTGCTTCAATTGTAAAACATTAATTGCTATGTGTATATATAAATGTTATTTTATACTCAAATTGCCTTTCTTGATTTTATAATTATTTTTTACTTATAGTGGGCTATCTACCACAAGGCCAAATTCCGTTAACCTGCAACGGTGTACAATTACCCTTCATTACAACGGGAAAACAATAGATAAGCAACCCACTATAAAGCAAGGAAAACGGAATAGAATGAAAGAATTTTAAAAACGAAGAAGATGATGAAAAGGAAGAAAAAAAAACCTTTGGAATAAAATCGAATCCACGTAATAGGAGGTGAATGAAGGAAGAAAGGTCATTTGAATAAGAAGTAAAAAATGGCAAATGCAATGCGAGATGACAACAAAAATGAAGGAAGTGAATAAAAAAGATGAACAAGAAAAAATGATGGCTGTTATGGTTGTGGAACCCAGACTCACCTCAACATAGACTCACCCACTGCTATATTAATAGGTGCGTGATAGCAGCAGTGGGAAAATAGACAGTAGCACTGTACGCATGCTACTATGACACTGTCAGATTACTGCCTTCGGGCGGAGAACACTAACCCACTCGTAGTTCCGCCGAAGGGTAGAATCACGTCTGGGGAAAGACAGATATTTTTGGCCGGGCTGTATGGCCTGGAAGACCCACATTAAAAAGACCTTGTGCCACATTTCGCCTTAAGTGCGAAGGTGACTAAATACCGTAGCACTGTGCGCATGACCGCAGTCGACTACCAAGGACTATACTGGATTCGTAAGCTTTACTTATTTGTAACTTCTTCTTTGTAACCTTTTCTGTAAATACATCTTCCTTTAACCTACACCTCGTGTTCCGTGTTATATTTCTGTGGACACACTTTTGGCTCCGGATCTGTTATAGACAGTAACAAGAGAAATAATTACACGAAAAATGAAATTATAAGAAAATTAAGAATAAGCCTGATAAAAAAATCGGTTTAGGGTAGAGAGAAATAATATTATATATATTACGGAAATTAACGAAATGGTCTTTAAACACCAGACAATTTAAAATGATTTGTTTGAACATTATTTTTGATCGAAACTCGTATTGAAGTAGATATTTTGTTTTATAATCAAACAGTATATATATTTATTTCTACAGGCCTGATTATTTACGGTAAATTTTTGTTACGAAAACATGTGTTATTTGGCAGGATTCAAACCTACGACGCCTATCCACATAGGAGAAGCTACCAACTGATCCGGCACGTCTTATACTTCTCGATCACGAATGACCAACAGTTTTAAGAAGTTAAATCAAGCCTATATAACACAATTTTCGATTTAACGTAAATAACCATATCTACTCTGAAATGTACCGTAATGTCATCAAATGTAAACATGTTACGGAAATTAATCTTCGGTAGATATAAATATATATACTGTTTCATTATAAAACAGTATATCTACTTATATACGAGTATCGATTAAAACTAACGTTCAAACAAATCAGTTCATATATATATATATATATATATATATATGTAAACTTATCACTATACTCGTTTCGAAAAACCCTCCGAGTATATACGGGGAAGGAAAAATGGTTGTAAGAAAAGAAAGATCTAAGCACTTGAACATCAGTCAAAGTACGTAGCCCAAAGAAAAAACCTAGACGAGTAATCTATAACAAAAAAGGTGGTCAATACGTAAGCAGAGTAGAAAAAGTAAATAACCTAAAGAGCCAACAAACCTACCAAGGTTCCCTAAAGATCCAGTTAGGTGAAACCTTGGTAGGTTTGTTGGGTCTTTAGGTTATATATATATATATATATATATATATATATATATATATATATATATATATTGGAATGGGGATTTAAAACAGGAAGATGCAAAATTAAAAAATTTGTAGGGCCCACACCTACTTGATCAGCAAATATGCCGTTAGGTGAAGCCTTTTTAAGTATTATAAAAGGATGAACATAATCTTTCTCGACTTCATCCTTTCAACTTAAGATGTGGTAGAAGCATTTACATGGTCTTTGCTCTCACTTGGTATAACACCTCCCCACTTGACGACTGCTCTTTCACAAACCCACACATCACATTGACATACAGAGACATATAGAACTGCCTAGCAATTACAAGATTTTCACACACACACACACACACACACACACACACACACACACACACACTAACGCTCACACGCACACAGAAGTTCTGTCTGTCTGTCTGTCTCTCCCTCTGTCTCTCTTTCTCTCTCTGTCTCTCTCTTACTATTTCAAATGATTGTAATATTTCAAACACATTGAATGAAATGTTTATCACTGGTGTCCCCTTGGTACGAATTTGCACGAGATACTAGATTAGCAAGGAGGTCCCACACTTTTACAGTAAAACCGATAAAATGTAACCCAAATTTCTACTCCAATAGCTTCTTTTCTCGCACTTCCCACCTTTGAAATTCCCTTCCACATACTAGTTTCCCCGACAGCTAAAATCTCCAGGTGTTTAAATGTAAGGTCAATAGACACCTCCTAACACACTAACTCGCATCCATTCTCTCAAACACCCTTCCCATCTACATCTTTACCCGTCTATCACCCTCCTTCTGACATTTCCTATATCGAACCACTCTTTCTCATCACTTTCCCCCTATGTAACCCCCTGCGCAATAGTGGCAGTGGAATGCCTTGCTTGGGGTGAAACGATTAAAAAATATCTGCTCGTTATTTACATGAGAAACGTTTGGATGCAACTGCCTTAAGTAGTAGTTGCAACAAGAGTTACAAGTTACTCATGGCAATGAAACAAAAAGAAGTTATGAGGAGCTATGATCGCCACCCTCTTGAATGGACACAGCAATAGCAAATAACAGGCCAATATAGGTTTCACAAAATCTGCCAAATTATATTTTCATTTTGTCCTCATACGTTTTATTTCTTCATTCTTTCTCTTCTTGACGAAGAAAGAGTTAAAAGAGGGAAAACCATTAATAAAGGCAAGAAATAAAAAGTCATGCGAGAATGAAAGTCAGAGATATGAATAGAAAAAGAGGAAAATTCCTGTTGAATTTTAAAAAATACAGTGATTAAGGCAATAAATATGATTTAAAAAACCAAAAGAATGTTTAAAAAAACTATGACAATTCTTGGGAGATTTTCCTGGTTTTATAAAGATTCCTCTGTTGGTTTCCACCTTCCTTTGCCAAGTGTCGACGAGGATTAAATTTAATAAAAGATTCGATGTAGAAATCGATCGATCACTACAGACATTCAGTCACGCTCTAATATTAGACCTTTATTCTCTTCCTTCTCTTTTTCTTTTGGAGGATTTTCTTTCTTTCTTTTTTTATTAGATTAGCTTCTGCATGTCTCTCAGGTTTCAATTCTCTTTTATTTAGTCCTCTTCTATTTTTTTTTTTTTTTTTTTGCTTTCGTTTATGCACTCGTTTCTCGGTTGTCTTAGAAACCACCCCACTTTTTTCTTTTAAAGGTTTTTTCTAAGTCTTCGTTGTTTCAAGAAGTTTCTTTCGTCCTTCAACCGAAATATTTATTCCTCTTTTCTTCAAAGATATTCTATTTGTTTCTTTCATTAAACGTTATTTTTTTCTAAAACTTCGTTGTTTCAAGAGGTTTCTTTCGTCCTTCAACCGAAATTTTTATTCATCTTTTCTTCAGAGATATTCTGTTCTTTTCTTTCCTTTAAACGGTTTTTTCTACGTTGTTTCAAGAGGTTTCTTTCGTCCTTCAACCGAATTTTTTATTCATTTTTCTTCGGAGATATTATGTTTGTTTCTTCAGAGATATTCTCTTATTTTCGTTCTTTTAAACGTCTTTTCTAAGTCTTCGTTGTTTCAAGAGGTTTTTTCCCTTCAACCGAATTAATAATTCCTCTTTTCTTCAAGGATATTCTGTTCTTTTTGTTCTTTTAAACGTCTTTTTTAAGTCTTCGTTGTTTCAAGAGGATTCTTTCGTCCTTCAACCGAAATTTGTATTCAACTTTTCTTCAGTGACATTCTGTTCTTTTCCTTCTTTTGCACGTTTTTTCTAACTCTTCGTTCTTTCAAGAGGTTTCTTTTTTCTTTAATCAAAAATTTCTTCATCTTTTCTTCAGAGATATTCTGTTCTTTTCATTCTCTTAAACGTTTTTTCTAACTCTTCGTTCTTTCAAGAGGTTTGTTTTTTCTTTAATCAAAAATTTCTTCATCTTTTCTTCAGAGATATTCTGTTCTTTTCATTCTCTTAAACGTTTTTTCTAACTCTTCGTTCTTTCAAGAGGTTTCTTTTTTCTTTAATCAAAAAGTTCTTCATCTTTTCTTCAGAAATATTCTGTTCATTCATTCTCTTAAACGTTTTTTCTAACTCTTCGTTCTTTCAAGAGGTTTCTTTTTTCTTTAATCAAAAATTTCTTCATCTTTTCTTCAGAGATATTCTGTTCTTTTCATTCTCTTAAACGTTTTTTCTAACTCTTCGTTCTTTCAAGAGGTTTCTTTCTTCCTTAATCAAAAATTTCTTCATCTTTTCTTCAGAGATATTTTGTTCTTTTCTTTTCTTTTTAATTTTTATTTCTAAGTCTTCGTTGTTTCAAGAGGATTCTTTCGTCCTTCAACCGAAACTTTTATTCATTTTTCTTCGGAGATATTCTGTTTGTTTCTTCACATATTTTACTTCAATTTGTAATATATTTTTTACTAACTTCCATAATTAATTATTTATTAATTTCTTCCTTATTTAGCTATTTATCTAGACATAAAGTTTTAAAGTTATAATATATCCATAAGTTTGAACATTGTTTTTAATCATTACTCGCATTTGAGTAAATATTCTTTTTTTTACTCAAACGTTATATTTATTTCTACCGACCTGATTATTAAGAACAGAAAATCTACTCAAATACGAGTATCGATTAAAAATAATGTTCAAACGAATAATTTTATTATGTTAAACCATTTCCTTAATCTTCGGGATTTTCCGTAATATCCACAATTGTTTTATTTTCTTTCAGCTTTAACTCCAGGTAGTCTTTCACTGATTATTTTATTCTACTATTTGAGGAAACAAGATGGATTTGCCTGCGTGTATATAACATGGTGACTCCGAGTTGATTGTTTTTATTTTTATTAAGTGGCATATCAATATCTCTTGTTTATCTAATACCGAAATATAAATATTTTTCATGCGTTTGTTTTTATATATAATAATTTTTTAGTGATACAAGTCTTACTAATTAAGATGAGCATATATAACTTTCTCAACGGTATGCGCGTGTAATTAAATATAATTAAATAACATTCAATATAATTAACATAACTGAAATCAGGGGACCGTCGATGTTATGCCAGGATTTGTCATTGGAGGTCACAATTTGATTCAACATGAGGTACGCAGGTGATGCAGTGCTGATAGCATACATGAAAACGAAACTACAAGATCTCCTACAGAAGGTAGCTGAAGAGAGTGACAAAAGACGGCTTCAAATAAATTGCAAGAAAACCGAATGCATGGTCATCAGCAAAAAGGGCTGCCCAAAATGCCAAATACAGTTGGGAGATACTAAACTCAAGCAGGTACAAAAATTTAAATACCTGAGAAGTGTTCTGACAGAGGACGGAAAGTGTGACGGAGATATGGAGGCGAATTGGCATGGCGAAAGAAGCATTCCCGAAACGAACTGAGTATCAAGAAACAGGAAAATTTCGCTAGAAACAAAGAAAAGAGTTATGGATTGCTATGTGATATCAGTTCTTCAATATAGCAATTAATGCTGGACCATATCATCAAAGATGAAGGAAAAACTTGAAGCAATTTAAATATGGTTCTACAGAAGGATGCTGGGGATATCATGGATCGAGCATGTGAACAATTATGAGGTTTGGGAAAGGATAGAAAGGAAAAGGAAATTAATACTGAGCACCAGGAAGAGACAGCTAAAGTTCCTGGGACATGCAATGAGGAAGGAAGGCTTGGAGAACCTGATACTAACAGATCAGATAGAGGGAAAAATAGACCGGTAAGCAGCGGATAACATATTTGAAGGGCCTGAGCAGGTGAATAACAGAACGGGGGCTGCGTGGTGTTACAGAAGAAAGCGTGTTAAGAGCTACCAGGAGTAGGGAGACGTGGAGGGCCATGATCGTCTACCTCCTGAAAGGACAAGGCACAAAGAAGAAGAAGAAGAAGAACTGAAACTAAAACTCGGTTCTCAGATTGACAATTCCGAGCCACTATCTATTATAATAAACGCAAGTTTACAGCACTTAGTATTCCGAATCAGTCACCCATCCATGTACTAACTAGGCTCTAACCTGCTTAACCTTCTGTTAATATTTCTATTATCATTTGAAAACATTTATGTTAACACCTGCTTACATTTCTGTTACCATTTGTAAACATCTGTTAACCATTCTATTAACATTTTAAATATTCCTGTTAACATCTGTTTAATTCTGTTAAAATCTTTAAAGTGTAGCGGACAAGAAGTTAATTAAAATCAACTCTCGTCTTCACTTTCACAAAATATCACAATGACGTGTGAAATCCTGCTTTTTCCCAAATAGAAAAAGGATTGACTATCTGCTTAAAGAAAAGGTCGAAGCAAGATTTCGCAAGTGGGTGTTCAAATGATTTTGACCAATAGGAGCGACTAACAAGACTTGAAAGGACTTAGCGATCCAGTGCGAAACTCAAAAGGACATATAAATGACTTCGCAGCTCCAGAGACAAAGACGGGAGTAGCGAAAGAGAGACACACATCTAAAATGTAACTTCAAACTTCAAGCGACCCGGACATGCTACTAGAACATTTTGTACGAACTCTACCCTTAACCTCTTAATAATGCTTGTAACTGAACATTAATTTCTACAATTCTTGTTATTCATACTTTTAATAAATTTCTATTTTAACATTCAAAATGTATATTTTATTATTCCATTCTTCTAGATTAATCCACTCTTCTACACTAATCCACTCTTCTACACTAATCCACTCTTCTAAACTAATCCACACATTCCAACTGACAACCAACCTTCTGATAATAATTCTGATGATTATAACTCTGCATAAATCCTGTAAGCTGTAGGGAGTTTGATTAAGTATGACACAAGGCCAAATTAAAGAAGCATTAACAAACTCCCTACTCTACAAAAGATCTGTTAATCTTTCTTTTATTAGCTCCAAACATTTTCATTAACATCTGTTTAAAATTTTTTTTTCAGTAGATAAGTATTTCATTTCTTCTTCAAATTTTTTTTTTTCAGTTGTCTTACACTTTGTTTATTTTGTCGAAATGTTCTCTTCCATTCCTTTTTGCCTGATAAAATGTCCGGGTTTTCCTAATTATATTTATTTGGAATTCATTAAGTTTAATTTATATTACAACCAATTTAAATTTGTCTTTTTATTTCATTTTATTTTATCGGTGTTTCTTATTATTGTTATTTAATAATGTCTTGCCGTGATTTGCTAATTTCTGTAGAACTTTTGTTCCGTTGTCTTCTCTTTCTTACGTATTTTATTTCGCTCTGTTATCCATAAATATTTATTTCCTTTTTAGATTTCCTTTGTTTATTCTTTAAAAAAAACATTTTTATCTTTTAAGTTTTTAAATTTTCTTTTAATTTCTGCGAGAATTTTTCTCTTTTATTAAAGAATGTTCATTTTTGTTTTCTTTTAAAAATATATCTTTCCGTTCGGCCAGAAAATTATCTGTCAATTGTTTTCTTTCTGAATATTTTCTTTTTGTTTCATTTATTATTTTCCGTTTACTTCTTTTTATTGGTTTTTTCTTTCTTTCGTTGTTTTCCCTTTACACTCTTGCTTTTGCGTGAAATGGTATAACAAAAAAATAAGAGGCTATTTTTGTTTATATTTGCCGTAAGAACTTCGTCGTTGGTAACGCGATTCATCCATAGTATTCATAGTAAAACAATACCACTGTTGTCTCAAATATTCATCAGTGAAGAAATTGACCACATTCCAAACCATATAAAAGGATAGATGGATAGTTGTTGTGGGATCACTCCTTTTTCTATACAAGAATGGACTCGCTTAACGTGTACATATAATCCTGCCTATACAGAGAACGGAAGTCAAGTACTTGCACTCTACTACGACACTGTCAGCACTCTGCCTTCGGGTAGAGGGCGCTCTCTGCTTCCGAGCAGAGAGCAATAACCCACTAACGAAGGGTAGAAGCACGACTGGGGAATAATAGACAGACATTTTTTGGCTGGGCCATATAGCCCGGAAAGCCCAGATATAAACTGACCATGTGTCATATGTTGCCCTTACTGGGAGGGACAGCTAAATAATGTCGAGTACTTGCACTCTACTACGACACTGTCAGCTCTCTGCCTTCGGGTAGAGAGCACTCTCTGCTTCCGAGCAGAGAGCACTACCCCAGTCGTGGTTCCGAAGAAGGGTAGAATCACAACTGGGAAAAAATAGACATTTTTTTGGCCTGGCTATATGGCCGGGAAGACCCACAATAAAATGACATTGTGTCACATCTAGCCTTGCGTGAGAAGGTTGGTAAATACCGTTGAGTAATTGTACACTACTATGACACTGTCAGCTCTCTGTCTTCGGGTAGAGAGCACTCTCTGCTTCCGAGCAGAGAGCATTAACTCAATCGCGGTTCCGCGGAAGGGTAGAATCACGACTGGGGAAAAAATAGACAGATAATTTTGGCCTGGCTATATGTACGGGAAGACCCAAAATAAAAAAACCTTGTTACATCTAGCCTTGCATGGGAAGGTTGGTAAATATCGTTGTAAATACCGTTGAGTAGTTGTACTCTACTATTGACACTGTCAGCTCTCTGCCTTCGGGTGAAGAGCACTAACCCAGTGTGGGTTCCGCCGAAGGGTAGAATCACGACTGGGGAAAGATAGATATTTTTGGCCGGGCTATACGGCCCGGAATACCCACATTAAAAAGACCTTGTGTCACATTTCGCTTTAAGTGGGAAGGTGGGTAAATATTGTTGAGTAGCTGTAGTAGTTGTAAAGCAGTTGCTTATTTGGTCAGTAAGTTAGTGCAGTGTTAGTTGGAGTTGTTTGGATATAGACTCATTACCCTGACATACTATTTCACTTCAAGACTGTATATAATTATTCCTACTAATAGTATTCCTGAATTGACTAACCCGTGTTCCAGTTTGTATATCTTATTCAATATAACTTACATTTTCTATCTCCATATCTGTTTATGCTATTTATTATTTTGTGTGGTTTCTCACCCGGAAACCACAACAATAATTATTCAACACATTTGTCCTAGTTTATAATAAAATGCTCCAATTTTTAGGCAGTCAAGTGTCATATGTGATACACGCTAGGGAGAAGCAAGGATATATAACCTAATTTGTCTTGTTATTTAATCTATAGCTGGAGGGAGAAAAGACAAATATAATTTCCCAAGGATATTAACGCGTAAGTGAATCTAGTGAAGTCAACTAGAATTTGAACTTGGCTCTTCGATTTATCGTTCCGAGCCACTATCTAATGCACCACAAGGCATATCGTGTTCTTAGCAGTCAGTTAAGTGCCGTACGTGATAAACACTTGGGCAATCATGTCTTGAAAGAGACATGACTGACTGGGCAGAAAGTTAGCCCGCAGTAGGTTGCCATTGCTCTCTGTGGTAGACTGATTGACAGCCAAAGCTGTAGAACCCAATCTGTTCTGTTATTTAACCCATAAGTGGAGGGAAGAGATGGATTAATAACTTTCCCAAGAGTATTTGTACGTAAGTGAATGCAAGGAATTCAACTGGTATTCGAACTCCCCGATTGTTCCACCATAACGTACATCCACAACTTTCTTAGTACTTAGCATAGTTTTTATAAGATACCTTTTTGTAATCCCAGTTAATGTTCGGACTAAAGTAGTAAATATAACAGATTGACTGCTAATTTGCAGCTGTCGTGGGTGCATGTTTCATTTTAATATTTTGGTTAGGATTTTAGCTCGGATAAAAGTGTGCGTTCTTAATACTGCTTTTAATAATTAGAAAAGTGTTTGAATTAATGCTGATATCACTTTTTAGTACTATGTCGCTTTAATTTCGAGCAGCTTTTCCCTATATTTATATATTTTTTTTCATTCGTGATGATGTTTACGTGATATTTTAAAAGAGAAAACAATTCTTCATCAGAGATTTATCGATAATTTTCTTTTTTTAGGACTTCCGGTAATTTAATTAATATTCGCTTTAGCCTGTTCTCACGTTTAACATACGTCTGGATTTTTGATATTATCTTCTTCTTGTGTCATTCCGTCTTTAATTCCAAATTTTACACATTCCCATATTAACTTTTTGTTGTTATCCTTTAATTAATATTCGCTTTAGCCTGTTCTCCCGTTTAACATACGTCTGTATTTTTAATATTATCTTTTTCTCGTGTCATTCCGTCTTTAATTCTATATTTTACACGTTACCATATTAGCTTTTTGTTTTTAATTAATATTCGCTTTAGCCTGTTCTCACGTTTAACATACATCTGTATTTTTAATATTATCTTTTTCTCGTGTCATTCCGTCTTTAATTCTATATTTTATACGTTCTCATGTTTCACGTTTGGTTTTGGTTTTTTAATTAATATTCACTTTAGCCTGTTCTTACGTTTAACATACATCTGTATTTTTAATATTATCTTTTTCTCGTGTCATTCCGTCTTTAATTCTATATTTTACACGTTCCCTTATTAGCTTTTTGTTTTTAATTAATATTCGCTTTAGCCTGTTCTCACGTTTAACATACTTCTGTATTTTTAATATTATCTTTTTCTCGTGTCATTCCGTCTTTAATTCTTTATTTTACACGTTCCCATATTTCACGTTTCGTTTTTTTTTAATTAATATTCACTTTAGCCTGTTTTCACGTTTAACATACGTCTGTATTTTTGATATTATCTTTTTCTCGTGTCATTCCGTCTTTAATTTCAAATTTTACACGTTACCATATTTCACGTTTAGTTTGTTTTTTTTAATTAATATTCGCTTTAGCCTGTTCTCACGTTTAACATACTTCTGTATTTTTAATATTATCTTTTTCTCGTGTCATTCCGTCTTTAATTCTATATTTTACACGTTCCAATATTTCACGTTTTTTTTTTAAATTAATATTCGCTTTAGCCTGTTTTCACGTTTAACATACGTCTGTATTTTTGATATTATCTTTTTCTCGTGTCATTCCGTCTTTAATTTCAAATTTTACACGTTACCATATTTCACGTTTAGTTTGTTTTTTTTAATTAATATTCGCTTTAGCCTGTTCTCACGTTTAACATACTTCTGTATTTTTAATATTATCTTTTTCTCGTGTCATTCCGTCTTTAATTCTATATTTTACACGTTCCAATATTTCACGTTTTTTTTTTAAATTAATATTCGCTTTAGCCTGTTCTCACGTTTAATATACGTCTGTATTTTTGATATTATCTTTTTCTCGTGTCCTTCCGTCTTTAATTCCAAATTTTACACGTTCCCATATTTAACTTTTTTTTTTGTTTTTTTTTTTTGTTTTTTTCATTCGTTTATCTTTCTGCAATTCCTACTTTTACTCCTACTGTTTTCATTTCTTTTTGTCTTATATTTTTCTTGTAGTTTCTTTGCTTATTCACAAAGTCTTTTCTTTATGATGTCGCCATTTTGGTTTGATGTCTATTTGAATATTTTGATTTGAGGTTTTAACTTATTTAAAAAGAAACTAATATTTTGTTTTAAATTCTACACGTGAATGTTTTCATCATTTAATTTTATTGAACCTCGTCTAATCTCTCATCGGATTTTGGTAGAATAATAACCGAAAAAGAATCGACTTTCTGGTAATCAAATTCTGTCGTTTTGATCGGATACATTCGTCTTTATTCCTCCGGAAATCCTCAAACAAATAATAGACATGGAATAGAATCTGGACTTCTTCTGTGTCTGGAAGAAGAAAAAGATAAAAAAGACACTTCGCTAAAAAAAAAAAATGAACTTCTCTGTAACAAATCAAGTTTATCCCAGGAGACATCAGGAAAAATATCGTATGGCGACGTAGCAGTAAGTGGAGACGATATGAAGATGGATTAATCAGTTTCAGAAGAAACGGTTAGTGGAAAATAAATTCTGTCTCTGATTTAATTTCATTTGTATTTCGATTGCAAGGGAGGACGTAATGCCATTTAGCATAAGTCCCAGACAATTGAAATGTCGGCCATTCGTAGTTTTATGACTTCGAAGATATAAAATGATAGAATTCTTAAACGCTGTCGTTCTTTGATTTGCACTTACTGCAAACATTCTAAATTAACAAGGTCAACAATATATAACCATTGATGATGTAATGGTAAAAAAATTATGTGTGGTTTATCTTAATTGACTACCCATACTTGATTTTGATACATTTTTAGTGAATATTGAGAATGCTTGTACCCAATGCATGAAGTCTAAACAAATTTGCTCTTCTTTGAAGAAATATCATATATCATCTGAAGTTTAAAAAATTTAGATGTGACCAATACCAATTTCTGTAAGCTTGAATACGTAATTAGCCCTTGGCAATCATGAGTACAAAAGAGATATCGTTGTCCAAGTGATAAGGTAAATGAAACATTTCTTCCCATGAATTTGGTGAAGGGTTGCGTCCTTCAGGAGCCAATAATAATAATAATAACAACAACAAAAACAACAACAACAACAACAACAATAATAATAATAATAATAATAATAATAATAAAAATGTGGAAATTGAAAACAAGAGTTGTGCCAGTGATAGTAGGTGCACTTGGAATGATAAAAAATGGAACAAAACAACACATTGAAAGAATCCCTGGAAACCCAAGCTTAAGAGATTTACAAAAAATTGTCTTATTAAGTACAGCCCACACACTAAGCTGGACTTTGTCTATGTAATGCTAGGGATGATAGGGAAGATAGAAAAACATGAAATGGAGTCATAACAACACGCCACGGCCTGCCTTAGGTCTCCCTGCAGACTTAGTTGGTAGTGAGACCAAAGCAGAAATCGAAATTTGATGAAAAATGACATAATAATAATAATAATAATAATAATAATAATAATAATAAGAAGAAGAAGAAGAAGAAGAAGAAGAAGATAAAGGCGGAATTATCACATAGCATCCGAAGATAAACAACTTAGATATTTGACCAATACCAATTTCTGTAAGCTTGAATATGTAAATACCCCTGGGCAATCATGAGTAGAAAACAGATGTCGTCGTCCAAGTGATCTTGTGTCAGCGCGATAGGATAGATGAAACATTTCTTCGCATGAATTTGGTGAAGGTTTTCGTCCTTCAGTAATAATAATAATAATAATAATAATAATAATAATAATAATAATAATGAGAAGAAGAAGAAGAAGAAGAAGAAGAAGAAGAAGAAGAGAAAAGAAAGAGGAGGGAAAAGAAGAATCGTCCTTCTGGAAGTATAAGGAATGTTTGTTGGCTCTAAATGTAAATATCTTAGATGGGGTTTATATTACTCACTCTACGAGTATATTTTATTTCTTTTCCCCTGTTAGTCATTGTCACGTGCATGGCCACGTATCTGACGGCCATGCATGTGATTTTGGGAGAAAAGACTCAGAAAGTCCGAACCCGATTTCCTGCTTTCGTTCACGTTCTCTGCCTAATTTCCATTGGAATAGCCGAAAAGATCCGCAAAAATTATAGTTTCTGGAAACGGATGACACTGATGACGTCTTCACATTGTCAAGTAATAAATCCGGGCAATTTTCTCTGTGCCCGGTGTTATTTTAGCATCAGCTACGGCCCTGGTCACATGTGTATATGTTTTGTCCTCGTCTGGCTCTAAAGAGCAAGAACCGATAATGGATTAGTCGTTCATTGTTTTAATTTTCTATATTTTTCGTACTCAATTTTACGAGGAGTAAAATCTTTCTGTTCTCTTTCTATTCCTTTTTATAAGCAGCTAGAAAATATCATACAAAACTATTCGGCCAATGAAAGATCTGAGATGAAAAAAGTAATGATAATATACAAATTATTTTCTAAATACAAATTCTTCTATCTTAAGAATAATGAGTATAAGGTACCCTGGCAAGTTATTGGAACTGAACATTAGCTTGACATTTTACACTAAAATCATTGCCAAAATCCGTGTTGCAACAAAGATGAAAGTTGAGAATTTGATAGGGAAAATGATTCAACGAGCCAGGTAGCTATTAATTTTCTCCAAACTGTGTTGAAAAGATCCAAAAGACGTTTGCTACTATTGGAATAGTTTTCACTGCAAAGTAAATCGTAAGACACCAAAATTGAGATAAAAGAAAGATTATTAGAGTTTCAATTCAATTCAAAATTACCTGTTAAAAATTGAAGAACGAATGCTGTCATAACAAGGGTGTTTCGATTGATAGAGTACGCTGTATTATGAAAGATAACTTGAATGGGCATATTAAAGCGAAAATAAATCAACACTAACTAAAAACATTCCAGCAGGAAACGGAAGTCATCAAACGAACGTCTAACACAGGATGCAAGAAAGTGAAAAAAATTAATTTTTATTTTAATAAAGAGAGAAATATTTCATGGTGAACAATTGGCGTTGTATCGAGAGCAATGTTTTATAGCAACCTAATCACTGAAAACTATATTATTGTTGATATGTCCCGGAAAGGGATATATATTAAGACGAAGTTGTTAATTGGTTAAGACAAAATTAACCTGTTAAGTTAATCTAGTACGTAGACGTAATCGTCGTATGCAGTATTCTGAGACGTAGGCGTAGTCAGTAGATGTAGTAGATCTCTAGCAGAAGATCTCTAAATCTCTCTCACTCACTCTGGATGTCCTTGCCTTCGTCTGTATTTATGGCTGGCACCAGCCAATCACATTCCAGTGAGGGGGAAACCAGAGTGTATACATATGCTTTACTTATTCATTACATCAAAATCAAACTCCAGTTCAGTTTGCAATATAAAAATGAAACGTTTCCCGATAATAATGACCCGATTTTTAAAATGTTTGCGTGTGTGTTTAGTTAGTTATGTGGTTTAAGCAAATGTAATCGAGTAAGTCAATCTAGTACGTAGACGTAATCGTCGTATGCAGTATCCTGAGACGTAGGCTTAGTCAGTAGATGTCTCTCTCTACACCTCTCTCTCTACACCACCTCTCTCTCTCCACCTCTCACTCTACACCTCTCTCTCTCTCTTCACCTCTCTCTCTCCACCTCTCTCACTCCACCTCTCTCTCCCTTTATCCTTACCTTCCTTTACCACTCTCTACCCCTCTTTACGTCCTTGCCTTCGTCTGTATTTATGGCTGACACCAGCCAATCACATTCCAGTGAGGGGGAAACCAAGGTCTATACATATTCATTACATCAATTCTACGGTCTAATTTTTTGCCAAAGTTAGAAGATGGAGACAATTTCAATGTCACAATGCTCCTTACCACACATCACGCGTAACAAAAATGTTTATTAAGATATTCAATGTTTGGAAAATTGCCAGGCACAAAATCCTGATTTCAATACAATTGAGGCATTGTGGTGGGAAACAGAAATTGTGCTCTAACAAAAAATACGTCATCTCCAAGAGCTTTGTGATCACAGCAAAAAAAAAAAATGGAAAAATAATTTCCAGTAGTATGTTAGATCCAATCAATGGCATATATTAATGATATATATATATATATATATATATATATATATATATCGAATGAAAAAAAGGCTATACCAAATATAGAAACTACAACACTTAAGGGCTTTCAAATGCGTATGTTGTCATATATGGTCAGGTGCCCCTACTGTTCGTCTCAGTGTTCTCGACAGGCTCCAAAGGAAAATCTGTAATGTGATTGGTCCCGACATGGCAGTACGACTCCAACCACTTTCTTATCGGCGGGACGTGGCTTCCCTCTGTCTCTTCTATAAAAAATGTCATGCCTTCTGCCCTGACGAACTTAAATCACTGGTGCCCGCTCCACAAGAATTTACTCGGGCAACCAGACTGGCAACAAGGTCTCACCCTTTTGCAATTAGATCAACTAAATGCAGAAGACAGCTCAACTCCAGCACCTTTATTTCTCGTGCTTCCCTTTTGTGGAACTCCCTTCTATATATTTTTTTTCTTGACGGCTACAACCTGAAGGAATTAAAATGCAAAGTCACTTTCCATCTCTTATACACTTAACTCCAGCATTTTCTACATCACTCCATGTATCTTGTTCTTTTCATTTCCCTATGAGTTCACAACTGGTTTCACTCCTGTGTTCACATCCTTCTCTTATCCTTTCTGTTTTACCCACTACAGCTGGTTCGTCTTTGTCTTCACTCTGCTTCTGCCGAAAACTTTAACTCTATTATGTAGCTCCCTGCACATCAGTGGCAGTACCGCTTTGCTTGTGGTGAAATGATTTTTAAAAAGCATATTGAAATGGATAGCATTTGTAACGCGAAGTTCCATGTCAAGATGTTGACGTTGCGCACTATTTTTTAAAAAAGTGTCAGAAAGGAAACCGCCATTAATACCGGAAGAAAGCTAATATATGTTTTAATAAATTTCAGCCGAAAGTATCACTGACTGCTCGGTCTGTGAATGTAGGATGTTTTCTTATAAAGAAACGGATAATATTATCTAAACTTATTTATATATGGAACTTTGTCTCTGTGTGTGTGTCTGTGTGTGTGTGTGTGTGTCCGTTACCTATAGACTCCGAAACGGCTGAACCGACTTTTTTGAAAGTTTACACAGTTGTACTATAAGCGTCTGCGAGTGTTCTTAGCTAGGTGTTGTATCGAGGTACTCCCGATAAATATCGAAAATCGATAAACGAAAAAATCGGGTTATAGAAGGAGTGGTCCGATTTTAATCAAATTTGATACACTCATAGACAAAGACATAAGAAACGATATTCAAAAGTGTCAAGGTTGCAGTCCTTACAATAGTGCAGAAAATCGATATATATATATATATATATATATATATATATAAGGTAAGATGTTTTCGTGTGTGTCTGTTTATCTGCCTGTATGTCTGTATTTTTTCAGCCCTTTTATTTTAGTTTTTGCTTCGGGTTTGGCTTTAAGTAGGTATAATTGTAGTTCTTAGTCTCAGCCATGATCCCATTTACTCGCAGGACTTATTTAACCTTCAAAATTCAGTTTACAACGAAAAAACGTATTTGATATCGATACCAGGAAATCAAAATTTGACTTACATTCATTTATTTTTCTTTCAGTCTACGGTTTTCCATTAACTGCAAACAATTATTGCTTTTTAGTCTTTCGTGCCAACGTCCAAAGAGTCTGAGCTCCAGGACCATTAATATTGAGAAGAAAGAGGACGTATACTACATTTAGATGCCACCCCAAAGACAAGGGAGTGAAAAAAGCAAGACTAGAATAGAATAGGCTGCTCGGTCAAGGTATACCGACTATTTCATTATGAGGAAGTTGATAATATGATGATTACTATTAGAGTTAAAGAGAATATTACTACACTTTCAGCCCTGTCTGATGGCTTAGGAGCGACAAAAAACATAACTCGAGATGCACTGTATTTATAGTGTATATTATTTTCTAAACATATACTGTTAAATATAAGAGACAATGAATGTCTATTATGTTTAATCAAGAGCCGATCTAAACATCGTATTTTGGCTTTAATTTCAGGTGAAAATAACGACAAAAATTCACCAACATTTGGATCATTTTTTATTGATTTGCTTCTAAGCTTTCGGCTCACATGAGCCATCTTCAAAGAGGTTACAGGAACGTTAACATAAAACATCCACCATCAAATATGATTTTATCTTAAGTTGACATAAAACTTTGCTAAGCAACGATAACAGTTACCAAACTGAAGACGCAGTTCGTAAATTTGTAAATTCGTAAATATGACGTCACACCGCACGAGAGCTCGAAATGATAACAGAACCATATATTTAAATGAAATGTAATGTGTTATGACCAGATTGAAATGTGATTTTATTTAGTGTGGGTTGTTTTGATTTTATGTAAATGGCCTCCAATATCTCAAGTTTTCTTTTACTGTGTGTATGAGTGAGTATTATTGTATTGTTGACTAATAAGGTATATTATATATAACTGTATAATTTTATATAATTGTATAATAGTGTAACATTTATGTAACATTAATAGTTACGTATAATAATAACATTATTTCTTTTTTTAGAATTTGAGAGAGACAAAATATAAAAGATTAAGCTTCGGGAAAAAAACTCGCCACGAAGACAAAAATCACGCACGAGAAATAAGTTCCTTAACTTACACTCCGTATCTATTTTACGCCATAAAAAATAGTCCCCTCTTTATGTAAATATAACTAAAAGACCGCAAGTTATGTTAAATCGAGGCTCATTTAATCTACCCACAGAGAGAGAGAGAGAGAGAGAGAGAGAGAGAGAGAGTTGAAATAAAAATGTAAACAAAAAAAAACATCAAATCTTTGCTATAATTCGATTCGGAATAATTCTTTAATAATCTTTGGTTTCTTGCAAGAATTATTTCCACAAATATTGGGTTTATCCCGCAAATAAAATGTTAATTTCAGATTTTCGTCTTCGCTTCCAGCATTTTCTTGATTTCCTCTGAGAATCTCCATGTTATTTATTTCATTTTCTTTGTCGTTTTTTTTTTTTCCTTTTTCTTAAGGGTTGATGTATTTTATTCATATATATATTTTATGATTTTATAAATGCTTGATTCATCTTTTTGGATCACTTCTAAATATAATGTGTTCTCCTGATTTTGTAATATCAATGTCTAATATTTATCGATTAAAAATAATATCCGCCCTGAAATGTACGAAAAGTCGGTCGATTTGTACGGGCGAAACCAAGAGGGAATCAATGTTCATTAATATTTAGTTATGGGAACGGATTACATTCGAGTGATTTTCCTTCTCCTGCGCTTCGCTCTCCTCTCTTTTTTATTAATGTATTTATGGTCATCATCATCATCATTTTCATCATCATCATCTTCGTCGTACATCCTTGCTCATTATTTTCTTTGATAGTGTAGCTATAGGGAGATGGTTAAGGTTATTTTCAAATCGGCCTTGTGTCATACATAACCAAACACCCTAGAACTTACAGATTTTATCCAGAATTAACAGAAGGTTGTAAGCAGGTTGGAATAAAAATTTATTAATTAAAAGAACAACATGAATTTTGTAGAAGTTAATGTTCAGTGAGAAACAAGTGGTTAGTTAACAATATCAAGAATTCGTAGTAGTAACTTGTTGGAAAGAATATATGCGTATAGGCAGGAACGTATGTGTGTATGTATGAGTGTTGTTGTTGGATAGGAGTGTTTTTAAAGTTATCGCTCACGGTGAATGGTGAAAAGGCAGAAGGTGAGTGGTGAACGATGAAGAAGTAGGAGGTGAGAGGTGAGAGATAAAGATAGAGACAATAATAATAACGATTGCTTGACGTTTGTCAAGGGTACGTGTTAATTGCTTGTCATCTCTGACTCGACGGTCGAGCTTGCTCAGCTTTTATTTCGTTTGGGAATTCACTTCCGGATGTGATTCCGGCCTTTCTATTAGACGACAAACATTTTGCATAGAGTTGTGAAATTTCACGTGTTTTGTGAGTGTTACGGAAAGTTTGTAAATTCGAGAAAATTCGTTTATTTCTAACAACGAGTCAGATTTTAATTTTTAAATCTAGAATTTGTTTTGTTCACTAAAATAGAACTAGAAAATAGAATCCATCATAATAGATGAGCATTATCTTGAACGGCCACTCTTCTACATCTTTCTATATGAATGGGGGTATCTGCTAGAGCTCTATCCATTAGCATACATTGTTCATAATTTAATCCAGTCTTAATAAGATAAGTCTGATAAGTTTTAAAAAGTCAAAGTGTCTGCACCTCATCATACTGTTGGTAAATCGAGCAAGAAATGGCTTGTTTATTTTAACGTCTTCACAAATACACCGGCTTCTTTTAATCACCTTACATTACTTTTGAAATTTCCATCGGCATGACAGATGCTAACCTCCAGGAGAAAAAAATGTGCCTCGCTCGATGATATCGAATCACTTGCGACATCAGCTGAAATAAAGGAATGTTTATTCTGTCGTGCTAGACTCAGTTTCCTTATATATTTATAAGGTTACCATTTGTCTGTGCATTAACTATTACTGCTACACATTGTCTAGTGATCCTGCTACGTAGCTAGAGATTCGTCACAAAATACATTGAAAAATCCAAAATGTCATGATCTGTCCTCGCTTTTCTACCGTCGTAACATATTTTCTTGTGTCTTTTCTACAAATATTTTCGGGGCAACTATTCGAATACGCCATTTTCTTTCATATCTCGATTTAATTGGATTCATGAGGTTGTTAGAAAAATAATAGCCAATTTCAGAAACATAATTTTATTCTCAAACAAATAACTATAGAAACGTTAAAATTAGCCAAAATACGAGCCTTGAGGATTTATGCACCTCTAACATCGGTCGACGTTGATAAGACGTTATTAGCTATGACGCAACGAAATCTTTGAAATGAAGAAAAGTATCATTAGTGTTACAAAGAAAGGGCATCGAGCACACTTCAAAACGCCTAAGTGTTGTTTTTCATTGAGATCATGAGGAATCAATTTATCGAGCTTTTTCACCTTGCCAATACTCGGCAAATGGCGTGAAACTGCTGCAGTGTTGACACCAAGCATCTGAGACATTTTCTCTGATACATAGTTTTTACTCAACAACTGCTTGCAATTGTTTGTGGCCAAAACTGTATGACCGTCTTCTACTTTCTTCATTCTCAAGGCTTTCATCACCAGTACAGCATTTCTGGAACAACCTTTGTATTACTTGTGAACACATCTCCCGATTCTCCGTTGATATTGGCAGATGTTTGGGAGACTCATATATATATATATATATATATATATATATATATATATATATATATATATATATATACCCAAATGAATAAGAAACGAAGAAAAAAAAATTTTGTTGGTTGGTTAGTTTTATGGCATATCAACCTCGGCGGGTCATTTATTGCCAAGAAAAGTTTTTTATTAATTATTGCTGGCAATACCTTTTTCTTTCAACAATTTATTGTTGTTTTTTATATAAGTTTTTGTGTCTAGTAATACTTTTTCTTTTGAAGTATCAAGATTCATTGGGATTTGTTTTTAAGGGCAGGGACTCCAAGTCCTACCCTTGTTATTTAACCCATAACTGGAGGGAAGGGACAGATTAATACCTTTCCCAAGGGTACTAGTGCTTAAGTGAATGCAGGGTATTCAATTGGAATTCGAACTCGGCTCACAGATTTCTCTTTCCGAGCCGATATCCACTACACCACAACGCACATCCGTCACTAAACGCTTACAGCACCTGGTATTCTCAAGCGTTCACCCATCTAAGTACTGACCAGGCTCAACGTTGCTTAACTTCGGTGATCGAGCGAGAACCGGTGTATTCAACGTGATCTGGCCGTAAGCCGAAAAAAAATTTAACAACGTTCAGAACATAAATTTAAAACAGTGCTCAATATAGAAATAGAGCTATGAATATTTATTATAAGTTATAGTTTAAAACATCTACAAATTATTATCTGCTACAAACTGTACATTTTGTTTCGACATTGAAAGGACAATGTCTCATCAGGTAGTATGAAAAGTAAATGGAAAACTCTTTACCTTATATTAGCGAATTATGTGTGAGAGGTAGTTGTGGTGGAAAATGGAAAATCAGAGTTGTAAGTTGTAAGTTAAAATTTGAACGAAAAGAAGATAGAGGGAGAGGAGAAAGGTGATTAATGGACGTGTTGAAAATTTTATAGACAGATTTAACGGTAGATGATAAGGTATGATCCTTTACAGCCTTAATGGCCAATCCTTTGGGGTTAACAAAAGAAAAAATACGGAAATGTATATGGGGTTGTGGAAAGCAGGAGAGGATGCACTAAAAAGAGGATAGGAATTGCTGTTTGGTAAACATTTTTATGAGTGATTTGTAGGACTACAAATATGTTTGCATTTAAATTTAGTTTTTATAATTGATATATTTTTTATATTTAAACTTAATTTAAAATTTATCTGTTTTTTATATGAAACTTTAATAACATAACAGTTTGTAGTATGAAATAAAGGTAAAATTCGAGGTAGGAGTGTTGTTAATACTATAAAAGTTTATCGTTTCTAGAGATCTTAACTTTAGCTTTTGTAATTTTAGCATGATTTTAAAGTTAGTTCTTTTATGTGTTTGCAGTTTTCTGTGGATTCATGCCTCTTATTTAGTAATATGTTGCTCCTCATGTATTTAATGACGTCCATTTTTCTTGAAGAAAAAGTAAACATGGTTTCTTTACCGATTTAGATGTTCTGACCTGTTTGAGGAATTTCCATTTAACTTTAGGTGTTTTATTTTCGTTTTTTAACTTCCAAGATATTTAGAAAGTGATGTCATATTTTGTTTGTCCTTGTTATTGATGGATGAGAGGTGATTGTAAAAGCGCTTTTTAAAAACGTTCATTGTGTTTCTGATATAAATTTTAGCATCTTTAGGATTCTCCATAGATGAAATCGAACACATATATACCAGGGATTTTGGTAAGCATTTATTAGGTATGGGGCATTGGTTCGGGTTTCTTCAATTACAAAAGTTATTTTTATGGGGTAAACTTGTTGTATGCATTCAATATTTTACTGTTATGTAATTTATATATATATATATATATATATATATATATATATAAATTGTTGGAGCAGCTATAATTGAGTTTTATTTTATTCCTATTTTGGTTAAAGGGTTATTTTGGGGGAAATGTTTATTTAATAATTACATGTATTGCAGTTTTATCAATAAAAGAATAAAGAAATTTTAGGGCAATTCGGACGAGTTCATCTTTGCTTTCTTGCTTTGTAAAATTTTGCAAAGTAATAATAAAAAAAAAAACATTTTATTTTCATTTGGCCATAAATACTAAAGATAGTATGAAACAAATCATTTCTATTAAAAAAACTGGCCTGGCCTTATAATTAGGCCTGGTAGTATATATATATATATATATATATATATATATATATATATATATATATATATATATATACGTGTCTGCATAATAATCCAATTAACTAGCGATGACCAATATAGTCCTTGAATATTAATGCCTAATACAGAAAAGCATTTCCTGTCATAAATCTAATACTTGTATTGGCTACATTGCCACCACATTCTTAGACGCCTTATGTGTCCATTACCAAACAAAACTGCTATAAATAACATTTACTAACCCATAAATTACAAGATCTAAAACACAAGAATTCTGTATAAATCACGATATCAGAAAGATGACGCTATTTGAACGGACTATATATCAAACTTTCTTTCTGGTATCAACTCTATATTATTCAGTAGTGAAAATTGAGTGTTGACAGTTTTTCGTTTATATTAAGACTACCAGTATAGCCCGGCGTTGCTCGGGTGCTATGAAAGATTTAAAACTAATCCATGGTCCTGGAGCTCAGGCTCAGCTTAAAGAATATTTGTGTGAAGTTTGGTGAGAATCGGATAAAAATTGTGGATTTGTATAAAGGACATACAGACAGATAAACAGACTCACGTACAAACATTTTACCTTATCTATATATATATATATATATATTATCTATTCTCTGCACTATTGTAAGAAGTTCAACCTTAAAACTGCTGAATATCGTTTCTTATGTCTTTGTCTATGGGTGTATCAAAATTTGATTAAAATCGGACAACTCCTTCTATAACCCGATTTTTTCGATTATCGATTTTCGATATTTATCGGGGGTACCTCGACACAAAACCTAGCTAAGAACATTCGCAGATGCTTATAGTACAACTGTGTAAATTTTCAAGAAAATCGGTTCAGCCGTTTCGGAGTTTATAGGTAACGGACACACACACAGACACACACACAAAGTTCCATTTATAAATAACTTTAGATATTCGCGCGAATTTCATTCGCGCGCATCATGTGAAAGCTTGGAATAAACGCCCGTTTTCAAAAACAAGACAAAATAAATTACTAGTAAAAGTCAAAACATGAATGAAAATAACAAGACCAGTGACAAAAACCAACTTTAGAAGTATCGAAAGCGTATAAAAAACAAAAGATAATGGATAATTTTTTATTCCTTAATTCCAACAAAACGAAAATATGCTAAGATCCTGGAAAAACTTAATAAAAACATCATTAAATCTTCCATGTCGACCGTATTTTATGACGGTTGTTTGAGAGAAAGTTTGCTGCCCAAATATATATATATATATATATATATATATATATATATATATATGTGTGTGTGTGTGTGTGTGTGTGTGTGTGTGTGTGTGTGTGTGTGTGTGTGTGTGTGTGCAAATATATGTGCATATACATATTTGTGTGCATATGTGTATACACATATATATGGTTTTAAATATGTTTGTATATATATATTTATATATGTGTGTCTGTATATATATATATATATATATATATATATATATATGTGTGTGTGTGTGTGTGTGTGTGTGTGTGTGTGTGTGTGTGTGTGTGTGTGTGGCTCACTTTCTCTCTATATATATCTATCTGTATATATACACTACCGGCCATAATTATTAGGCTAACCAAGTTGAAAAAAAATGATGTATATCTTAATATTTTTAAAAAAAATTAAATGAAAATAGAATAATTCTTTTGTTATTATTACTTTGCAAAACTTTACAAGGCAGAGCCTTTGCTTCGGCCAGTCAATAAAAAAAAGAGACTAGCATGGGGAAGAGAGCACAAGAACTGGACACCAGAACAGTTCATTTGATGCACATGTTATTGAGCAGTATTAACAAAAGAACCATTCTATTTTCATTTACAATTATCCCCTTGGCAGGAAATACTAAAAATGCTATGAAATGCATCATATGTTTTTTTTATACTGGGCTTGCCTAATAATTATGGCCAATAGTGTGTATACATATATATATATATATATATATATATATAATGTACAGGGTGCGATGGGTAAATTGTCCCTATCTGTCTTGTAAAATTTTGCAAAGTAATAATAACAAAAGAACCATTCTATTTTCATTTACAATTATCCACTTGGCAAGAAATACTAAAAATAATATGAAATACATCATTTTTTTTTAATTGGGGCGGCCTAATAATTGTAGCCGGTAGTGTATATATATATATATATATATCTGAATGTATATATGTATAAATGTTTGTGTATATGCATCACTACGTTTATATTTATATTTATTCATATATACTTATATATATATGAATATATATATATATATATATATATATATATATATAAATATATACATTTATATATACACATGTAGCAACAATAAGAACAATAAGAATATATATATATATATATCCGTAACTGTACTTATATATATATATATATATATATATATATATATATATGTGTGTGTGTGTGTGTGTGTGTGTGTGTGTATTTTCTATACTTCTGAGATCAGGTAGTATTTTCACTATTTACATTATTCAGCTATTCTTCTAATTTTTACTTCTATGTTTCTGATTTCTCGGCTGTTTTACGCTCCGGCCTTCTCCAGGTGCTAGAAATTTCAAACTAAACCCTTTATTACGATCACTGGAGTATATAATTTTTACTCTATGTGTAAAGCCACTTCTGGTAGCCATGAGATTTCTCTTACCTCTCGCAACTCTTTGATTCAAGTCACTGGAACTAACCAACGTCTATATCCACTGGGTCATGTATCCTTGAGGACAACATCATATGAATTTATGGGACTGTTTAACCTAATGTCTCTGTAATCATTTTTATCAGAGTTCATGTTCCAATATTCTGATGCTAATGATTTTCTCTAGTATTGTTTTACCAGAACTTAAGGTCACATTTCCAGTGAATATAGACGGCAGCAAAGATGTGGCCAATAGTCCAAATAATGTAATTAATATTAATACTGCCTCATCTTAGAAGTATAGATAGATATTGAAGTATCGGTACGGACCCAATTCATCAAAAATATGGAGTCGAATAGAACAGCCCTGTATGAAGATGGCACGAATATCAAACTTGCTGACATTCGTACATCGATGCAATGAATTACGACTCATCCCTGCAGGCTTGACACCAAGATTTGCCATCAATTCAAGGACACGCCTTGGTATCTCCCAGAGATTTGAGGCCTTCCTCAGCAGGGTCACTAATGAAGAAAACCAAAAAAAGAATCCTGCGTGAGCTGAAAAATTCCTTGAGATTCGATTGAGTCAAACGGAAATTAAATAGATTAAAAGATCTGAAAGTGACACATGTGGTCCATCACCCGTCAGTTGGCATCAGCTTAGTGCCTCTGTAGAGTCAGTGCTGAACAAGGGTCTCAACTTCGCAACAACCATCACGCGGGTAGCATACTTGGATATCATTGCCCGCATCGAGGAAATCACCTTGATCATCCCTAAGGCTCAGGCAGATGAGCTAAGATGGAAAGTAAGGAAGACACCGGAGAAATCCAAGCCACCCAAACTAAACATCACGAAAAAGGAGAGGCTGGCAGTCATGAACCTACAGAGGAATGAGAACATCATCATACCACCAGCTGATAAAGGCAATGCAATCGCAGGGAAACTAAATAGATTAAAAGATCTGAAAGGGACACAATCCCCACCTCCGTGAATGCAGTTGTCAACATCTGAAGAGACAGTACTCACTTTACAACAACCATCAGGCAGGTACCATACTTAGACATCACATCCCGTATGGAGGAAATAGCATTGAATATCCTTCAGGATCAGGCAGATGAGCTAAGATGGAAAATGTCAGCCATTGGAGAAAACCAAACCACCCAAAGCAAGCATCACAAAAGAAGAAGAGCTGGCAATCAGAACTCTATAGAAAAATAAGAACATCACCGAATACAGCGAATTGGAATACCTCATTAGAACTGGTAGAATATAGCAAGGTAAAGAAAAACCCCACTTTGAAAAACAGAACGACAGCTGTTACAGAATCTTATCAAGAACAAAGATAATTTCCAGCCTTAAACATACAGACAGTTTTTCAACGCTATAGCAAAACCACCTAACATGTATGGTCTACCTAAGATTAACAAAGAAGTTATTCCTCTCAGTCTGATTGTTAGCAGCCAAGGCTCTGAGTCGCTTCTTTGTAAATATAATTAAGCCGCTGATAAGAAAAACTCATACTTCGTGAAACTCATCAAAGATGCTCCCATCCAATTCAACCAGATGATGAGCCTGTTTGTTGTGAGTATATTCGCCAAGGTACTCACGGTGGAGGCACTATTGTTAGTCAGGGAGAGACTGGCCTCGGACTCATCCCTAGGAGAACGTACCAGTATTTCACTAGATAACCTAATGTAGATGATGACTTTCGCACATAAACAAATTTGAATTGGGATCAGACATATATCAGCAGGATCAAGGCTCGGCAATGGGCTCGCCATTATTACCATCACTGGCTAACATTATACCTGAAATACTTTGAAGGGACAGCATTAGAATCCACAGCTCTAAAGCCAACTCTATAGCTGGGATACATTGATGACACCTTCATACTCTTGCCACACCAGCAAGAGCTCCAAACGCTACTGGACCACGTGAACTCATCATAGATACAGTTTACTATGGAAAAAGAGAGCAATAACACACTAGAATTCCTGGATGTACTAATATCTGAAACAGAGAGGGGGCTCAAGGCATCTGTATACCACAAGCCAACATTCACCGGTCAATACCTCAACTTCAACTCCCACCGCCCATAGAATGCAAAGAAATACATCATTTGTTTTTTTTTTTAAACTGAGGTGACTTAATAATTATGGACGGTTGTGTATGTGTGTGTGTACGTGTGTGTGTATGTATGTGTGAGTGTGTGTGCTTGTGCGTGTATAAACAAAGGTTTTAAAGAATGAAGCGTTGAAAGAATGAGATAAAACTCCGAAGAGACGAATTAGTTAAGGAGACAAAAACCGTATTGAACAAAATGAAGAAAAAACACAGATAAAAATTTAAAGTGGATGAAAAATCTATAGAAAAAAAATTAAAAAAATAAATGAAGAAAGAAACGATAAACTAAAAGACGAAGAAAAACAGAAAGAAATAAGGAAAGAAAAGTAAAAATAAAGAGAAAAAAAACAGTGAAATAAGAACATAAAAAGAAAAAAGTAATAACAAGAAAAAAAGAAAAAAGAAAGAAAGAACACAGAAAAAAAGAAAGAGAAATGAAAGAAAGACAGATGAAAGTTTAAGTGGAAGGAAGGGAGTTATGACCGACTTGTAACAATCTCTTTAAGTACCATTTTCCTCAAATGCACTGGAATTTCAATTACACATTTCTTTTCATTCTCTTTTTATCTAATCCTACATATTTTCTTTTTCTCCCCCTCTCTCCCATCCTCTTTCTCTCTTTCTCTCTTTCTATCTATATTTTCATCACTGTTTCTCGTCTATTTGCACATCAAAGAAACAAGCATAGATTCCGCGCGCTTGGAGTTCGTATCCCATGGAGGATTGTGTCCACTTCATCTCAAGGCATAGTTAAGAGTTAATAAGATCAGGATAAGAGAAAAGAGTTATCTCTCTTGTCTAATGATAGAATCAAGGTAAAGCGAGAGAATGGGGTCGGATGGTGAAGTTTTGTTCTGGGGGTGGTTCAGTGAGTGAAGTGATATCTGCGAGGAGGAGGAGGAGGAGGAAGAGGAACAAAACTGCGAAATTGAAATCTGTAGAGGATTAGAGGTACAAAGAATGGCGAAATTATAGGAAGATGTGTAGGAGTGTTAGAAAGAAAGAAGTTTTACTGACAGAAAGAGAAAGAAAAAGAAATGTAAGAGAAAAGTATCCGAGAAAGAAGAAAAAAAGAAAGAAATAGTAAGGAAAGAAAAAATGTAAAGAGAATGCATCACTAAAAAAAGGAAGAAAGAAACTGGAAGGAAAACTTATGCGTAAAAAAAAAAAAAAAGGCAAGGAAATTATCCATAAAATAAACAATAAAAGAAAAAAAATCCCTAAAAGAAAAATTAAAAAAAGGAATAATAATATAAAGAAAAAGTATCCCTGATAAAAACAGAAAAAGAAAAGAAATGCCTCTTGGAAAAAAAGAAAGAACGAACGAAAGAAAGAAAGAAAGAAAGAAAGAAAGAAAGAAAGAAAGAGCGTTAAAATGTAAGGAAAATAATTCCCGAGAAAAAGAAAGAAAGAAAGAAAGTAAATGAAAAAAATATTATCCCTGGAAGAAAGGAAGAAAGAAAAAAGAAAGAAAAATTTAAAGAAATTTATCATTAAGTAAAAGAAAGAAAGAAAGAAAGAAAGAAAGAAAGAAAGAAAGAGCGTAAAAATCTAAACAAAATTATTCCTGAAAAAAGAAAGAAAGAAAGAAAGAGCGTAAAAATGTAAGTAAAATTATTCCTGAAAGAAAGAAAGAAAGAAAGAAAGAAAGAAAGAAAATGAAAAAAAAGAAAAATTGTCCCTGGATGAAGAGAAAAAAGAAACAAGAAAGAAAAAAAAGTTAAGAAAAGTTATCATTAAATAAAAGAAAGAAAGAAAGAAAGAGCGTAAAAATGTAAAGAAAATTATTCCTGAAAAAAGAAAGGAAGAAAAAAAGAAAAAAAGAAAGAAAGAGCGTAAAAATGTAAGGAAACTTATCACAGAAAGAAAAAGAGAAAGAAAAACAGACAGAAAGAAAGAAAGTGCATAAAAATATGAGAAAAATTATCCCTGAAAGAAAAAATGAAATAAAGAGGCAAGAACATTTAGGAAATGTTATCACTAAAAGAAAGAAAGAAATAAATAAATAAAGATAACGACAGAAAGAGCATAAAAAAATATAATGAAAATTATCACAGACAAAAAGAAAGAAAGAAAGAAAGAAAGAAAGAAAGAAAATACGTAAAAATGTAAGGAAAGTTATCAATAAAAGAAAGAAATAAAGAGCATAAAATGTAATCCCTGAAAGAAAGAAAGAAAGAAAGAAAGAAAGAAAGAAAGAAAGAAAGAAAGAAAGAAAACAGTAAAATATGTAGGGAAAATTATCCCTGAAAGAAGCAAAAAAAAAAAAAAACCAAAGAAACAAAGAAAAAAGAAACAAACAAACCAACAAAGGAAAATATCGAAGGAAATTTGTCCCTGAAAGAATGAAAGAAACGTAGAAACAAAGAAAAAAAAAAGAAACAAACAAACAAACAAAGTAAAATATCGAAGGAAAATTATCCCTGAAAGAAAGAAAGAAACAAAGAAACAAATAAAAAAAAGAACCAAACAAACAAACAAAATAAAATATCGAAGGAAAATTATCCCTGAAAGAAAGAATGAAGCAAGGAAAAAAAGAACGTAAAAAGGGTAGGGAAAATTACCATTAAAGAAAGAAAGAAAGAAAACAGCAAGAAAATATAATTGGAGTAGATAGTCTAAACTATCGCCTGCTTCACACTCCACCCACGTCTATTGAACAGGTTAAGAGGCTCATCCCTTGTTCCCTGTTTAGGATGTCGTTTCCGGCTTTCTCTTTCTCAATCTTTTCACTCTTACGTATCCCCCTGCACATCAGTGGCATTACCGCCTTGCTCGGGGTGATTTGATTAAAAACAAAAAAGAAAGAAAGAAATACATTAAATCGAATAAAATCAAATTTTTAGTAGGCACGGGAAAAGTTATCTAGAAAGCAAAGAAGGAAATCAATGAAGAATGAATTACAAAAGGTCGTAAAACGAAAATATAGAGAACGTAAGTAAAATTGTTGAAAAGAAAGAATTAATTTTAAAGGAATGCTAAGAAGGCAACCTATTAAAAAAACATTAAAATGAAAAAGAAAAATCAAAATAAAAGAAAAATATTTTAAAAAAAACCAGAAATTGTTAAGTAAGAAATGAAGGCGATCAAGGAAAGCAGCTTGAATGAAAAGAAAGGAACGAATTTTCAAAAGAAAAATAATAAAAAAAGGAAAGAATAAAATAAGCATTTAAACAACAGAAAAAGAAAGAAAAAATTCGAAAAAAAAATATGCGAAAAAAATAAAATAAGCCGCACAGGAAAATACTTCTGCCGAGGAAAGCAATGACTGAAATATATTTTGACTTTCAAGTCAAAATATATTTCAGTCATTGCTTTCCTCATAAGCAGTATGAGAAAGAAACGTAAAGAAAAGTGTTTGACAAGAGAGGAATTGTTAAGGAAAGAAAGAAGGAAAAAAGAATGCCACGCTTACCACATACCCACGACAGCGGCGTAATCCCCAATGAACGTTATTAGCTAATTATCTATCAAGATGAGAACTTGAAATATCCCGAAACTAATCACCAAACAGACGTCTCTATTTCTCTCTTATTATACACTTCAGAAATGAATTGAGTTCTTTCAAAGACTGGCGTGTGTATACACTGCTTATATACAACACGTTAAAATTTCCTTTCTCTGATTCCATACGTCTATGGCTTAAGGGGTAGCGACTCCGATCCCGGCAAGTAGGTGTGTTTAGCCACACTGATGAGCTGTGATACAGCGAAACAGGTTTTTTTGTGGATGAATAATATGTATATATATATATATTATAAAGTATGTTTTAGAACAATGTACATGTTCTAAAATATAATTTATAATAAATATTCACAGCTCTATACATCATATATTGAGCACTGTTTTAAATTAATGTTTTGGACGGAAAAAAATTATTTCTTCGTTCTGTACCCACTCGGATATATATATATATATATATATATATATACTACGGGACTTACAAAAAATGTAATACCACTAAATACCTAACGAGGACGAATTAATGTCAGTCTTTAACAATCTGCACTCAATTTTCTAGCATAAACTATGCAATGGCTATTAGTGGATTATGGCTATCGGTTATTATCAAATTAAGTAAAGCTTATACAATGAGAGATTTTCTGACGACAATCACTTTTTATAAGAAAATGTTATTAAATAACCCATGTTGCTAAAATTTTCAGTGTTTACTTATTACATTTAGTCAGAAATAATTTTCCGCACTAAACTACGTGACACATACACTCTTCCTTACAACCTACGTGACATTTACACTCTTCCTCGCCAACCTGCGTAGCACCTTCCTCCTCACTTTCTCTCTTTTCTCCCACATACACGTGAATAAATCACTTAGAAAACAGTTACACAAGGGACTTTAACACTCATAAACGCTGAGAAAAGTTGTAAAAATCCGAAAATAATTAAGAAAAATTTCTCACCAATTTTTTTTGTTGTTGGTTGATTCAAATCCGCAATGCGATAAACACAGTAAAAATTATTTATAAGTCAAATAAGAATGGACTAGAAATAAACTGCACGAAAACCGAATGCATGGTCATCAGTAAAAAGGGCAGCCCAAAATGCCAAATACAGGTTGGGGATACCAGAATCAAGCAGGTACAAAAATTGAAATACCTGGGAAGCGTTATACCAGAAGACAGAAAGTGCGACACAGAGATCCAAAGGCGAATTGGCATAGCGAAGGAAGCATTCCAGAAGTTGAGTAAAGTATTAAGAAACAGAACAATTTCGCTAGAAACTAGGAAGAGAGTACTGGATTGCTACGTGATGTCCGTCCTTCAATATGGTAGTGAATGCTGGACAATATCATCAAAGATGGAGGTCAAATTTGAAGCAACTGAAATGTGGTTCTACAGAAGGATGTTGCGAATCTCATGGATCGAGCATGTGAGCAATGATGAGGTCTTGGAAATGATGGAAACAAAAAGGAAATTAATACTGAGCATCAGGAAGAGACAGCTGAAGTTCCTGGGACACGCAATGAAGAAGGAGGGTCTGGAGAACCTGATACTAACAGGCCGGATAGAGGGAAAAAGAGACAGGGGAAAGCAACGGATAACATATTTGCGGGACCTAATCAGGTGGATGATGGAACGAGGGTTGCATGGTGTAACAGGAAGAGGCGTGCTGAAGCCACCAGGGATAAGGAAACGTGGAAAGCCATGATTGTCTACGTCCTGAAGGGACAGGGCACATAGAAGAAGAAGAAGAAGAAGAGGAAGAAGAAGAAGAAGAAGAAGATATTTATATTGGCAATATATAGAATAGGTATCGATTTGTAATAAATAATTCCATAAATTATATCCAACTATTGAAAATATGAATAAACATCTGACTTATTTTGGAGTTGTCAGCGTTTACTGTAGAAAAGATTTTAAGGTAACGTTTCTTTCAGTTTCTTAATAAATCTAATTTTTATTCATAAATGAATTCAAACATGTTTAATTCGAACGATATTTTATGTATAAAATTATTATTTCCAGATTTGATATATTAATATGTATTTCTTGACAATCTAAACATTTCATCATTTATTTATCTATTTATAACATTCTAATGTTTCAAATCTTTCCATTGTTTGGTCTATTCTAATATCGTGTGTGTATGTAGTGAACAAAACAAGTTCTAGATTTAAAAATCCAAATGTTAAGCACTGACTTATTGATTTTGTTAGAAACAAATTTACTCGAATTTACAAAACCTTTGCTGAGCACGCACAATTCGCGAAATTTCACACCTCGATGTGAAATGTTTTTTTCGGACAATAGAAAACTAGGAAACATCTAAAAACAAAATAAGAAGGCCAGAATCACATCCTGGAGTGAATTCCCAAATGACCTATTCGAGACCCCAAAAACGAAATAAAAGACGGAGCAAGCTCGACCGTCGCTAGAGAGAAAAGATGGCGAGCATAATTAACACGTACCCTTGAAAAACGTCAAGTGGTCGCTAATATTGTCTATATTTTTCTCTTACCTCTCTCTCTCTCTCTCTCTCACGCACACACACACACCTCCTTCCTTTTCACCATGAGCGATAACTTGAAAGACTATCCTACCAAAAGTAAACGCTCATATATATATACATATGTTCATACATACGTTCCTGCCTACGTACACATAAACTCACTAATGCAAAGACTACTAAGAACTCTTGATACCATAAATGTCTTAATACTGTTTCTCATTGAACATTAACTTCTACCAATTCATGTTATGCTTTTCCATTTATAAATTTCTATTTAAACATAGAAAAGGTATACTTTTATTCTTCCACAAATCAAAACATTCCAATCTTTAACCTTCTGATGATAGCGAATAAAACTAAGTTGTAGGGAGTTCGGTTATGTTTGGCACAAGGCCAATTTAATAAACATTAACCACAAGAAGGAATCTGATATTTAACATCAATAAAATACAGCTGAATGTGAGCAATGATGAAGTTTTCGAAAATGATGGAAACGAAAAGAAAATCAACGCTGAGCATCAGGAAAAGACTGCTAAAGTTCCGGGGACATGCAATGAGAAAGGAGGGCTTGAAGAATCTGACACTATCAGGACAGATCGAGGGAAAACGAGACAGGGGAAAATAACGTGTAACATATTTGACGGGCGTGGATAGGTGGATAGCAGAACGTAGGTTGCGTGGCGTAACAGGAGAAAGCGTGTTAAGAGCCACCTGGGATAGGAAAACGTGGAAGGCCATGATCGCCTACATCCTAAAAGGACAAGTCACATAGAAGAAGAAGAAGGATGTATAGGAGGCTTTGAGAACCTGAAGGTCACGGGCCAGTAGAGGGGAAGAGTGACAAGGGGAAACAACGCATGACACTTGATGGACGAGAAGATGGATGATGCAGCGGGAATTGAGTGGGCTAACAGGAGAAGTATTAAGAGAGACAAGGGTTAATGAGATGTAGAAGGCCATAATCGCCTACGTCTCGAAGGAACACGGCACAACAAAGAAGAAGTAATCACATAAAATACAAATTTTACTGTAATCTAATTATGTACAATAATGGATCATATTCAATATAGGTGCGCAATACAAGTAAAAATATTCAAAATGAATACAAATTATCTAAGTGCAAATTAGTGACATGTCATATTAGGCTCTCAGTTAAGTGGTATTTGGGATACACGCTTGCACGATCATGTCTTAAAGAAACATGACTAGGCAGAATGTTTTCCTGTAGTAGGTTGCCATTACTTTCTGCGGTAAACTGGTTGCCAACCAAGGCTATAGAATCTATTAGATTGGGTTCTATAGCCTTGGTTGGCAACCAGTCTAGCGCAGAATGTAATGACAAACTACTACTGGATAATCTTCTGCACAGTCAGTGATGTTTCTTTCAAGACATGATCGCCCAAAGCGTGTATCACGTATGGCACCTAACTGACTGACTGAATATAATAGTTGGAAACATAATTAAAACATCTACCGGGCATAAAGTGGGAGATCGGTTTTCTATTGTTATAAAGTATTAAACTGATCCCCCATGAATTATACATATTATAATAATTCAATATAATCTATATCTTCTCGCTCCAGCTATGAGTTAAATGGCAGAACAGATTCGGTTCTATAGCCTTGGCTGCTAACCAGTCTGCCGAAAATAATAAATAATGGTAACCTACTACGGGATAATTATTATGTTTAATATTGAGCCGTTCTAAACGTTGTATTTTGGCTTTAATTTCAGTTGAAAATATAGAAAAAAATTCTCCAATATTTGGATAATTTTTTATTAATTTGGTTCTAAGCTTTCGGCTCACATGAGCCATTTTCAGAGAGGTTATTAAGACGGTATCACAATAACATCCACCATCACCGACGATTTTATTTTGTGTTAACATAAAACTCCGCTAGGCAACGGCAATAGTTACCAAAAATAACAAACGCAATTCGCAAATTTGCAATGCGGTTCTATGATGTCACACCGCGTGATAGCGCGAAATGACAACAGAATCATGTATTCAAATGCAGTGTAATGTGTTATGAGTAGATTTAAACCTGATTTTATTAAGTGTGGGTTGTTTGGATTTAATGAACAAGGCCTCCAATATCTGAAGGTTCTTTTTACTGTGTGTATGAGGGAGGATTATTGTATTGTTGATTAAAATCTGTCTGATATTTCCTACATGTTTATGTATTTCTGAAAAATGTTTGAACTGCGTTTGTTTTTGTTTAGAACGGCTCATGATTAAACATAATAGACATTCATTGTCACTTATATTTAGCAGTATATGTTTCGAATCTCTCTCTCTCTCTCTATATATATATATATATATAGAGAGAGAGAGAGAGAGAGATTTATACAGATTTAGTTGATTTTTATGTCGACACTCTTTATTTAAGCATAAACATGTATATATATATATATATATATATATATATATATATATATATATATATTGCTTTGCGTGTATTATATTCATAATCAGGGAGTCAGAAGCCAATGGAGACTGTGTTTGTGGTTAACGATACGCAGAGAACCTGGTCTATTATTCGTTTGAAAAGGGTTCTTGCTGCATCGACCAATATAAAGATTACAGAAGACAAGATAAACACCTTCATCACAGTTTTTTATCATGTGCATTGTAATTTTTCAGCAGGCCTGAGTCTTGATGCACTCTGTGAATTTTATGCATTGTCATGAATTCCTCAAGTTTCAATCCCAATATATATATATATATATATATATATATATATATATATATATATGGTATGTTTGACAAACAATTTCTCTATCATCTCTACTCATGGACCTTGTTTGCTTAATCCATTATAGGATTGGCAGAAGTTGGCGAATGTGCAGGCACCTGATCCTCGCTGAACATTTCAGAGCTTTTGTTGATGCCAATCCGAACTCCCATCTTGATCGAAATGAAACAAAATAATGCATAAGAAAATTCTATAACTTGAGGTCAAGCAACAACAAGTCAGATCTTAATTATTTCCTAATCCAGGTCTATAGTAAGAATCAGAATTGGCATTGAAGAAATCAGTTTTGGTCGGCTTTTAGCCATATGTAAGAGACTATCCATCAAGTAGTTGCGATGTGTTCCGTCCTGACGTTGAGATGAGAAGTGGTTTCGTATACATTTTATAAATAAAAGGAGTGTCATGCAAAATTTATACCTACAGGGTCAAATACAGATACTCGATGACGCAGACAGTAAAAGCAGTTCAAAAATATTTTCATGTACTCCATTTGGGGTTGGTTAAAGGAACAAGTCTTCTATGCCAAACAAAATTCTTTGGAAAATCTAGAAGAGTGAATAAAAGAAGTTACGACTTCCATACCTGAAAAATTCTTGGGGAAATCAGTTAACTCGATTCCTGGGTAGGTGCAGATCGAGAATCTGGAAGCAAAATCTGGTGCACCTATCGAATTTTAAATAAAACGTCAGACAAAACGCTTTCCACACATATCGATATCTTGTAAAGATTCTTCTTCTTCTTCTATGTGCCCTGTCCCTTCAGGACGTAGGCGATCATGGATCTCCACGTCTCCCTATCCCTTGTGGCTCTTAGTATGTTTGCTCCTGTTGCTCCTGGCAACCCCCGTTCCGTCATCCACCTGATCAGGCCCTGCAAATATGTTATCCGCTGCCTTCCTCTGTCTCTCCTTCCTTAGAACTTACGGTTGCGATTATTTAAACTGTAAAATGCTGAGATTTATCAGTCAACAAATAAATTATAAATATCTTTAATTGATTCATTTTATGACAAAAACTGCTCAAAGTTTTAATTTAACACACATGAAACATTCACAGCAAATTTGACAAAAATACACTTCCATAAACCTACTTAGATGCCTACAATTATTTTCTTGTATTTTGATCTCCGTATGAAAGACTTGTGTGAATAAGAGTTTATTTATATCATGTTTGTCTTATTTCTTAAAAACATACATTTATAGGATATATAGCAATATAAAATTTGCTGTCCTCAAATGAGGACACTGGGTTAATGCATAGGCAAAGCACATTGAAAACATGCTCTATGTCACTTAGAGAAAAACAAGCTCAGAACATAACACGTTTGATATTGCTAATATGATGTAATGTCAAGGCATTGTCTTGAACATGCTCTGAACTGTCTGGGAAAATCAAGCTATTTTTTCTTGAAATAAAGGATTCTTAAATGTTTCAGTGTGTTTCTAATCCTATTTTATGCTACTGTCCTTGAAATCAGGTCAAAAATTTAAAAAAATTAAAATTTGGGTTAAAATGGTTTAAATGGAGAGTTACTTTTCAGTCACTATCGTATCGACTCTTTTCCTCGATTCTATATTTAATTGAAAAATTTATTCAGAAATGCGTTTTTTTTTTCTCGCACAAACTAACTTTGTATCTTTCTTTATGATATTTTTATTCATAACAATAAATCTATTGATAAAATTTAATGTTTATTTGTAATTTGTTGTTTTTCTTTTCTAAAAGTTATTTTTTAAAAAGCTATTCATGAATTGACTTCCATTTAACATGATATATTATAGTACAGAATTAATTAAAAAATAACTATAACCGTTGTCATGCCAAGTTAACGTTATAATTAAATGCAATAAATTTAATTAGATATTATTAGATATTTTAAACGTAGTCTACAAAACGTTAAACCTAAGGATTATATTAAATGGAATTATTGAGAGTCAGTTATTGCTACTTATACTTCTCTATGTGTCCTCGTCTCATCCGATGGTGTGGAGGGCAGCAACATTTTGTTACTGTTTCCGTAACAAACCGCTTTTTATGGCGCAGGATTGTTAGCCCTGCGTCCAAACGACCAAACCTGGAGAACCATTATTGGTTCTTACGTGGTATTCTCAAACGGTCACCCATCTAAGTACTGACCAAGCTCGATGTTGCTTAACTTCGGTAATCGGACGAGAACCGGTGTATTCAACACGATATTTCATGTGTTATTTTGTTTCAGAATTCGTAGTTCCTGTACGGCTTTCGTTTCATAAAAGCCATTTTAACATGGAAAATTTTTACAAAGATTAAAATGCAACTGACATTTCGTACGCTAATGTTAACAGGGTTGACAGGGATGAATCCGAAGCTCCGAAGCGAAATAATATATTCGCTGTTATAAGTTCTTAGTCAATCAAGTTCCATACGCGATACACGCTTGTGCGATCATGTCTCTTTCGTGATATTGTTGAGCAAGCAAAGGATTTTTCTGCAGAAGGTTGACATTTTTTCAGCCAACCAAGGCCACAGAATCCAATCTATCACATTGTTTAACACATAGCTGGAGGAAGAAGAGATGGATGAATACATTTCCCAAGATTTTGTTTGTAGAAGTGAAGACAGCGTATTTAACTGGAATTCGAATTCCCGTTCCGAGCTGCTATCCACAACGAACATTCTTAACCAGAGAACACTAACCATAGGTATATAATGCCCGGCGCAAATGACGCCATTTTAATTACAATTTAATTAAATTTTCATTAACTGATTTTATTATCAAAATAAAGGTTGATGACATCAATAAGTCACCTTATATGCATATATACAAATCAATCATTCGTCCGTGCATGGAATACTGCTGCCATATATGTGTTGTATATCAACAAACAACAAACACGCATATATATAAAAATATAAGTTGTATTTTTATTAATGACGATGAACCGTGTAGCATAGGGGACAGAGAATTAAGAGAGCGCGCTTCTAAGGGGTTGACGGGAGTGTCTCTCTTCGCCGGCCGATCTCTGTCGCTCCTCTACTGCTACTGTCTGGTCTGGTCTGTCTGTCTGGTGAAATCCGTGCGCCGAGGTCTTTTTATAATCTCCAAACCGGGACTTCCGGATTTTGCCTCGCCCACGCACGCCCACGTAATTCTCAGAGACACCTGTTCTGTTTGCCTCTGTAGCCATTTCCGCTACTGCCGGAAATAAGGCCAAACAAATATCCGTTCCTTTCAACGACCGGAAACACCCCCGCTTGCATCAGCCTTTCTCGAGTGGGGCCAGATTGTTATATTACATTCCTCGCCCTCCCATTTTCCAAAATGTTCACCTAAGAACATTTTAAGCGCAACACCCTCACTCTCCTCCCCATGCCACACAAGCCCGACAATTGTATAAAACATGTGCACACCAAAACAACAAACATGTGCATGCCGAAACAAAAAAAAAACAACAAAAAAATATATAGGGGAGCCTACATCGGCAACCCAACAATGTTCGTGTCCATCTTGAAAATTGTTCTACCAGCTCGATGTTTCATTGTTCTTTTTTTTCTTTTTTTTTTCTTTTTTTTTTTAATATCCATTTTCACAGAATTGGGCAAAGTTCTTAAAAATGTTCATTTTCTTTCTCGACTCTGTCCATAAGCGTAGACGCCTCGATGCACAACCACATGATCATTAGGCGGTAACCGCGCCCCAGTTTCTAAAGTAACATCGAGTAAATGACCTTTGACCAACACCATGCGTGCCTCTGCTCGAGTTTATTGTTACACATGTAACCTCATTTAATTTAATTTAATTTCAAACATACTATGTTTGAACACAGAAAAAATGGCCATTATCTGCCGTACATATCATTCATAGTCTGACCGAGAAATGTTCAATAGAAAATGAAAAAAATTACCCTGATTCCAACGTTAATCCGCATGCAGTTTACTTGTGGAGGATTAGAGGTTTCATCTATATTAATTTAGTCTAAAAAAAATGGACCCGTGACTCGTAGTTCCTTAGTTTGTACAATGTCTTCTATTCCTTGAACTACTTCCTCTGGATTCGAATCCAAGCATATCTGATTTGTTGACATCTCTCTGTTTAACGCAGAGACATTTGAGTGTTGAACACCCGTTGACCCCGGAGTGCTATTCACAACGGATAACTCAATTTCCTTTCCCGAAGCACTGTTGCTTCTTTTACACTTAAAAATCCGCTTCCTAGCTATTATTCCAAGGATTATCATAACGCCGACCACGCCAGCAATGACCCCTATCGTCAACCTCCTCGGGAGTTCCTCACATCCTTCACTAAATCTCTCCATATTTATCTGTTCCAAGGTATTTACTAGTTTGCGGATAGGAATCTCCTCCATATCGCGCAATTCTACCGGCATGGTGTCCACTGAAAAATTGGGAAATTTCTGCGTAATTGGGGACCAACCCACTGAACCAGAGACGTATAATTTACTTTATGCTTTAGATACTATTAATAATTTTCCACGTTTGTATCTTTCTTTTTGTTCCGATCAACTGTGGCATCTGCAGGTCTATCCGTGTCAATATAAAGTTTTCAGAAATTAATATATCTTCAAAAGATATTTCCCAAGTCACATAAATGAAAATTCACAGAGGATGTTGAATTGATGGGAACCTGCCAAAAGCATAATTCACAAACATAGAAATGTAAATCATTTTGTAGTGTACAGTCATTGAAAAGAAATCAAAAAAAAAAAAAAGAAAACCTAACACTGCACAACCCAACGAAAACATTGTTATCAACAAGTTAATCCAATTAACCACTCTAAAGAGTAGAAGAAAATTCCTTTACATGATTTTACATTTCACTTACTCAATAAAAGTAAGATTAATTAAGCAACATACCAGTAAACTCACTTCACATATGTGGTAAAATATTAGCAAAAAAATAAATCATTAACTCAGATGTTTTATACTTACAGATAGGTAAATATCTCAACTTCTTCCTCCCGTCAACCCCAAACCTATGCGCTCTCCGCTAAGCGTACTACTCTCTACATGTAGTCCTTCACCCCCTCCGTTCTACCGAACAATCCATATTTCTCAATTCTAGGGTCAGATCGGCAAAAGTATGCTGTACCATTTTTTTTTTCTAACTGGACTTATTATAAACACGAGCAGAGAACACACACACTATCAAATCAAAGAGTCACCTACCTTGGCTGATGTCTATTAGTCGTGCGGCTGCTATATATTTTCGTCTTCTTTTGTTCTTTCTATCTGGTAGTTTTAAGTCCGTTGAATTTTCAATCGTCGCCGTGGTAACCAGCTCGTATCTATCTGTTTTGTTGTCTCAAAACAGCAAGTCACTTAGGCACCAAATAAACGGTCTGTTGTATATCAACAAACAACAAACACGCATATATATAAAAATATAAGTTGTATTTTTATTAATGACGATGAACCGTGTAGCATAGGGGACAGAGAATTAAGAGAGCGCGCTTCTAAGGGGTTGACGGGAGTGTCTCTCTTCACCGGCCGATCTCTGTCGCTCCTCTACTGCTACTGTCTGGTCTGGTCTGTCTGTCTGGTGAAATCCGTGCGCCGAGGTCTTTTTATAATCTCCAAACCGGGACTTGCGGATTTTGCCTCGCCCACGCACGCTCACGTAATTCTCAGAGACACCTGTTCTGTTTGCCTCTGTAGCCATTTCCGCTACTGCCGGAAATAAGGTCAAACAAACATCCGTTCCTTTCAACGACCGGAAACACCCCCGCTTGCACCAGCCTTTCTCGGGTGGGGCCAGATTGTTATATTACATATGGTCAGGCGCCCCTGCTGTTCATCTCAGTGTTCTCGACATGCTGCAAAGGAGAATCAGTAATGTGATAGGTACCGACTTGGCGGCTCGACTACAGCCACTTCCCCACCGACGGGATGTGGCCTCCCTTTGTCTGTTCTATAAATACTTTCATGGCTTCTGCTCCAACGAACTTAAGTCACTGGTGCCTCCTCAACAGGTGTTTACTCGTGCAACCAGATTGGCAACTGGGTCCCACCCATTCACAGTTAGATTAACCAAATGCAGACGCAATTCTACTCCTGCAGCTTCTTCTCTCGCACTTCCCGCCTGTGGAACTCGCTTCCATATTCTTGCTTTCCTGACGGTTACAACCTCCAGGAATTTAAATGCAATGTCAATACTCATCTATTAACCACTTGACTCTAGTTCTTTCACCACCCCGTATATCCTTTCCTTTCTCTCCACCTTTACAACTGTCATCACACCTGTATTCCCATCCTTCTCTTGCTCCTTTCTAACTGGTTCGTCTTTCTCTTCACTCTCTTCTACTTAATCTTTTTACTCTTATGTAGCCCCCTGCACATCAGTGGAATTACCGCCTCGCTCGGGGGTGATGCGATTAAAAAAAAGACCTCCCTGACTAATCGACCATGATGAGTTTTGAACCCAGGTCTCATAGCCGGAATGCAAACTACCGAACTGGTTAAACCATCAAGCTTACCTTCCCAACAACCGAGTACTTGTTTAAATCCATGCATATCATGTAAGAACATTTTTTTTTAGTTTTTCTCTGAATAAATATCTTAAATCTTATCAGGTCTGCTGCCATTACTGTTGTCTCCAGAGCCATAAAGAGTCGCCCTTCGCGCGATTAGCAATGAACAGATGTTGACAACCGAGCAAGTGCGAAAGCGTCCGGCTTGCCTTTTCGATGCTTGTCAATGTTTTCGCATCTGTCCAAATGGAATATTAATGTAGAACGCTTGACGTGCGCATGCAAAAAGGAAGATTGGTAACTGACACGGAATTGGACTAAACCAGACAAGTTATTTGTTTGTCGAAAGACAAATAAAATAAATAAAATCAAGTACACATTTAAAGGAAACGACATGAAATAAAGAGCGATTTACGACAGACGATTCTCCTGTGAACCCATTGCTAATACATACAATGAGCGCGCACATACACACACACAAACACACACACACACACACACACACACACATATATATATATATATATATATATATATAAAGAGAAAAGATAATTTCAGGGAATCATGTCAGGAAAGAGAGATATGTATGCATCAGTTAAATCCATAATTACGACAAACCGTATTCGCTCTGGCGACATCTGCACACTGATTTTTTTAAAAATATATTTCTGAAAATGTGCGCACGCGCACACTGTTCGCTACACAATATACTGTCAAACACACGCTCAAATAAACTCATTTACGTATGTAAGTTGTTAGCTGCCTAAACAGATAAACAGACAGATATGAGGGCAGACATTTACTTTTACAGAGGTTTTTTTTTTCAAATATGGTACTTAATTGTGATTTCTGCTATAGAAAAATGAAAGGACATTTTGTACCCATGTCGGTAAATCTTGTGGCATTCTTTCCTACATGTGGACATTATCAATATATGTGACAGAAGCAATTTATATATATATATATATATATATATATATATATATTCTTTTAATTATGTCAGATTACATAAATTGCAAACAATATGTTTGCTTATTTTTAATAAAATCCGTTTATACTCCCGGATAATCTTTCGCGTATTACAATCTAAAAATGTCAGAAATGAGCTGTGACGTTGACAGATGTTATTTTCATTCATTTCTCAAGGTACCCAAGTACTTTGAACCTCTTTCCGAGATCATCGTCAGGGGTGTGAATTATGGTAACAAATGTAACCGGAAATCTGTGTTGCTAAAATTTACTGTACATTTTGTCCTACTTCAAATATAACAGTTGCTAGCGTTCATTGAACGTAAAAATTCGCCAAAATGGATTTTTTTTATATATTGTAATGTCATGGTCATGCACATGTGAAAGCATGAAAAAACTGTTCCTTTTACAAACATTTTTGAACATAACTACAGTATTCATAGCTGATTCTATTAATCGACGTCTTAAGTGTTTTAATGAATATTGCGTCGAGATTTGTATTATGGTTTTCGAAATATCGTCTTATTTCTTCATCTACAATGTGATTTGTGAAGTCATTATTAATGAGAGTCTGCTTAATATTTTAGTTCAGAGTATAAGTGCTATTTTGTAGTAGTTTATGCATTCACTCTTATAGTTGAGAGTGCAAGAGTTTTGCTGGTTCTTTGTTTATATGGATAGGTAGTAAATGTGTTATTGTTTGTGTCTATTAAAATCTCAAGGAAAGGGATTTATCTTGGTTAATTTCGCATGTAAACTTGCGGACAGAGTTCTTTTGAAAGTTTTTTTTTTAAGATTTATTATTTCTTCTATATTTTTAACTAATATAAGAATATCATCTACATATCGTACGTAGATGGAGGGTTTTATAGTGTTTGCTGAAAGTTGGACCCAGAACTGAGCCCATTGAAACACCGTCCATCGCACGTATATATTATATCTGTGATCATATGCATATATATATAAATCTGGATTCTCGACAAAATTCAAAAGAAGGATTTGCAATATAATCGATCCCTAATCAGCCTGACTTCAGTCACATACTTTTTCGATGTGATGTGCCATCTCACTGTCATATATTCTTTTGTTCGACATAAAATCTCATCCTGAAGCCTATTGATGTTGCAAGATTTGAAAAAAATGGGTATGGTTTAAAAAGGTCGGAGAGTGCTGAAAAAATCCCGATGTCAAGTTGAATTTTGTTTGGACGAAACAAAGGTTGATACCAAAGATATGGTCACCCGATATATGCACGGGATACACCTAGGGTGACAGGTGTCAAATAAAGTTCGCCTATTTAAGTGAGGTCAGACAGCAGCAGTCAAGCAGTTTGAAGTCAGTTCTTCTTCTTCTATATGCCCTGTCCCTTCAGGACGTAGGCGATCATGGCTCTCCACGTCTCCCTATCCATTGTATGTTTGCTCCTGTTGCTCCTGGCAACCCCCGTTCCGTCAACCACCTGATCAGGCCCTGCAGATATGTTATCCGATGCCTTCCTCTGTCTATCCTTCCTGTCTGGCCAGTCAGTATCAGGTTCTCCAGGCTCTCCTTCCTCATTGTATGTCCCAGGAACTTCAGTTGTCTCTTCCTGATGCTCAGCATCAATTTCATTTTGTTGCCATTCTTTCTAACACCTCGTCGTTGCTTGTATGCTCAGTCCACGATATCCGTAGCATCCTTCTGTAGAACCACATTTCGGCCGCTTCCAGTTTTGTCCTCATTTTCGATGATATTGTCCAGCATTCACAGCCGTATTGAAGAACTGACATCACGTAGCAGTCTAGCACTCAGTTGAGTCAAAAGCAGCCCACCGGTTACTCATATGCGCTTACCTACTTCCTTTCAGATCAGACCCGGTTTCCTCCTCCACAAACAACGTCACCGAAGAAGGCGAATAAAGATATGTTGTTTATTTTTACTGATATAAATTTGTTGCTGTCTGTCAATTTTATCAGCGAAAAGTCCGTCATTTTGACCGCGGGAAGGTAATGAAAAATTTTGGATCCCAGTTTATTCATCGGCTCAATTAATATGCGGCACTACTGCCTTTAGTACAAATATTATCACGGATTCTACTCTGGCGATATTATGTCTTATACATGGTGCCCTCTCTACACAAATCTACTCTTACTAGTAGACTGGCGACTAGTTACCGCCCTTTTACAGAGAAAACAGGCAAATGACATCTATACATACATACACACATGCACACACGCGCACACACACACACACACACACACATATATATATATATATATATATACTAGCAGTATAGCCCGGCGTTGCTCGGGTGTAATGAAAGCTTTAAAACTAATCCATGGTCCTGGATCTCAGACTCAGCCTAAATAAGATTTATGTGAAGTTTGGTGAGAATCGGATTAAAATTGTGGATTTGTATAAAGGACATACAGAGAGATAAACAGACACACACAGAAACATCTTGCCTCGTTATATATATATATATATATATATATATATATAAGAAACGATATTCAGAGGTTTCAAGGTTGCAGTTCTTACAATTGTGCAGAAAATCGATAATATATATATATATATATATAAGCGTTCATTACACACGAGCAACGCCGGGCTATACTGCTAGTACATAAATAAAACACGAAGTAAAAACATTTCATAATTACTGGGTAAAACCCTAAATGTTCTCCAGTCTTGATTAAATATTATACTCTCAATGAGTTCCATTTCCTGGAATGTTTTTCGAATTGATCTTTGTCTAAAAGTCTTTGTATTACAACAATCTCAATCATTAAATTCAGAAAAGTATTGTATTGTTTACATGCTAGATTAGAACAAGGCACAGTGAAAATCACAAGAAATCAGAATTATCATGAGATCTGAATGTCAAAGTTGGACAAGAGAAAGAAAGTGAAACGGTCAGCAATTTTGGACAAGGACACCGCATTGATCGTAGTGAGAAATAGGTCCAATTTAGCACAGGAAATGACCAGATAATAACCAACACCTGGTTCTAAGAGTACCCAACTAGAATATAAACATGGAGAAGTCCGATAGGAAAAATTAACTGGTTATATTACTATCAACAAAAGATTCAGAAACGCACTGCAAGGCCTACCCAAGTGCTGACTGCGGAAGTGACCACCAACCAGTTGTATGCAAAGTAAGAATAAAACTAAGGAGATTAAAGAAACCTAACACAGCCCTGAGACTCGTGAATGACCTAAACCCGCAGGGAATGTATAGGAAAAGCGTGAAAACGAAATACGAAATTGGAAACGGAAGCTCAAAATTAAATGCAATAAAAATAGCTTTCGTGACAGCAGCGAACGTCATCATCCCTAAGGGAAAAAACATGTTGAAAGAAAAACGAGTAGACTTGGCAGCTAGGATACAGTCACTTTCTCACCTACGCAGTGTGGCTTTCCTGTGTCTCTTCTACAAATACTTTCACGGCTTCTGCTCCGATGAACTTAGCTCACTGGTACCCTCTATATACGAATTTCCTCGAGCCACAAGATTAGCAACTAGGTCCCACTATTTTACTGTGAAACCAATAAATTATAAACGCAAATTCTACTCCCCAGTTTCTTTTCTCGCACTTCCTGCCCCTGGAATTCCCTTCCGCATACTTGTTTTCCCGACAGCTATAATCTCCAAAAATTCAAATGTAAAGTCAATAGTCACCTCCTGTCTCACTATCTTACATCCTATCTCTCATGCTTTTTTGTCTGTCCACCTCACTCATCAGTATTCTGTTCCTTCTCTTACCCACTTCCTGACACCCCCTATAACCTGTCTCTCTCTCATAACATTCCTTCTATGTAACCTCCTGCTCGACAGTGGCAGTAAAATGCCTTGCTTGGGGCCACACGATTAAAAAAAAAGATCACTGACATGATGCAAAAGAGACAGAATAGGATGTGAATTCAGCAGGTATAAAAAATGAGAACGGGTCTTATGACAAGGATGTGTTTTCTTGCCGGATCTATTTAACCTGCACAGCGAAGCAATGATGTAAGAAATAAAAGCCTGTCGGGATCCGTCATTAGCCGCCATAATCTCAACAATATAAGATACACGGATGACAAGGTGCTGATAAAAGGAGAATGCTGAACTTCTGGCAGCTCGGAAAACAGGAAGCAGAGAGGCAGTAATTATAGTGTTTAGAGAAGACAGAGGAGAGTTCAGGGCCACAATGACCGGAATTTCGTCGTCTCTACTCGTCTTATGGGGGCCGGTTTTTGAAATTATCTTAGAGACCAGAGAGAGGATTATGTAAACATCCCTCAGTTGAGCCTCAGTTCTAAGAGGGAAGTCGTACGCGGATATTCCAGACGAGTTAAATGTAGAGTTGGAGGAAAATCTGCAAACAAAGCACTTGGTATTGTCTGCAGTGGATGGGAGGACGTCAGATTTATTGATTAAGGTAGGTATGGAGGATTTGCTGTTGTTTAGCAGAGTCGCTAGTAGTCTTTGAAGGCGAACTTGCTGGCTGCTATACGCTGCTTCATTCTCCCAGCGAACAACAGCTTAGCGTCATTTAAGATCCTCTTACCCTCATTACGAACAGAGGCAAATTGGCGCCTATTGTTGTCAGAGGCGTGGTTCCGAAATAGTCGGGTAATTGTATTATTTTTAACTATTGTTACAAATGTTATTATAGACACAATGTTTCGACCAAGTAATCTCTGATCAGAACCAGGTGTTTATTGATTGGCTGATGTTGATTTTTTTTTTTTATTATTTTGATATCAGTTATTGTTCGTTCCGGCTGGGCTAATGCGTCACCAGATCCAAGGAGTGAACTCATGATCACTAGATGATAGTAACACATGTATAATCAATATCCGCTACACCACTGGGCAAGGAATACAAAATTGTAGAAATACTTTATTATTTGTCGATTTCTGTCGAGCCTTTACCTGTCAGTGAATTTGTGAACAAATTTTCGGCGCTCTATACCATCGTCAGATTAACGACTGAAGTTCTCGAGTGATATTTAGCTACGATGTGTCTTCTTCGTTTTGGAGTGCGTCTTCTTTTAACTATTTTGTTTTTGTTTACGTTGCCAGGGGTATATATATATATATATATATATATATATATATATATATATATATATATATAGTATATCGAGGCAGCAAGTAATTTTCTAGACATATGCTATTAAATATAAGAGACAATGAATGTCTATTATGTTTAATCATGAGCCGTTCTTAGAAGAAAACCAATAAATAATTATCCAAATGTTGGAGAATTTTTGTCTTTATTTTCAACTGAAATTAAAGCAAAAATACGACGTTTAGAACGGCACATGATTAAACATAATAGACATTCATTGTCTCTTATATTTAATAGCATATGTCTAGAAAATATATATATATATATATATATATATATATATATATATAAAGGCCGAAATATCAAACGAGAACTTCAGTCATGTTGAATAACAAATTCGAGCTGATAACTACGCGTTCGATTTCGCACAAAATGCACTTTCTTGTGGGAAATAATGGAGGGAGAAGAAAATGTCGGAATCGAAAATAGTATGGGTGTGTCAATAGCAGCCCAGTAAAATCAAACACACCAGAAAAACTTACAGTATGGAAACTGAGGCCTTATAACACACAAAAGAATCTACAGGATTCATAACACACAAGCATAACTAATAATGTTTACTAAAAAATTAAACTTACTGTAAGAGAGACTCGGCTATACTTCTTTCTTCTTTTTCTATGTGCCTTGTCCTTTCAAGACGTAGGCAATCATGGCCTTCCACGTCTCCCTATCCCTGGTGGCTCTTAGCACGCTTTCTCCTGTAACATCTTACAGCTCCCGTTCTGTCATCTACTAGCTCAGGTCATTCAAATATGTTAACTGCTGCTTTCCCCTGTCTCTTTTTCTTTCAATCTGGCCTGTTAGTATCAGGTTCTCCAAGCCCTCCTTCCTCACTGCATGTTCCAGGAACTTCACTTGTCTCTTTCTGATGCTCAATATTAATTTCCTTTTCGTTTCCATTCTTTCCAACACCTCGTCATTGCTCACATGCTCGGTCCACGATATCCGCAGCATGCTTCTGTAGAACCACACCGCTATACTTCGCTTAGAAAAATATATAATCTTGTTTTGTAGTAATGGTTAACAATAACCAATGACCTTAACTATTATAAAGTGGGTTCCATCCACAGATCTTTGTATCTAAGGGTCGCCTTCAGCTTCAAGTTGTTAAAGAACCGCGAAAGGGTTAATAAGACTTTTTAAGTAACATTTTCACACTATTTTTATCCAGTTCAAGGCACAAGTGCCATTCCATTTTTACCGCAAGAATAGGGATAAAAAAGTGATTATTATGAAGATATTGATTAACCCTAGACTTGAAAAGTCTAAGATTGTAATATTTGTCTATATTTCTGAGAGGAGGTAGTATTTATAGTATTTACATTTTTCGGACTATTGTCTTCATCTTTGTACGAAATTTCGGCCGTTGTACGCTCCGGCCTTCTTCAGGTTCTAGGAAGTTCGGACTGAACCCTTAAAAGAAAAGGCACTACTACGCAAAGGATGAGAATGATGTACCCAATTGATTGTAGGTTCGGTTCGAAATTCATAGCTCCTGAAGAAGGCCGGAGCGTATAATGACGGAAACGTCATACAAATGGCAACAAAGATGAAGAGAATAGTCCGAATAATGTAAATACTGTAACATTGTAGTAATCGGGGTACGATTTTCTAGAGTGCCTGTTCATCAACTGCTTGATTAATTTGATTTTAATGCATGTTATTTAAAGTCAAAATATTTTAGATTGTAATAATCATTTAGATGTAATTATGATTTTTATTAAAAAAAGTCCCACTAATTAATCCACAGCTGGGGAAAACCTGGTGGATTTACACCTTTCCCAAGGATATTTGTAAGTAAGGGAATATAACGAACTCAACTCGAATTAGAACTCCGTTACCTGATTTCCAATTCCAAGTCGTTAAAAAATACACCACCCACATATCTAAGCTTACAGCACTTGATATAACTTCAAGTTATCACCCATCAAGGTACTGACCAGGTTCAACGTTGCTTAACATTGGTTATAGTACAAGAACACATATTCAAAGCCGTCCAATTCACAAGGTAACGCTCCCAATGAAATTACTGACTGAATGAAACATCCTTCTTAGTAAAGGAATATGAAGAAAAAAAGTTTGATTGGACCCGAGCTAGAAAGGTCAGAACCAGGGGAACCAAGAAATGTTTATCCTCTGAACACTTGTCATGAAATATAGCGAGAGACGAGCACATGTCTTCTGTGGGGGGAAAAAAAGGTAGCAAACAAGTCATCACTCACAAGTCCTCGTAACGTGAGGCTTGGTTAGCTCTGTCACAAATATAGCAGCAATACTTCATTTTGGTCTGATCCGACTCTTGTAAAGGTAGAGCATGCGAGGAGAAATCTGGTACTTTCTGGAACAGTGCAAAGAAGAGACTACTTTCCTAACATCTTTTGCAAATGGCCTACTGGAAGTGAAAAAGGATGAGAAGACTTTGGAAGAAACTTGAAATCAAATCTTAGACAGGAAACAATGGTTAAACTAGTACGCTGGTTCAAGCCTCAACGGCAGAGACATATCAGATGAAGCGAAGTTTGATGACTTCCCACATCAAACATTTTAGGATAATTCCGAGTTCGAATTCCAGCCAAAGGTATAAATCCGTCTATTCTTTCCAGTTATGGGTTAAATAACAGGACAGATTGGGTTCTATAGCCTTGGTCGGCAACCAGTCTACCGCAGAAAGCAATGACAACCTACTGCGGGATAATCTTCTGCCCAGTCAATCATGTCTCTTTCGAGACATGATCGCCCAAGTGTATATCACATATGGCTCTTAACTGACTGACTGACCTTTTAATACTCTTTTCAAAGTAGGCCACACTCAAAAGTTAGGCCGCTTACTATACTGTCATCTAAACAAAGAATAATATTAATGAATAATGATTTAATAAATTACCAATAAATGAAAAAAAACGCTGGTTTTTGTTTACAGATACGCCACAAAGAATTGATGGAGATGCTCATCAGCCTTGACATATTTGGGAAAGACTTAAGAGTAATCAAGAATATTTACTGACAGCAAACCGCTTGTATACGGACAGCTAACGAATTCAGCACATATACAAAGATAGAAAGGAGCGTAAGACAAGGATGTGTCTTTTCACCGGATCTGTTCAACTGGTACAGCGAGAATATTTTGAGGACCCTAGAAATTATCCTGGGATATGCAATGAGGTAGTAGGGCTTGGAAAACTTGATACTAACGGGCCAGTTAGAGGGGGAAAAGAGACAAGGGAAAGCAGGGGATAACATATTTGAAGGACCTGATCAGGTGGATGACGGAGCAAGGGTTGCATGGTGTAACAAGAGAAGGCGTGCTAAGAGCAACCAGGGTTAGAGAGACGTGGAAAGCCATGATCGTCTACGTATTGAAAGGACAGGTCACATAGAATTAGAAGAATATCATACTCTTGTATAGGGCACCATGTAAGGATCAAACACACTATTTAGTAGTAATGGCCATCAGACTAACCACGTTAATAGTTACCCACAAATTATATGGAGCATGATGTTTTTAATATGATTAAGACTAGCGTCTTAAGACAAAATTACTGGAGCTATGGATAGTGTTTCGGGCTGTACAGAATGCTTCATATTTGATGGTTTGTGACGAAGCAAGGAAATTTCAATTGATATCTGTAAACAAAAACCAGCGTTTTTTTTTTTTTCATTTATTTGTAATTTATACAAACATTATCCATTAATATTATTCTTTGTTTAGATGACAGTATAGTAAGCGGCCTAACTTTTGAGTGTGGCCTACTTTAAAAAGAGTATTAAAAGGAATTATTATAACTGTCTGGTAAGGGTTACAGTTAAGTGGTTAGAGGCTAGGGTCAGGAGAGGATTAGAGTTAGGGTTAGTGAAAGCAATTACTGTAAATAAATAACCCAATATTTTTATTTGTTACTAATGTAGGACACATTCAAAACGGGTATACCACATCTGTCAGTTAACTGCCATACGTGATACACGCTTGGGCGATCATGTCTCGAAAGAGGCATGACTGACTGGGCAGAAGATTATTCCGCAGTAGGTTGCCATTATTTTCTGCGGTAGACTCTTTGCCGACCAGGGCTATAGAACCCAATCTGTCCTGTTATTTGACTCATAGCTAGAGGATGGAAGAAATGTATTATATTATTAAGTAGTAATTAGTCAGGGATCAGTTTATTACTCCATAACAATATAAAACTCTTCCCACACTTTATGCCCAGTAGAAACCTTAATCATGTTTTCAAATATTATATTCAGTCAGTCAGTTAAGTGCCGCATTGGATACATGCTTGGGCGATCATGTCTCGAAAGAGACATTACTGACTGGGCAGAAGATTATCCCGCAGTAGGTTGCCATTACTTTCTGCGGTAGACTGGTTACCAGCCAAGGCTATAGAACCCAATCTATTCTGTTATTTAACCCATAACTGGAGGGAACAGACTGATTAATACCTTTCCCAAGAGTATTTGCGCGTAAGTGAATTCAAGGAATTCAATTCGAATTCGCACTCGGCTCCCCCGATTTCTTGTTCCGAGTCGATATCTACTTATCCACAACGCACATCCCATACCATATAGTATACCACATCAGTCAGTTAAGTGCCATACGTGAAACACGCTTGGGCGATCATGTCTCGAAAGAGACATGACTGACTGGGCAGAAGATTATCCCGCAGATTATCCCTTTCTGCGGTAGACTGGTTACCAACCAAGGCTATAGAACCCAACCTGTCCTGTTATTTAACCCATAACCGGAAGGAATAGACGGAATAATACCTTTCCCAAGGGTATTTGTGCGTAAGTGAATGCAATGAATTCAGCTGGAATTCGAATGCCAAAATCAAAGAGGCAGGCCTTTACCGGCTCCTTTTTGTTTGTTTTTATTTTTGTTTGTTTTTATTTTTGTTTGTTTTATTTTCTCTTGCCAAACTTATTTTTCCTTTTTATTCTCATTTTTCTTTCTTTTTTTTTTCATTTTGTTTTCCGTTCTCTCTTTTCTTTTCATATTCTCTTTCTCGAGTCTGTATTTCGTTTTTCATTTTTTTTTTTTTTTTTTTGCACGTTTCTGTTTTTTTTCCTCCTCTTACGTTCCTTTTTTACTTTTACATTTATTGAACATCCGTTCTTCTTTTTTTTTTTATTTACGTCCCTAATATTCGTTTCTTCCCTGGAATTTCTTTCTCTGTCTTTGTTTCACGTCCTCTTCGTCTTTTTCAATTCCTTCCCACAATTCATTTTTCTAGCCTCTTAAGCTCTTCCACCATGTTTCCTTCTTAGTATCCATCGATTCCTTTTGCTATTCCTCTCTTCCTATATTACTTAATCCTCTAACCATTCCTCCTGTCATTTCCTTTTCCCACTCCTCTTAAATCCGCTTACCTCCTACCCTTTCCTTTCTTTACTCGATCCTTTATTGCTGTTTCTACTCTGCTTACGTGTTTTACTAATGACAACATTTTTTAACCCTTTTTTATCATTATTTGCTGTCTTCTTCGGTTCGTCTTGTCAGATTTTCTCTGTAGATTTGTTGTGGGTGGGGCTAAGAGCTTCCTGTGTGACTCTTCTTTAGACCTTTGCATTTTTTTAATAATTCATTTTGATTATTCTGTTTTTCTTTTTATCTTAAAACTTGCATTCATTTATTCAGAGTTGAGTTTGTTTATTTATTCTGGTTAACCCAAAACTTGAAAGCGCTACTTTGTTTAATGGGGACTTAAACATATTTCTACCGTTCACTCGTTTCTTTCTTTTAATTTCTGTTGTTATTTTTTAATGTTTCTTTTTCTTTGACGTTGTCTGTCTTCCTCTACTGCGTTCGTACAGTTTCTTTCAATGTTTTGAACATATTATTCGTATAGTTTCACTCCAATAAACGTTTTTTATTTCTTACTCTATTTTTCCACCCGGAATTTTTTCTTTCCAGACTTGCAGTTTCATTCTCTTTTCTGTATTACCCTATTTTTATATTTATAAGTCCTCATAGTACACTCCAAGGTCAAATTGAGGAAAATTGGGGTAGGATACTTATGTTGGACAAATAAATAAAGCCTATCGACCTCAGAATGCTGAATTTTAAGTAGAAACGACAGCAAACATTGGAACCGTGACGAAATACCTGTTGCAACCACACTGAAATATAGCTGATATTTAACAAGGTGATTGCAAGGAATTCAGCTAGAATTCGAACTAGGCTCCCCAATTTTTAGTTCTGACAAAAAAATAAAACAAAACAAACGGAATTGATCAGCTTAAAACTACTTTTGAAAAAAACTACTGTTCTCAATTTCACATATGAGTTTAATAAAAAAAAAAGACTTCCATTCTTGGATGTTCTTGTGAAATCTAGTAATAATATTTTCACCATTTCAGTAAGTAAAAAACCACCAAAAATTCTTGCCACCTTAATTTTATTAGTCAATGTCCTTTTAAATAAAAAATTGGTTACATTAAAAATTTCCTCATGAGAGCGTACGAGAAATCATTTTCTCGGCTGCTTTTCATCAAAGAGCTCTATAATTTTAAACAAACGCTTGTTAACAACGGCTTCTCAAATTATTTATTCGACTACCATATCAAACCTTTTTTTTGTGACGTAACCAAAAGCAACTACAAACACCCGGACAAAAACAATAACATTAATATTTTTTTACAAAAATCAAATGCACAGTAACTACAAACTGGACGAATATTCACTTCGCAGCATCATACGAAATTATACAACCCTGACTAACTTATGCAAGATTAAACTAATTATCCACTACAAAAAATTAAAAACTGCCAATCTCATCATCACTTACAGTAATTCACCTGCAAAATCTAAACTGCAGAGAACCAGTGTCGTTTACGAATTTATATGCCATTTAAAGAAGTGTGTTTCTCAACAATCCAAATTTGTAAGCAATTAGATTAGCCACACCGCCACAAAATTGACATGAAGAATGACACTGCACAGTTCAATCCAATCTCATTTAAACACAAACCGAGATATACCAGGACCTATCCATGACAATACATACATAATATCTTCATCCACATGCAAAAGAAGACTAAAAATAATGGAGGAATTACTTATAAAAAAGTGAAATCTTACACTTAATAACATCAGTTATGAAAACGGTAACAATGTGCTTACCGTGTTCGGAACTTAGCATGCACAAGACTCTATATGAATAACTTTTACACATTTATTTACAAGTAAAACAAAATTTATTCATGATAAAAGTCAAAAGTATAGCCGAAAGTGCTCGAAAATACAAAACCTTTAAACAGTTCATATATAATTTGAGTTCTGAAAAGAAAAAATCATAACAACACCTATATGTGTCTGTGTGTGTGTGTGTGTGTGTGTGTTGTGGATATATATATATATTGTTGTGGAGTAGTTTTCACACTGAAAGTTATAATCGTGCTATGTCGGTTGCTAATCGACTTAACGCACCCTAAATATGAGGAAGTTGGTAATCTTCCACTGTAAGCTGACTCCTTCGTATTTGGCTAACTACCAACTAATATCAACTGCCTAGTAGTTCTACTGAACGGCAATAGAACTCTAGAACTTCCAAGAAATCCTATGAACTTCTCACTCTCACACGATGCGATGGGTAAATTGTCGTATTTTAAATCTCCATGAAACAATTTCGACCGCTCAAAGAATTTTGACGCAACATGCTACAATTCTTGGTATTCAGCCCGGAAGATACAAGATGAACATTTCAGAGTGTTTCTGTGTCAATCTGCGAACTGTGCAGGGGATTCGGTAAGAGTTGGGTGAGTCTAATGGCAATTACGGTGATAATGAGAGTGATCGCTGGTATTGGCAATATTTTGCCTCCATTCAATTTCCCACTAGACCTCAGATTCAACATTGAGGCTCACATCAAGCGCCTTGAATATGTCGTGCTGCACCGCTTACATATGGCCAGACTGCAACGCTCATGATATTTATGTGACCAACAAAAATCAGTGTAACACAAAAGATCAACGGAAGGCAAGGATTATAACAGCATTCATGAACTTTATCATCGGGACCATCTAGAGAAGGTCCAGGTGATTCTGAAGTCGTTTAGTGGACCTGTTTGAAGCCATTGACGATTTCAATGAAGAACGTTGTCCTTTAGAATTTCAAGATATTTTGTGTAAATTTTGTAAATATATCTGTTAAAATCAGATGCAAATGTTATTTTAATTGTTTGGTGCACATTAGACGGGATTTATCAATCTCACCTTATATATATATATATTTATATATATATATATATATATATAGACACACATATAAACGCATTTATATACATATATATTGATGTGTGTGTGTGTGTGTGTGTGTGTGTGTGTGTGTGTGTGTGTGTGTGTGAAAAGTATGTGCGTATATTCCAATGTTATATATAAAATGTTTTCAGAGACAATTTGTTTTCGGAATTACTGTATTTGAGATACATCTTTGTCCTTCCTTCCATTGTGCTAAACATTTCGGATATATATATATATATATTATCATCCGCAGAAATATCTGTTTCGCTGTATCGCAGTTCATCAGTACGGTTAGACTACGATTGCCTTTTTGACCCAGGGTTGAAACCCGACCGAATTGGCGTCAGTCGGCGATTCTACCTCTGGGCTATGGGGAGTTCGGTGGAAGAAGGCAGACATTTTAGCGCATATATTATCACTATACGTGCCCAATGGCTAGAGTACTCTAATTCATTTTACTAAATAAGCTATATATATATATATATATATATATATATATCACTTAACAAGACACAGTCAGTTTAAAAAATGACTAATTTTGGTGTATTATTAAGCATATTTATGTTATATATATATATATATATATATATATATATATATATATATATATACTTATTTATAAATGGAACTTTGTGTGCATGTGTGTGTGTCTTTGTGTGTATGTGTCCGTTAACTATAGACTCCGAAACGGCTGAACCGATTTTCTTGAAATTTTACACAGTTGTACTATAAACGTCTGTGAGCGTTCTTAGCTAGGTTTTGTGTCAAGGTACCCCCGATAAATATCGAAAATCGATAATCGAAAAATTTGGGTTATAGAAGGAGTGGTCCGATTTTAATCAAATTTGATACACTCATAGACAAAGACATAAGAAACGACATTGAGAAGATTCAAGATTTCAGTTCTTATAATAGAGCAGAAAATCGATAATATATATATATATATATATATATATATATATATATATATAAAAGGCAAGATATTTGTTTGTGTGTATGTTTATCTGCCTGTATTTGGCTCTTAGTAGGTATAATTGTTGTTCTTAGTCTCAACCAAGATACCATTTACTCAGAGGACTTATTTAGCCTTCAAAATTCAGTTTACGACGAAAAGAAATATTTGATATCGATACCAGGAAATCAAGATTTGAATTACATCCATTCATTTTTCTTTCGGTCTACGGTTTCGTTTTAACTGGAAACAACTATTGCTTTTTAATCTTTCGTGCCAACGTCCAAAGAGTCTGAGCTCCAGGGCCATGGATTAGTTTTAAAGCTTTCATTTCACCTGATCAACGTCCAGGCTATACTGCTAGTATATATATATATATATATATATATATATAAGATACAGTTAGTGTTGAAACAACATGGCTACTTTTGTAGTGTTATTATAACATAATTATCTTATAAATTATATATATATATATATATATATATATATATATATATATTATCAACGCACACTTCTGAGAAAAACGCTTGTTGATAACACGTACATACTTAAACGAGAAAATAATACACAGAAACTAAAAATCCTCGAAGCAATCTACATTAAACAATTTAAACCTGGTTTGAATACAACCAATTTTGATATTTTCAATAACATTACTCAAATGCCTGTAATCAGACCAGGGACCACAACGCCACTACTTTTGTCACTGTCTTCGGCCATCCGCCACGGTAGGGATGGACTTATATTTTCAATTTAATTCTATATATATATATATATATATTTAATTCTATATATATATATTTAATTCTATATATATATATTTAATTCTATATATATATATATATTTTCAATTTAATTCTCTTTATTGTTAATAACTTAAATGTTGTATGTTTACTGTGTGTTAATATTTATTCTTTGATAATGGCTTATGTGAGCCGAAAGCTTAGACCCGATAAAAAAATCAACAATTACTGTGATTTTTTGTTGTCTTTCAACGATATCACCATCATGTATATCAGACGGTATGAACGGATCCTACACAAAATTAATAGACAAAACTTGTCTATATAATTCAATGAAACCTGCATTAATATATATATATATATATATATATATATATATATATATATATATATATATATATCCTTGTAGACTCTCAGTAGAATAGATTCCTTTATCTGATTTCCTCTGCCAGGTAGCGCCTTCTTTCTGTATTTCGATTCACGTAATTTTTATTGCACAACTTCTCGCGTTCCTTTGCTTGATGCGTCTCAAACTTAATTGTTGAACTTAATGCGTCTCAAACGTAAGTGTTGAACGGGCGAGCAAATGTTGTCTTTGCCGAGCGAGTTATGTCTCACAAGTTGAGAAAGTCATATCGCTTATCCCATCCCAAATGAATAGTGAGAAAACAGAATTGCTTCTGATCAATGATGGATTCTGACGGGATGAATTAAATTCTAACAGCTTCCGTTCCGGTACGTTCTCATTCACAGTATCCTTATTGAGACAACGAATGCCCTTCAGTTGAATAAAAATTATTCAGAGAAAATAATGGTACCAATAGCCGAATATCAATTATATCGATAAAAATAGTTCTAGGATTTGCTACAATTTTTATTTTGGCCAAAGGATGATAAAGTAATTGTTTGATGTAATGAATAGGTAATGAATATATATACACCTTGGTTTCCCTTCATTGGAATGTGATTGGCTGGTGTCAGCCATAAATATAGACGAAGGCAAGGACGTCCGGAGGGAGAGAGAGAGAAAGAGAGTGAGAGAGAGAGAGAGAGAAAGAGAGAGAGAGAGAGAGAGAGAGAGAGAGAAAGAGAGATCCTCTACTAGAGGTCTACTTGTCTGTCGCTATTGGATTATGATTATTGACTACGCCTACGTCTCAGGATACTGCATACGACGACTACGTCTACGTACTAAATTGACCTACCCGGTTACATTTGACTGAACCAATTTATGGCCTCGGATTGATATATATGTCACTTTCTGAGACATATCATTATTATAGAACAATTAGTAAGGAGCAGGGAAAAATAAAGAGAGATAACTTTTAATAACACTTTTAATATTTTATTAATATTATCTAAAGATGACCAGGGAAGTTTTGAATCAATTTGGTATATTTGTTTAAATTCATTTCTTTCTCCTTCAAATGTTTCACTTTCTTTATTTGTGTTTTTATTGTTTTCTTTTGGGTTTTTTTTACTTTTTTTGCTCAAAATTCTTTCTTGATTTTGCTCTTATTTTCTCATGATTTATTCGTTCTTTTTATTTTTTTATTCATTGTTTTCCGAATTTTTTCATTACTTTTTACTTTTTACTTTCCAATGCGTTTTGTCTATTGACATGCTGGATAAGGGAATGGAAGGAACCAAGCCATGTTGTTGGGGTGGATGTAAAAGCAGCCAGTGGGATTTTCCTGAAACTTGGTGCATTTGGGGCAGCAATTCGATTGGGAGAAAAAGGAAACACAAAACAGCCAAGGAAAGAAAGTATAAATAAAAACCCACCATGACTGACATATGGAAAGTAAAATAAATTACGATTAGTCTCGAAGAAAAGAAAAATATAAGATTAAAAAAATGGAGAAAGGGAAAGAGTAAAAATCAAGATTTTAAAATGTCAGCATAAACCAAACAGTACGAAGGACTGAAATTAAAAACGGATTATTAATCCTTTCATTCAAATCTTTATCCCTACCTACTTTAAAACCATATTTCGGCCGTTGAACTCTCTAGCCGTTTTCTGAGATGGTGCATTCTTGCCATTATGTGCGGTTTCTTTGAAACCGTTTTTCCATGCCTTTGAGGGTTACAGCCATATCACGTTGAAATACCGGTTCTCGTACGATCAACAAAGTTGAGCAACACCGAGCCTGGTCAGAAGCTAGAGAAATTTACCGTTAATCTAAACTACAAAACTCTTATAATTTAAAGATATTTACTAGTTTTAAATGACCCGTAAAAGTTTGTAAAAACAAAATCTGTCAATCAATTTGCTGCCCTTATAAAATTCAAATGTTCTCACATCGACATTTTTTTATATAAGAATGGATTAAACTAGATGATCTTGCTACTAACATATTAAAAAAACTAAGCCAATAAATATGGTATGAATAAATCCTTTCGAATTTTGAATAGAAATAAATGGTAAATCTGTTTACATATATGATTCAATGAATTTTTATCCATCAGTCAATTAAACCTTACAAAATAGCCATAAATTGAACGAATGAAACTGAATTTTGGAGAGAAGCGTGAACAGAAAAGTGAATAAAAATTACAGATGATTTTACTCGGGTGAGCAGCTTAGTACAAACAATTTTCATTCATTTTAGGGGAAATATTAAAAGCTTCATTATTTAACGTACAAAATGTTCCCACTATTTTTAAAACAGTATAATGATTAAAATAACAAGACCTATTTAACAAAAATGCAATGTTTCTTTTGCGGTTTTTTTTGCATATATTTTCTTTAAGTTCTTATAGATGCAAGATTTCATTTCACGTTCGACCTGCCTTTGCATAAACTACAAACAAATCACTAGACCAAGTGCTTCAAAAGGTTGGAATTTGACTCCAGAAAGAAGTATTTATGCATGACTAGTTGTATGTTACATGCTCAAGAATAAGAAATTCAAGAATGTATTCTTCGATGTTAAAAGGAAAATAAGAATCTTTTTTTAATAATATTCACCATAAAGTCCTATAAAAATAATAATAAGAAAATATTAAACGGCGAAATAGCATTTTGTCAAGGTATTTTTCTAAACAAAATATCTTATTCAAAATTCATTTATTGGTTTGCGAAATTGAACGAAATATAGTTTTAAATATCAATAAAAAAATCTTACCGGTAACTTGAGCAATACTAAATACTGTAAGGATTTCAACAAGCGTTAGCGTGTTGAAAAAAATCTAGTTGCAGAGATTTTGTCAGTGATTACATGACAATTCGATGTCATCGTCGTTAGCCCTAAAGAATAATACGGTCTGTACAGAAGGTAGCTGAAGAGTGTGACAAAAAAGGACTACAAATAAACTGCAAGAAAACCGAATGCATGGTCATCAGCAAAAAGAGCAACCCAGAATGCAAAATACAGGTGGGAGACACTAAAATCAAGCAGGTACAAACAATTAAATACCTGGGAATTGTTCTAACAGAAGGCGGAAAGTGAGACACAGAGATCCGAAGGCGAATTGGAATGGCGAAGGAAGCGTTCCAAAAGCTGAGTAAAGTATTAAGACACAGGAAACTTTCTCTAGAAACAAAGAAGAGAGTACTGGATTGCTATGTGATGTCAGTTCTTCAATATGGCAGTGAATGCTGAACAATATCATCAACGATGAAGGAAAAACTTACAGCAACTGAAATGTGGTTCTACAGAAGGATGCTACGAATGTCATGGACCGAGCATGTTGGAAAAAATTGAAACGAAAAGGAAATTAATACTGAGCATTAAGAAGAGGCAGCTAAAGTTTCTTGGACATGCAATGAAGAAGGAGGGCTTGGAGAATCTGATACTAACAGGCCAGATACAGAGAAAAAGAGACAGAGGAAAGCAGCGGATAAAATATTTGAAGGGACTGAGCAGGTGGATGACAGAACGGGGGTTGCGAAATATTACAGAAGAAAGCGTGCTAAGAGCCACCAGGGATAGGGAGACGTGGAAAGCCATGATCGTTTACGTCCTGAAAGGACAAAGCACATAGAAGAAGAAGATTGATATTGGACATTACTCGGGTAAGGCAGTTTTCAGCGAATCCGTCGTATTTTGGGAACATTGATTAGTCTCCCATTCAGCACTGCCTGACAGGTAAAAATCAATGAGAGTTTGGTCTGGCGAGGTCTCTGGTTGCATGTTTGGTGTGATGTGGTCGGATATGATTAGATCTTTGTAATCTTGGGTAACCACAGATTTGGGAGCAGATTCAGAGCCCTGCTAAAACACATACCAACTTCCATTCCAAGGTCTATCCAGGGCATCGCAAATGTTTTCATTACCTGGGTATAACAAGAAGCTTTCAACCGAAGACGTTGATGAAATTCGTGAAGTGGCATAACGTATCGTTCACTACTCAGTCAGTGAAGTGCCATACGTGGTACACGCTTTGGGCGATCATGTCTTGAAAGAGACATGACTGACTGGACAGAAGATTACCCAGCAGTAGCTTGCCATTACTTTCTGCGGTAGGATGGTTGCCAGCCAAGACTATAGAACCCAATCCGTCTTGTTATTTGATTCATAGCTAGACGGAGAAGAGATGTATTATATTATTAAGTAGTAATTAGTGGGGGATCAGTTTATTACTTCATAAGAATAGAAAATTGATCCCCCACTTTATGCCTAGTAAAAGCCTTAATCATGATTTCAACTATTATATTTAATCAAACAGTCAGTTAAGTGCCATACATGATACACATTTGGGCGATCATGTCTCTTTCGAGACATGACTGACTGAGCAGAAGATTATCACGCAGTAGGTTGCCATTACTTTCTGCGGTAGACTGGTTACCGAATAAGGTTATAGAACCCAATCTGTCCTGTTATTTTACTCATAGCTAAAAAGGGAAGAGATGTATTATATTAATAAGTAGTATTTAAAGGGGGGATCAGTTTATTACTTCATGACAATAGATAACCGATCCCACACTTTATGGCCACTGGAAGTCATAATCCTGATTTCAACTATTATATTCAATCAAACAGTCAGTTAAGTGCCATACGTGATACACACTTTGGGCGATCATGTCTCGAAAGAGACATGACTGACTGGGCAGAAGATTATCCCGCAGTAGGTTGCCATTACTTTCTGCGGTAGACTGGTTACCGAATAAGGTTATAGAACCCAATCTGTCCTGTTATTTAACTGGAGAGAAGAGACAGATTTATACCTTTCCCAAGTGTATTTGCGCGTAAGTGACTGCAATGAATTCAACTGGAATTTAAACTAGGCTCCTCGATTTCTCGTTCTCAGCCGATATCAACTGCACCACAACGGACATCCTACTTCACTACTCATCAGTCCTAAAACCGCCACAGAAAACAGAACTCAACATAAATAACACGGAAGGACACCAGAGTTATTCGCAATTAATTATCTGTTATTTCACAAGTTCAATTTTTTATCCTGGCAGCAAATTTCTTCTTCTGAAAATGAAAATAAAATAAAAACATTCTTGATCCTTCTTAACGTTCATGAATCATTTTACTTGAAGCAAGCGTTGATATTATCTGTGTTTTGCTATGAACTGCCCTATGCTCATAATGTATGCATTGTGCCAAATGTCCTGATGAACCAGATTGAAAATTGTACACACGTACATCTATAGTTATAGCCATCGGCTTCTGCTCCAATTAACTTAGATAACTGGTGCCCCCCTAGATATAAATTTACACGAGCTAATAGATTAGCAACTAGGTCTCACCCTTTTACAGTGAAACCGATAAAATGAATTTTCTACTCTAACAGCTTCTTTTCTCGCACTTCTCGCCTGTGAAATTCCCTTCCATATACTTGCTTCCCTGACAGCTAAAATCTCCAGGAATTTAAATTTAAGGTCAATAGACATGTCCTATCATACTAATTCGCATCCATTCTCTCAAACTCTCTTCCCATCTACTCCACCCCCATCCTCGTTATCCTCATACGTCTGTTACCCTTCTTCCGACATTTCCTATAACTAAACACTTCTTTCTCATCACGTCCCCCTATGTAACCCCCTACGCAACAGTGCCAGTAGAATGCCTTGCTCGGGGTAAAATGATTAAACAAATCAAGAAAGTAAGAAGTAGAATCACAAAGATGAGATTTCTTTACCTGATTAATTTATACCTCCCACCAGCATGGACCATGCTACTCCCCGAGAAAGCAATACACTGCCTCACCTCGACGTACCCTTCAATTATCAATGCTCTATCAAGCACTTTACTACTCAAAAATCTTCAGAGTTAGCATGACTCTGCTTAGTTAAAATGATAATTTTTTCCACTAAAACTATATATATATATATATATATTAAAAAAGGATTAATTCAAAGATGTCGAATGGCCATTTCGATATGAAGATCCCCACGGGAGACGACACATCACCTCAGCAACAGAAAAAACCTTTCAGAAACTGGAGAAAAATTAGTCTACTTTTCCTTTTTAAATAGATTGCAAAGAAATTAAAAAATAAATAATAAAATAAAATAAAAATAAAAATAAAGGGAAAGAAAAAGAAAAAGAAAACGAAAAAGAAAAAGAAAAAGATAGAATAAAATCAAATAAATAAGAAAAGAAAAAAATATATAATATATATATATATAGTATATATATATATATATATATATATATATATATATATATATATATATATATATATATATATATATATATAAAAATATATATATATATATTATATATAAAAATATATAATATATATATATATATATATATTAAGTGATTGATTGATTGATTGATTGATTGATTGATTGATTATTTGTTTAATACTTAGTTTTTGGTCATAATAAGGTTAGACGAGTACACATTTGTATTAAAAGTGTTCGATACAATTATATTGTAGAACTTTTGAATATTTTCCATTTTTAAACGAATTATTCCGCTACCCAGGTTTCTACCATGAGTGGTGTGTTCACACGATTTTTAATAACTGATTTTAACGTTTACCGCTTTTCTTTTTAAGAACGCTCTTCTAACGGTTTTTTTTATTTGAACGTTCACGTAGCAGGGAATTTATAAACGTGCAATTTTTAAATTCAAACGGATTATGGCGTTTTCATCTATGATTTTAAGAGGTATTTCTTAGAGTGGATGCATTTAGTCATAATTTCCATTCTTTCATTTAACAGTTCGTTTTTATTTGGGAATATCATAATTTCTCATTTTTCTTCTCGGCACATTCTACATATTTTTCCACCGTTGTAAGTCTTGGCTGTTTTTACAATGCTCCATGTTATGTCTGGGTCCTTTCCATGTTTTGATTTTAATTTTCACACGTGGCTAGCCAATTTTGTATTGTTTTTTAATTTTTCTATTTTGAATGCAGATTAAACCACCTGGTCTTAAAGGTGTTTTTAGTTAATCCCAAATTAATTTTATTTTGGCCATTTGGGTCATGTACCTTTGCCTTGTAAATTAATTTTTTGTGTTACAGAGACCTTGAAGTGGACATTTAATTTTGTCCCTGCAGTTGGATTATTTGTTAGAAGTTATGTTTTGTACTATGCTATTTAAGTTTCTGGCGTTTTGTTTTTTATGAAAATATCTAAATTACTAGTGCAACTATAGCTTAGTTTGATTGTGTTTCTGCTGAAAATTTTGTTTAGTTCTGATTCTTTTGGAAAATAACTATCTATAAGTTTAAAAAAATATTTGTCCTATTTTGGTCTTTAAATCTAAATGATGGGTCGAACCAGATAATATATTTCGTTTTCTACTGTTGTTATATATATATATATATATATATATATATATATATATATATATATATATATATATATTAGTCATCCACATACAAGCCTGGAATTAAAGAAGGGAAATTTGAAAGTGTTATATATAATCAGTGTATACACACGCTTATATTGAAGAAGTGGAAACTGTTTTAAAATTTTTCTTCTCTAGATAGCTCAATCGTAATGAGAGCATAATACATACATATATATATATATATATATATATATATATATATATATATATATATATATATAATAATAATAATAATAATAATAACTACATAGACTCTGTAAGTATGCCGGCCGTAAATTTATACTAAAATAAACCTCCGAAAAAACCATTAACAAACAGAACCTAAATCCGTTACAATCCGGTGTACTAAAACGTCGGATAAATGGGGAGAAAAAAAAGAAACCCGCGGAACAAGAACAAAACATTCAATACTCCGCAGTAAAGAAAAAAACCCAAACGGAACCAAACATAAGAAAAAGTGCTCAATACAAAGTACGAAAGAAAAGATACAATAGTAGAGCAAAAACACACAAAAATCTAGAGTGAGCCAAAACCTACCGCGGTTTGCCCTGACGATCCGTAGTGTGAAACCGCGGTAGGTTTTGGCTCACTCTAGATTTTTGTGTATATATATATATATATATATATATGTGTGTGTGTGTGTGTGTGTGGCAATATTTTTATTATAAGTATATTATCAAAACATTGTTTGCAGCAAACACTGTGCTTCGGTACTATCTAATTAGTACTTTTTCAGGCAGCGAAATATTTTTGCCTTAGGAATCATTATATATATAAGCTTAAAAACAACACAACTTTTACCAAATTCAGACAATTGAGGTGGAGGGATTTCCAGAGCGTTTGTTTTAGTGAACCAATAAAAAATCAAGTCATGAAGTATAAGAGAAACTTTATTGTAAGATTAAAGGCGGATAGAGACATAAAACAGATTAAGACCCAGCCATGTTCCATGACAGTGATGAAATAAAGTAAATGATACATATGTTGCAATACAGCAAGTCTGAAAAGTTACAGAATTTTATTTGGGTTATTATTCAACTTAAATTGTGGACAAGAGACAAAGAATGGAAAATTTGGGGATTTTGATTTTTTTTTTCAAAAATTCACTGCACATTGAAACATATGACTTAGAAAATATTGAAAAACAGAACTTGTAAATCTTTGTTTGAACCAGCTTTTCTGTTAACAAGAAAAATTACAAATTATCAAATTCACAAAACTAAATTTACTCAATAAACGTAATGAACTTACTTCCATTTGTCATCACTGTATAAAATGTACCCTATAGTATAGTTAATTTTTCCAAATATAACTAGATATCTATAATCTATCCTCTATGAAATATTGATTGATCCTCCCATCTTCTGATAATTAATTTGTTAGGGTTTAACGGATAGATCACCCACTACGTCAACTACATATATTTGAATGTGCTGTGTATTTTTGATAAAAAAGATTAGAAAAAAACTTTCCTGTCTTTGTCACTTGTTTACTACTTTAAGTTGAATAATTATTCCAAAAAATTCTGCAATCGTTTCACGATGACCCGCAATAACTTTTCAGATGTGCTGAATTACTACATTATATATCATTCAATCTATTTGATCACTGGCATAGAAAATGTCTGGGTTTTAATCCTTTACTAAGTCTCTCTCCATCTTTACTGTTACAATCAAACTTCTCCTATACATCATGAAATGATTTTTTATTCCTTGACATAAATCCTCTGATAATCTCCCTCACCGTTACTGTCTGGATTTTGTAAAAATTATGTTATTTCTAAGCTTCTATATATAATGATTTCGAACAGAAAAAATATTTCACTTCCTGACAAAGTGCTGATAAGATAGTACCGAAACACAACGGCTCTCGTATAACAGTAAATTATGTTTTTATTATAAACTTATAATAACAATATTACCATATATAGTGCTCTACTATATATTGAGTACATTAAATGAAGTAAATCGCTACAAACAGTGGACGGCCATCCCATTAGTTTCTACTACTGCTAAGTTATATATATATATATATATATATATACATATATATATATATATATATATATGCAAGAGTCATTTAATAAATAAGGTGAATGTTTCCAGTATAAGGATTTCTACGAGGGTCATTCAATAAATAAGGTGAATTCTTCGGTATAAGGACATCTACGAGGGTCATAAATAAGGTGAATGTTTCCAGTATAAGGACTTCTACGATGGTCATTCAATAAATAAGGCGAATTTTTCGGTATGAGGACATCTACGAGGGTCATTCAATAAATCAGGTGAATTCTTCGGTATAAGGAATTCTAATACAAATAGAAGCTTAATTTCTTTTCTTTTTCAATGTAGTCTCCCAGCAGTGTCACACACTTTTCCCATCTGTGCGCAATATTCCGTATTCCCTCAGCGTAAAAATCTTTGGGCTGATGTCCAGCCAATCGTTCACAGCACTTTTGACTTTATTGTCACTTTCAAACTTCGTGCCTCTCGTGAACGGTTTCAAGGGACGAAACAGGTAAAAGTCTGAAGGAGCATCCTTCTCATAGTGGGAGAGACACTGCTGGGACAACTCGACCCTCTTCTGTTTGTGCTCTGCACTAAGCATCTTTGGCACCCACCGGCAGCTGAACATCGTGCAAGAAAGGTCATCAAGGACAATTTTGTGTGCTGTCCGCACACGTAAGCTCAAATTCCTTGCAATGTCATCCACTGTCACCTTTTTGTCAGACTGAATGAGGTCATTGACTGATTCGATCACCTCAGGAGACCTCACTTCTGTAGGCCTCCCAGGCCTGTCTTCATCCTCAACACTCCTCCGTCCTTCTTTAAACAATTTAGCCCACTTCTAGATATTTTTTGTCTGAAACATGTGGCACCATACACAGTTGACATTCTCCTATGAATTTCAACTGGTTTGCACCCATCAACAACCAAAAACCTGATAACTGACCTCTGTTCAATCCTAGAGCATGCTTATTGGTCGGCCATCTTTGTTAATCTTCAAAACTCTCAAAGTTTTTTCCAATCGGTAAAAAAATTAAATTCTTTTGAAAAAAGAATTCAATGAAAAAAAGCAAAGCTTCTATCTGTATTAAAAATCCTTATATTGAAAAATTTACCTTATGTGTTGAATGAACCTTATATATATATATATATATATATGTGTGTGTGTGTGTGTGTGTGTGTGTGTGTGTGTGTGTGTGTGTGTGTGTATTAATTGAAATGTTTGTGTAGAATATACAAGCAGTTTTTTTTCTGAAGGATAAATGGCTCAGTGAATATAGACTTTGGTTAGTTTCTAACTTCGACTCTTACAGTTGTGAATTCAATACCAGGCTACAGCACTTATGAACAAGTTACTTACAGGGTTAGAGGGAGATAACTCATGACTTCCAATTTAGGCTTTACGTAAAAAATGGAGTTCATATACCCCAGTAACTTCCATGGTTAGAGGGAGGTAACTCATGACTTCCAATCTAGACTACGCAAGAACTGGATTTCATATACCCCAGTGGTTGTAATAAAGGGTTCGGTTCGAAATTACTAGCTCCTGAAAAAGGCCGGAGCCTACAACGACAACAAACATAAGGACAATAGTCCGAATAATGTAAATAATGTAGTGTTTTTCTCTTTTCCTCGGCTTTATTTTCCCGATCTGTTTTTTCCAAATTTACCCAGAATTATAATGTATAATTCTATTCAAATCCTTGATATTTTCTTCATTTTTAGAATTCACTCAGAAAAATATTTCCTCGTCTATCTTAACTTTCCTCTACAGAGTTTTTTTTCTCAATGCATTACTGAAGCAATACATATCTTTCCTAGTGCATTTTCTTGCTACACCCCAGCTAAATACTTAATAGTAAACAGAGAATTTCAGCACCAAAAGCTGAACCTACAAGAACTAGAACTGTTTTGCGTACAGTCTCCTGTAAAGACGGTGAATAATTAACAAGGAATTGGTAAAGTCAAATTCAGGAGCTGTTTGGCTGACTTTTATTGCTTTGAGGATATTTTGTCACTGCTATTCCTGACTAAGATACTATTGACACACCTTCTAAAATTGATGGAAATTATTCAAATGTCTAGTAGATAAAGAATGGACATTAATTAAACTTTCCAAAACTTTTCATGAAGGAGACAAGATAATTCTGTTTTGATTTGTAGAGAAAAAAGTTTGGAACTTTCAATGACGGGATTTGTATTAGAATGAAAAAAATGAGCTTGAAAGACAGATAGATATTGAATTGGAAATCTGTGAGGTTTGATAGATTTATTCCCAGTCCGATTTCTTTCTCTTCTTTGTCGTTCTCCAATTTACTTAATTACATTTTGATTGGAAAGAAATTTCCTTTAAATAGTTATTTTGTTTGTTTTTGAAGTAGAAAATAAACTTTAAGCGAAAATAAAATGTTCTAGGCACTAGATTGATACATCATTGGAGAGATATAAACGTATTCGTGTAAATTAGAAACAATATAAAGAAAGAAAAAATGAAGTTAATATATTTTTCATTTTACCTTAAGCAAGGCAATAAAGTTACTAAGAGGTAAGGGGTTACTATGTTTGAAATAATAAGATGAACAGTAATTAAGAAGCAAAAATAGAGATTGACATTGCATTTACATATTTTACTATAAAATCGACAGCAAAGCAAGGAGCCCTAAGACATTTCCACGAGCGAGAAGTCTCAGAGAAGAAACTTTTAGCATAGAACTTACGGTAACAGCTAACAATTTTTATTCTAAAATGATGAGACCTTTTTGATAATCTAGCATAGCGCTTAAATTTCTAAAATCAAGATATCAAAAATGAGACCTTACTAAAACAATTACCATGAAATTTTATGTAGAAATGGCACAAATAGGCACGTTGTAAAAGTGACTGAAACAGATAAGCTAGGCCTTGACAAATAACATAGCGGAAACTTCTTTTTATTTTATCAAGAATCTCTAGATGCAAAACCCCGAACAAATGTGCCAGTAATTTCCAATACTTGGAAGAACGAGCGATTTATAAATGTGCAAGCAGGAAGAGACAGATAAAATTCCTGGTACATATAATGAGGAAGAAGGGTTTGGAGAATCTGATACTCACAGGACAGATAGAGAGAAAGTGAGACAGAGGACAGCAGCGTAAATTAATATTTGATCGGCTTGAGCAAATGGACGACAGAGCGGAGTTTAGGAGAGATAGCAAAAACAAATGTGTTAAAACGACAAGGAACAGAGGCAAGTGAAAGTCCATAATCATCTACGTCCCGAAGTGAAACAGCTAATGAATGAGAAGAAGAATATGATGCAACGAACTAACAGTCCGGGCAGCAAATAAAGCACATAAATCTGAATAACCTTCCTATTTTCTGATATCACTATTAAAATATAGACTAAAATATAGAGAGATGTTGGGCAGGTTTAGATAGATAGATAGATAGATAGATAGATAGATAGATAGATAGATAGATAATGAACAGACTGGGATAGATAGATAGATAGATAGATAGATAGATAGATAGATAGATAGATAGATAGATAATGAACAGACTGGGATAGATAGATAGATAGATAGATAGATAGATAGATAGATAGATAGATAGATAGATAGATAGATAGATAGATAGATAGATAATGAACAGACTGGGAGAGATAGATAGATAGATAGATAGATAGATAGATAGATAGATAGATAGATAGATAGATAGATAATGAACAGACTGGGAGAGATAGATAGATAGATAGATAGATAGATAGATAGATAGATAGATAGATAGATAGATAGATAGATAGATAGATAAGAACAGACTGGGATGGGATAGATAGATAGATAGATAGATAGATAGATAGATAGATAGATAGATAATGAACAGACGGGATAGATAGATAGATAGATAGATAGATAGATAGATAGATAGATAGATAGATAGATAGATAATGAACAGACGGGATGATAGATAGATAGATAGATAGATAGATAGATAGATAGAATGAACAGACTGGGATAGATAGATAGATAGATAGATAGATAGATAGATAGATAGATAGATAGATAGATAATGAACAGACTATAGATAGATAGATAGATAGATAGATAGATAGATAGATAGATAGATAGATAGATAGATAGATAGATAATGAACAGACTGGGATAGATAGATAGATAGATAGATAGATAGATAGATAGATAGATAGATAGATAGATAGATAGATAATGAACAGACAGATAGATAGATAGATAATGAACAGACTGATAGATAGATAGATAGATAGATAGATAGATAGATAGATAGATAGATAGATAGATAGATAGACAGATAATGAACAGACTGGGATAGATAGATAGATAGATAGATAGATAGATAGATAGATAGATAGATAGATAGATAATGAACAGACTGGGATAGATAGATAGATAGATAGATAGATAGATAGATAGATAGATAGATAGATAGATAGATAATGATCAGACTGGGATAGATAGATAGATAGATAGATAGATAGATAGATAGATAGATAGATAGATAGATAGATAGATAGATAATGAACAGACTGGGATAGATAGATAGATAGATAGATAGATAGATAGATAGATAGATAGATAGATAGATAGATAGATAAGAACAGACTGGGATAGATAGGGATAGATAGATAGATAGATAGATAGATAGATAGATATGAATAGATAGATAGATAGATAGATAGATAGGGATAGATAGATAGATAGATAGATAGATAGATAGATAGATAGATAGAATAGATAATGAATAGACTGGGATAGATAGATAGATAGATAGATAGATAGATAGATAGATAGATAGATAGATAGATAGATAATGAACAGACTGGGATAGATAGATAGATAGATAGATAGATAGATAGATAGATAGATAGATAGATAGATAGATAGATAATGAACAGACTGGGATATGATAGATAGATAGATAGATAGATAGATAGATAGATAGATAGATAGATAATGAACAGAATGGGATAGATAGATAGATAGATAGATAGATAGATAGATAGATAGAACAGACTGGGATAGATAGATATGAACAGAGATAGATAGATAGATAGATAGATAGATAGATAGATAGATAGATAATGAACAGACTGGGATAGATAGATAGATAGATAGATAGATAGATAGATAGATAGATAGATAGATAGATAGATAGATAGATTCATTAGGTGGATAGATAAACATTGGGAAAGAGAAAATGAAAGAAATAAGAATTTATGAAACAAACACTATTTATATATTGTTATCAAACTGTAGAGGGCCATTTTCACCAGCGCTTTGGAAAAACATGGCATCTAATTCCGGAGTTAATATGCAAATCGCTGATCAGTGTTGCAAGTTCGTCACATCTTTGTAGGCAAAACTAAAACCATACCAAAAATAACTTGAAAAATGACAAAAACAACACAAAATAAACGAAACGACAAATGTATGTTATCTTTGTCTTCCGAAGATAACATAACTAACCATATCTCAAAAAATCATAAACAACTCATAAAATTCAACGTATTCATATTTCTTTTGAGCAGCATTGTTAAATTATTTAGTCATTCGTCGATTGTTGTCGAGCGCTTAGCTGTCAGTGAAGTTATGAATGAATTTTCGGCGCTCTACGCTCTCCTCAGGTTGATGACTGAAGTTCTCGAGTGATACTTTGCCGTATTTATAGCAATTTTTGATGTTAAAAAATAAGTTTTAAAAATTAGTTTTACAAAATTGCCAAGAGGACATGTAAATACGTGAATAATATTTGTTTGTTCTTGTTTGAATCTTGTCGGTATACCGTGATTATGTAAAGTTAGACGTTTTAAAATTTAAAATTTTCAGTGCTAAGATAAACCTAAATTTAATTTCATACCATACAATGATTTGATTTTTTTTTACAAGATCCGCCATCTTAAAAAAAGCATAAAACTTCGACGCAAATTGAAACCTTCATTTGCGCCAAGTATTAATGAGACTTTGCAAAGGGACAGTAAAGACCCCTTCTATTATTTGATATTCTCTGTGTATTTGAGAAAAAGAAACTGTAAAAAAATAACAGAAACCACATCAGTTGAGGAAAATTAGTAGCAACACCAACTAAAATGGATAACATATAATTCGACGTGAGAATAATAACATAATCAAGATGGTAATTTGGTGATTTGTCGATTGTTGTCGAGCCCTTAGCTGTCATTGTAATTGCGAACGAATTTTCGACGCTCTATGCCCTCGTCAACTTGATGACTAAAACTATCGAGTAATAGTTCGCCATATTTATAGCAAAATTAATTTTAAAAATAAGTGTTAAAAATTGGTGTTAAAAAATTGTCAAGGAGGAAGGGGAAATTGTTTATATATATATTTATTCACACCTTACATATATATATATATATATATATATATATATATATATATATATATATATATTATAACAGTATATATATATATAAATATTTTCACCAGTGTAGGGGAGAGGATTAAAAAATTGTATTTTTTTCGTGATGTGATCACTGAATGGTTTTATACATTATTTATTTATGAGTTTGGTGTGGCGGAGGCAATACACACACAGACACACACACACATACATACATACATACATATATATATATATATATATATATATATATATATATATATTATAACAGTATATATATATATATATATATATATATATATATATATATATGTATATAATATTTTTTCCCGGTGTAGAGGAGAGGATTAAAACATTATATTTTGTTTTTCGTGATGGGCTGACTGGAGGGGAGTGTACATTATTTGTTGGGCAGGTCTGGCGGGAGAAGTTGAATGTGTGTATATTTATATAATATATATTCTTATGCTATAAATATTGTGGCAAAATGTGGGCTGCAGAAATTAAAATTGAAGTTATAAAATTGTGAAATTATAAAATAAAATTGTTGGTGAGGAGACCTGATGGAGTTGATGGTTGGTTTATCGATTTCTCATTTCTATTGCCTCCAAGAAGCGAAGTTTGACGATGTCGCGGGCGGAAGAAACAATTCTAAATTAGAAATGCGCGCGGTATATTTGTTGGTGATGACGTAACGAGCTGTTGTTGTTTGATTTATGTTCGGTCGCTCGTTCGTGTAGTTGCCGTATCGTGCGTCCCACGTATTCTTCCTGACATTCGCCGCACGTTGCGACGGACACACACATTTTTCTATGGCATAATCTGGGGTCATCGATGGGGCAGTTGTTTTTTGTGCACGGTGTGGATAGGTTTTTTGCATAGCATGTTGCATAACTATCTATCGAAAACTTTTGTCATCAAGCTGACGAGGGCGTAGAGCGCCGAAAATTTGTTCACAAATTCACTGACAACTAAGGGCTTGACAACAATCGACAAATAAACAAAATTTTCAACAATACTGCTCAAAAAGAATAATTTTAATAATGAACACAATTCATTTAATTCCTTCAGTTTTTAGAATAAATCCGGTTTTGGATAGAAGAGTTTTGCAAGTGCTAGTAAAATCGTACATCGAATAATGTTAAATAGCTGTAAGTATATTAATTGTGTGATTTTAACAGAAAAATTAAGATTAATATTATTATATGATAAAATATATTAGATTCTTCTTTGAAGTTGATGGTTGCTTTTCGATTTCTTCTTTCTATTGCCTCCAAGAAGCGAAGTTTGACGATGTCGCGGGCGAAGGCAACAATTCTAAATTTGAAAATAATTAATAAAATGTCAGAGGCTTTTTCAAAAATGTAGACATACATTTCCACTATCTTACAAGAATGTCATGATGCCAACGAATAAACACCTAATGACGGATAAAATAATTTAATGGTAATTATTTGAAATATCTAACTTCAGAATCGATTAACTATTCCAAAAATTTATATATATAAAAGCTAATCTGTGGGTCCGTGTGTGACTGTTCCCTATGCACACCTACATTTTTTAATCTACGCCATTCAAACTTTCTAGGGACACATATCTACAAGGAAGCCAGGTCGACATATACTTTTTGAGTTTTAGGTTCAACAATTTTCCCTTTCGCACTTTTTGACCAATGGACACGATTGTTTACATTTCCTCCGTTTAACATCTAAGATAGTTGCTAGATTACGTCACAGAAATCAAATCACACGTGTTAAACGCGACTAAAATATTTTTTTATAAAAAAAAATGAGCCTTTATATTTAATTTTTATTCCGACGTTTAAAAAATTAATTTGGTCAACAAAAAAATTGAATATTCTTCCCCGTAATTTTGAAACAAAAGAAATATTTTTTTAAAAAGTGTTTTTTTTTTCAAACAAAAACAAAATATGTAAAATAAAAAGTGGCATCTTCTCCTACTACTAAAATCTTCTGAGTTGCCCGGGCAACGCCGGGCTATGATGCTAGTAAATAATAATTATAACCAATTAGTTAGTACAATGTAATACATTTCCAAAGATAAATTTCCTCTTCTTCTTTCTTAGAGTCAAGAAATTATCATCATCATCATCATCATCATCATCTCACCCGTTACACTCAATGGTGTGTAGGGCATCAACTTTTTGTTACTGTTTCTGTAACAAACTGTTTTTTATGGGGCAGGGTTGTTACCCCTGCGCCCAACCCTGGAGGACCGGTGGACCATTCTTGGTCTCTACGTTTACAACAACTGGTATTCCCAAATGAACACCCATCTAAGTACTGGCCAGGCTCGATATTGCAAACTTCGGTGATCAGAGGAGAACCGGTGTATTCAACACAATATAGCTGCTGATCAAGAAGTTATAACAGGAGCTAAATAACATTATTAGACAGAAAAGTATATTAAACTACAAAACGCTATATAACTAGAACAAATGGCCGCGCATTTTAACCAGTGATGAACCAGAAACTGCTTATATGGCTTTTAATGATATGCATCAGTGAAATACACAGACATACAAACACACAGACACACACACAGACACACAGACACCACTTAAACGCATTACTGCAGACATAATAAACTAGCATCGTGAGTAGTGAATGCAGTTTTATTTTACACTAGCAGTATAGCCTGGCGTTGCTCGGGTGTAAGGAAAGCTTTAAAACTAATCCATGGTCCTGGACGTTGGCATGAAAAAAAAGCAATAGTTGTTTCCAGTTAAAGCGAAACCGTAGACTGAAAGAAAAATGAATGGATGTAAGTCAAATTTTGATTTCCTTGTATCGATATCAAATAAGTTTTTTCGTCGTAAACTGAATTTTGAAGGCTAAATAAGTCCTCTGAGTAAATGGCATAATGGTTGAGACTAAGAACGACAATTATATCTACGTAGAGCCAAACCCGAAGCAAAATCTAAAATAAAAGGGTGAAAAAATACAGACATACAGGCAGATAAACAGACACACACACACAAACATCTTGCCTTATATATATATATATATATATATATATATATATATATATATATATATATTATCGATTTTCTGCACTATTGAACTGTAATCTTGAAACTTCTGAATATCGCTTCTTATGTCTTTGTTTATGAGTGTCTCAAATTTGATTAAAATAGGACCACTCCTTCTATAACCCGATTTTTTCGATTATCGATTTTCGATATTTATCGGGGGTACCTCGACAGAAAACCAGCTAAAAACACTCGCATACGCTTATAGTCCAACTATAAATAAACAGTTCTCTGTACACTATAAAATACAGAGAAACAGAAACAGTTTTCTTTGGCAAATTGGACACAGGGTAAAAATTGAAATCCGTTATATGTAGGAGCTTCGGCAATACTTGGTAAATTAGCCTCGGGCCAAACACGTCCTAAGCCCCCACAATTCGAAATGTCAGAAGGTTGAAAGCTGGATGCTGAAATGTGAAAGGATAAAATATTTCGTTTCTTCATTAAAGCAAAGATTTATTTACAGAATGACAAAATTGTAAGAAGAGAAATATTATTGAAATTTTGTTAACTGAACACTATAACACATTTGGAGAAGAAAATATTCGTTGAGAAAATGCATGCAGTTTTACAGTTAAAATTGTTCAAAGAGAAATGTAAGTATTAAAAATGTCCACAGAAGTTTAGAGTTTATGAATGACAGTAGTAAGTAGCTAAGTGTCCCATGCGTATACGGCTAGTAGCAGAATGTGAACGTCTTATGTTCCTTCCTCTTTGTGGTAGGTCGCCAACAGGGTGAGAAAGAAGAAATAAAGAAATAGTACTTAGCGTGTTTTGTTGTTGTGTTGTTGTTGTTCTCTTTGGCGGTGTGTAGTGAAAAAGAAGAAAAGAAAATTGTCAGTAGAGGCGAAACATGACCGAGTCAGCTTAAAATTTATTCCTTACATTGTGGAGAGATGCTATCAGATACCGCTCCCATTCTGACTGCTTTGAAATTTCTTTTGCTACATTGCCACGAGGTCTGTCATCTAACCACTTCCATGCTAGACTGATTTTGAACGGTCAGCGACGATGTTTAAATAGTGAAACTTCTCATGTTGCTGGCTTCTAGCATCTCGATGTGGAAAAACGTTATACATAAATTTTTGATTTCTAATCCAGCCAGTATCCAGGATTTTGCTTTTTATACTGACTTGTGAAATTTGCTTCGGTCTGGGATTTTTCCGAAAGGTTTTAAGTCGTTTGAAATTAATTTTGCGGGTATGAATTTTACTTTTTCTGTTATAGTTGGGGTTTTCTAAAATGCTTTTAGTCGTTTGGATCTGATTTTGCGGGTGTGCTATTTTGCTTTGTGTGTGTTAGTTTATTGATTGATGAGATAGGATTTGCGTCTTAAATATCATTGGACAATAGAATACAACATCAAAATACAAACTATTATCATTGGATAAAAAGACACAGCAGCAAAATACAAACTGCTGGATTTAACTAACGGGATTCAGGGCCAAAATTGAAACAATTTTCATTATCTAATAAAATGTTGGGTAAAAATAAAAACAAATTGGTCCCTGGGACACAAGGTAAAAGTAAAACTCTTATCATTGGCCCATAGAATGTAAGTAAAAAAAAAACTGCTATCATAGGCTAAGATACAGAGAAAAATAAATGTGATATCATTGCCTATTAGGACACACTTAAAAAATAAAATATATATATATATATATGTTATCAATGGCTAATAAAACGCATCGAGAAAATGAAAATGTTTATCATTGGTCAACCGGACGTAGATTAAAAGTAAATATTTTATTACCCATTAAGAAGCAGTGCAAAAATAAATACAAATATGAGTGGTTAATAGAATGTAAGTTAAAAATAAATCCAACTATGCACATGAAAGTTTCTACTGTAAAACCAATTTTTATTAGCTGAAAACCAAAATGAATCAGGCCAATAAAATGGCGAAACCATTTATTTCAGTGCCAAGGAAGCTAGCAGGAAGGTCATCACACCTGGAAGAAGACATCAGATGTTTTTAAAACCCCACTCCCCATGTCACTGATGAAGGTTCCTGACATACCACAAGGGTGTTTAGAATATACACAACTATGCCCATCAAAGTTTAAATATGTTCACAAATCAGCAATGTCAAATTACATATATATGTAAAAATTGAGATAAATTTTAAGCTTTTAATGTTTAATTGGTTTTCTTTAATTTTTTTTAAATTTTAGCAGAAATCTCTTGACTGGACTTTTACTAAGTTAAAACTTAGTAATCCACCACCATGTTTTTTTTTTTTTTAATTAGAGTAGATAGATCTATCTATCGCCCGATTCACACTCCACCCACGTCTATTGAACAGGTTAAGAGGCTCATCCCTTGTTCCCTGTTTAGGATGTGGTTTCCGGCTTTCTTTTTTCCAATCTTTTCACTATTACGTATCCCCCTGCACATCAGTGGCGTTACCGCCTTGCTCGGGGTGATACTATTTTTAAAAAAATAAATAAAAGAATTATAATTATCTATTAGAATGCAGGTTAAAATTAAAATAAAACTGGTTAACAGAATACAGAGTAAAAATAAAAAAAAACGACTGCCATCATTGGCCAACAGGATGCAAGGCAAGAACTCTGCTATTATTGGCTACTGAGTCAGTCAATTAAGTGCCATACATGTTACACGCTTTGGGCGATCATGTCTCTTTCGAGACATGACTGACTGGGCAGAAGATTATCCCGCAGTAGATTGGCATTGCTTTCTGCGATAGACAGGTTGCCGACCAAGGCTATAGAACCCAATCTGTCCTGTTATTTGACTCCTAGTTAGAGGGGGAAGAGATGTATTATATTATTAAGTAATAATTAGTGGAGGTCAGTTTATTATTTCATAACAATATAAAACTGATCCCCCACTTTATGCCCAGCAGAAGCCTTAATTATGTTTCCAACTATTATATTCAGTCAGTCAGTTAAGTGCCATACGTGATACACGCTTTGGGCGATCATGTCTCGAAATAGACATGACTGACTGGGCAGAAGGTTATCCCGCAGTAGATTGGCATTGCTTTCTGCGGTAGACTGGTTGTCGGGAAGCTAATCTTTCCTGTTATTTAACCCGTAACTGGAGGGAAGAGACGAATTAATACCTTTCCAAAGGGTATTTGCTCGTAAGTGAATGCAAGGAATTCAGCTGGAATTCGAACTCGGCTCCACGATGCAGAGAAAAATAAATATGTTTTTATAAATGATTCATTAGAATGCAGCGTTAAAATAAAAATACTTATCTTTGAGTAACAGGACACAAAGTAAAAAAAAAAAAAAACTAGTATGATTGGTGAATAGGCTACAACCAAAAATTACAACGAGTTATCCTTGGTCATGACAACGCAGGTTAACAATAAAAACGGTTAGTATCAGTCAATAGGATACCGAATAAAACAGCTGTTTTCATTAGATAATAAAGTAAGGTTTTCAAATAAAATTGCTATCATTCACAAATATGAGGCAATATCGAAATAAAAAAAAATTAACCTTGGTCAATGGGATGCTGGTTACAAATAACTTCTGGTTATCACTGACCAATAGAATGAATTGTACAACGAAAACCTATTAGCATTAGCTAATTGGATGCAGGCTAAAAATAAATAAAAAAATTCAGTTATCTTTGTCAAATACGACTCGTGATAAAATATAAAATCTATTATCAATGACCGGTAAAAATACAAAGTACGGTAAAATAAAATAAAAACAGTTATCACGGGATAATAAAAAGCAGGGTAAACTATTGCAAAAAACATTTATCATTGGATAACAGAATGCAGTTTTCCTATATTTTAAGAACTCTGGAAAACCCTCTGACCCCCCCACTAATTATCATCCTCTCAGCCTCCTACCGATTTTTAGCAAAGTGTTCAAGATTATCACCAGTGCTGAAGTGGTTCAATACCTCATAAGCCATAATAACCTATTCCCCGACAGACAGTTCGACTTCCGCTTCACCAGGTCTACTGCTGATATGCTAACGACCATCACTAAGTGCATAAGATTCTTCGCCGTTCTGATTGAGAACGGTGAAGCAAGTGCTATTGCCCTTAATATCTCCAAAGCATTTGACAGAATTTGGCACGCTGGTCATCTGCGCAAGCTACAAGGCTATGCTTCAAATGGACGCCTGCTTCATTTAATTCAATCGTTCCTATCAAACCGCGTAATGAAGGTTGATTTGAACGGACATGCCTCCAGATCCTATCACACGAACATGGGTATCCTCTAGAGCTCCTTCCTATGCCCGACGCTCTTTCTGATCTTCATCAATGATCTCTCTGATCTGATCAAATCTCAAGTAGGCATTTACGCTGACGACACCATCATTTACTCCCGCTTTAGTAAGAGGTCTGTCAAGGCTGACAAAAATAACCTCGCTGCTAATCTTGAAACGGACCTACATTTTGTGGGGGACTGGAGATAAGAAATGGCTCGTAAATTTTAATGATTCCAAAGCGAAGCTGCGATCCAATAACCACCAGAGACAGTTTCCTCTACTTCACATCACCATGGATCAAGCTAGTGTTCTAGAAAACAGAAAACAATACATTGTGTCTCTTAGGCCTCCCCATCTCAGCCGGCCTCGAGTGGAACGACTACATTGAATCAATAGCTAAATATATTGGTAGGTGGGTATGGTTACTCTGTCAACTAGAAAGTTTTTTCTCGCCTGAATCCATCTTACACATATACAAATCAACCATCCGTCCATGCATTGGATACTGTTGTGATATCAGATCTGGCTATTCATCTCTGCTGTTCATCTTTAGGTTGTCGACAAATTCCAGAAGAGAATCTGTAATTTTGTCGGTCTTGACCTGGCAACTCGACTACATGCATTTCACACGGACGAAGCACCTCTTTGTTTCTTTTACAAATGTTTACATGGCCTCTGCTCCGACGGGATCCGCTCCCTGGTGCCTCATCTACAGAAATTTACGCGAAGAACATGACTGGCAACAAGGTCCTACCCTTTTCCTATCAAATTGGTCAAATTCAGTTTTTCACTTCTACTCAACAGCTTCTTTTCTCGCACTTCCCACTTGTGGAACTTTCTTCCGTATACTTGCTTCTCTGACGGCTACAATCTCCAAGAGTTTAAATGCAACTTCAATTGCCATCTTTTATCCCTTAACTCCCATTATTCTTTTATTCTCTCCCCACTTAGATCACTGGTGCCCCCTAGGTTCGAATTAGCACGAGATACTAGATTAGCAACTAGATCCCACCCTTTTACAGTCAAACCGATAAAATGCAACCGCAACTTTTACTCCAACAGTTTCTTTTCTCGCACTTCCCGACTGTGGAATTCCCTTCAACATGACTGCTTCCCCGACGGCTACAATCTCCAGTCTACAATCTTCAACTCGCTTCCATTCTTTCACTCTTCCCATCCTCCCAACTACCTATCACCCTCCTTCTGACATTTCCTATATCTAACCACTCTTTCTATTTGCCTTCCCCTATGTAGCCCCAAGCGCAATAGTGGCAGTGGAATGCCTTGCTTGGGGTGAAACGACTAAAAAAAAAACACCCCTTGTATCTTGTTGTTCTTTTTCACTCTACACTAATATAACTGCTTTCTCACCAGAATTGCCATCCTTCTCTTACACCCTACAACCGGTTCCTTTTTCTCTTCACTCTCCTCTTATGTAGCCTCCTGCGAACCAATAGTCGCGCTGCCTTACTTGGGGTTAATCGATTAAAATAAGTTCCAGACCTAGAGTGTTTCCGAATGATTGTTTGACTTAATGCGATCGTTCCTATATAATCGTGAAATGAAGGCTGTTTTGAACGGACAAGCTTCTAAATCCCTTCATATGAGCTCAGGCGTCTCATAAGACTATATCCTAGTTTATTCACTTTTTCTGATCTTCATCAATGAATTTCCTGTTGTAGTTAATCCCCAAGGAGGTATCTTTATACACTACCGGCCATAGTTATTAGGCCACCCCAGTTTTTAAAAGAAATGATCTATTTCATACTATTTTTAGTATTTATTGCCAAGTTGATAATTTTAAATGAAAATAGAATTGTTCTGCAAAATTTTACAAGGTAAGGAAACAAAGATAAACTCATCCGAATCACCCTACATTTTATTTATTTTTTCATTGATGAAACTGCAATATAAGTAATTATTAAATATTTATAAATTCTTTTTATGCAAATGTTATTGTGCAGTATTAACAAAAGACTCATTCTATTTTCATTTGCAATTATTTATTTGGCAATAAATACTAAAAATAGTATGAAATACATCATTTTTTAAACACTGGGGTAGCCTAATAATTATGACCGGTAGTCTATCTATCTATCTATCTATCTATCTATCTATCTATCTATCTATCTATCTATCATCTATCTATCTATCTATCTATCTATCTATCTATCTATCTATCTATCTCAGTCCGTTCGTATCTATCTATCTATCTATCTATCTATCTATCTATCTATCTATCTATCTATCTATCTATGTCAGTCTACCATGTTTTCCTGGGTCTCATCTTTTATTCTTATAAGCCATTGGAACTCTAATTTAAAGGTAGTCAGGTCACAAAAATAAACTGTCATCATTTCTTTTCCAAGATGAGAAACAACGTCGGTCATCTCGTCCTTTCTCTTTCATTGTCGTGAGCAAATAGGCTTCAGTCAATCCCAGAAATCATTTCCCGAAATATTCGAATAATCTAAACATGTTTATAAAAATCTGCTACGAAAATTATCGCTCTTTGCTTCCTAGAAGCTGCACGATCGAAATATTTAAGTGGAAGCTTGTTTGAATTGGCCAGAAACCAATGTGTGCATTGGCAGTCACGGCGTCCTTTCTGGCAAAGGCTGCTTCAACCTGTTTGTGTTATCGTTCTCTTTATTTGATTATTTCTCCTCTGGAACGCCTGTGTTAAACAAATGCATATTTCACTGGTCATCGCGGTCAGCCTGTTATGAAATTGACATGCTATATTTCTGTGTGTATGCGTAACTAATAACTGATAGCAAAGTGTGCATTTCGTTTCAGTGGCAGAGATCAGCAAAATTCAAGAATCGTCTAGAAGGTTTCATCCACCAAATCTCATATGAATCAAGCGAGTCACAAAGCGATATCGATTTTATAATAAATGCAGTTTGCTTCTGCTTAAATTATTCATTCCCTTATCACTACACATTCCCACAGAAAATGACCTTTCTATCCATAGATCTATTATTTGCAAATAAACTATATATATATATATATATATATATATATATATATATATATAAACATATACTGTTAAATATAAGAGACAATGAATGTCTATTATGTTTAATCATGAGCCGTTCTAAATAACCCCTCTGAAGATGGCTCATGTGAGCCGAAAGCTTAGAACGAAATTAATAAAAATTTATCCAAATGTTGGAGAATTTTTGTCTTTATTTTCAACTGAAATTAAAGCAAAAATACGACGTTTAGAACGGCTCATGATTAAACATAATAGACATTCATTGTCACTTATATTTAACAGTATATGTTTAGAGAATCATTTGCTGCCTCGATACACTAAATTTAAGTTATATATATATATATATATATATATATATATATATTACAAAAATGTAAAAGAACACGTATATTAAAACCCACTGTTCAAGAATTTATTTTTATAAAGAGTGATCGATACAGAGTAGAGCTTAATATTGTTATTTTGTTATTACAGTGGTTTATAAAAGCATAATATTGCTACACAAAAATTTTCATCTTTCAAAACAAAACTGTTCCTCTTCAGGTGATATGTTAAAATAAATCTTATTATTTATTTCTTTGTTTACTTTAAGATATCACCTGAAGAAGAACAGTAATGTTCTGAAACATTAACATTTTTGTGTGGTGATATACTTTTATAAACCATTGTAATAACAAAATCACAGTACTATATATATATATATATATATAAGTATAGGGTAGGTATGAATGGAATAAAATTCCGTATCCCAAAAACACTATTCATAAAAAAGAGCTCACTACAAAGGTGAGCAAATAATATTTTTTAGAACTTATGACATAAATATTTTATGATGTCGCTACAAAAGTAGCATTTTTGTTTCGACACAACTTGTGTCTTATCAAGTGATGATGTTTATTTAAATTTGTAATAAACACCATCACTTGATAAGACACAGGTAGTGTCAAAACAAAATCTCTATTTTGTAATGATATTATAACATATTTATTTTAAAAATTCTAAATAAATGTTATAAATATGTGTAGGTGACAGAAGTTTGTGCTTATCAACTCCCTATCTACACCCCAATATTGAGCATGTTACGATAAAATAGCCGCTTGAAAATAAAAACTTGGCGATAGACATTATCACAACTTAACAATAATTATATATATATATATATATATATATATAATAATAACAAAAATAATAATAATATTAATAATTGTTATAATATATTTCAATCCATCTCGAAAAACCCACCGAGTATAAATGCGGAGGGGATAAAAGGGAAAATAAAAAAAAGAAACAAACTGATAACTTGAACATACGTCAAAATACTCGTTGAAAAGAAAAAAAACCCTAGACGAGACCCCTAAAACTAAAGCACTTAATACAACAGTAGAGCAAACAAATAAGAATAAATCTTAGAGCCAACAGACCTACCTAAGTTTCACCTAACGTATCGTCCGGGCAAGTCGGCTAAGAAAGTAGAAACACAGCGGTAATTTATGGATACTCAATAACTACATGACTAAAACATAGAAGACACCAAAGCACACGGAGGGGGGAATTCATTTTATTGACAAAAAAAAAACCTGGGATATTATATATTCAAAGTATAGAGCAGGAAATAAATTTTGTAAATTATGCGGTGAGGAGAAACTAGCGATAGCTCTATTTGAACCTGCACAGGATTTACTTAATACTAAATCAGAGATTTTGCACAAATGTTGACACACTAAAAATTGGCTTCTTGCTTATTTCTTTTTACGCTTGATGTGGTTATACCTTAGTTCCCAAGTTTTTTTTTCTTTGTCAATAAAATGAATTCCCCCCCCCCCCCGCTTGTGCTTTGGTGTCTTCTACGTTTTAGTCATCTGGTTATTGAGTATCCATAAATTACCGCTTTGTTTCTACTTTCTTAGCCGACTTGCCCTGTCGATCCGTTAGGTGAAACCTAGGTAGGTTTGTTGGCTCTAAGTTAGGTTTATTATTACTTACTGATATATATATATATATAGGAAAAGCTACTAAAAAGTTGTAAGTTTAAAAATGTATTTTTTTTGACAGTATTTGATTTGTTTCTGTTGAAAGAGCGAGGCCGGTCTGAAATATCAAATATATATATATATATAATAGAAATAAATACATTCTGTCAAAAAAATACATTTTTAAACTTACAACTTTTTAGTAGTTTTTCCTATACATATTAAGACAGTATACGTCGATCATCATTATGCTATATATATATATATATATATATATATATATATATATTTGTGTATTTAGGCAGCAAATTTTCTTTTAAACATGCCAGATTAAATAAATTGCAAACACACTGTTATTTTTAATAAAAGCTTTCTATTGATCCTTTCTAACTAGTTTGTACTCCTCACTCTTTTCTAATTAATCTTTTTACAGTTATGTAGCCCCCTGCACATCAGTGACATTTCTGCCTTGCTCGGGGTGAAACGATTAAAAAACAAAAATCCTTATATACTCACGGATAATCTTTCGCGTATTACAATCAAAAGATTTCAGAAATGAGCTCTAACGTTGTAACCCTTCATCCATTTTTAACCCTTTGTAACGTTGTAACCCTTCATCCATTTGTAACCCTTTGTAACGTTGTAACCCTTCATCCATTTTTAACCCTTTGTAACGTTGTAACCCTTCATCCATTTTTAACCCTTTGTAACGTTGTAACCCTTCATCCATTTTTAACCCTTTGTAACGTTGTAACCCTTCATCCATTTGTAACCCTTTGTAACGTTGTAACCCTTCATCCATTTGTTAACATCTACAACAACATTCTTGTCTACATTCACAAAATATAAAATAATAATCGATAATACAACTATCCTACACCAAGGAAACAACAAAAGCTACATACTCTCGAGGCAATATTCATTAAAACACTTAAGACGTCAATAAATAGAATCTGCTATGAATACTGCTGTAATGTTCTAAAACGTTTATAAAAAGAACAGTCTTTTCTTGCTTTAACATGTGCATGACAATATTTTAAAAAGTTCCACTTTGGATAATTTTCCCGTTCAATTGAAAGGTATCAATTTGTCAACCGTTATATTTGAAGCAGGAAAAAATGTACAGTAATGTTTAGCAACACGGTTTTCCGGTTACATTTGTTACCATAACTCACACTCCTGAAGATGATCTTGGAAAGAGGTTGAAAGTACTTGGGTACCTTAAGATGTTAATGAAAACAACATCTGTCAAAGTTACAGCTCATTTCTGACATTCTTTGATTGTAATACGCGAAAGATTATCCGGGAGTATGAACGGATTTTATTAAAAATATGCAAACATAGTGTTTCCACTTTATTTAATCTGACATATATATATATATATATATATATATATAATGTATCGAGGCAGCATATAATTTTTAAGACATATACTGTTAAATATCAGAGACACTGAATGTCTATTAGGTTTGATCATGAGCCGTTCTAAACATCGTATTTTGGCTTTTATTTTATGTGAAAATAAAGACAAAAATTCTCCAACATTTGGATAATTTTTTATTAAGTTGGTTCTAAGCTTTCGGCTCATATGAGCCATCTTCAGGGAGGTTACAAGGACGTTAACATAAAAACATCCACCATCAAAGATTATTTTTTTCTTTATGTGTTGGCATAAAACTTTGCTAAGCAACGATAACAGTTACCAAATAGCAGACACATTTTGTAAATTTGTAATGCGGTTCTATGACGTCACACCGCATGAGAGCTCGAAATGTTAACAGAACCATATATTTAAATGCAATTTAATGAACTATGACCAGATTTAAATGAGATTTTATTAAGTGTGGGTTGTTTTGATTTAATGTAGATGGCCTCCAATATCTGAAGGTACTTTTTACTGTGTGTATGATTGAGTATTATTGTATTGTTAACTAAAATTTGTCTAATGTTAACTATATTGTTCTAAAAAATGTTGTTTACTTGAACTGTGATCTGAAAGGTGACAGGTAAGCCTACTAGAATGTGTGGTTGTTCATTATCGCTTTTAATTAACAATATATATATATATATATATATATATATATATATATATATTGGCAGGCTGCTCTCCTTTTCCGAGCACGCCTGTCTCCTACGGATCCAATCCCTGCTCAGAAAACCTGCTCTGACTCATATTTTGGTTCAACACACAGCCCAACTTTGGTTTATACTAAAACTATGCAAAACAGGCTTTACTTACAGTTTTTGAGAGAGAGACGGTATAATGTGCCAGCAGTTCGAACAGTGCCAGTACACTCAAATATTTGGTCACGATGGCTAACGCACACACATCGATATGCTATCCCAACCATTCTATCTAAACATTTTATTCACAAGGCTGACTCAATATGTCTCATGCTTTTCAGCGAATTTTCAAAGGAACCGCCCACAGTATCAACTCCCAGATCGTCAACATCAAGACATCTAATCAATCATGGTGAGATACCAAATCTGAATATATGTATATTCAGATAAAATGATTAAAACCAATGAGCGAATATCAATTGTCTCGAGAAAAATAATTTTATGGATTTCTACAATTATCATTTTCGCTAGCAAATGGCAAGAAAATTGTAAAATTGAACAGACAAGGTTTGTTTATTTAATGTTTTATTTTTTCAGTTTCTGAATGGGAAGTATATTGGAATTTGAATTATTGATATACTGTCTAAATTTCTTCTCTTTTCGTGTTTGCTTGAAAATTATAACGAATTTGAGTTTCAATACACAACGAGTCATAGAGAAACTGAAAAAAATATTATAAATAACACAACAGATCGAATTTAACAAGCACTGTTTCGATTAATTATTATTGCCTAAATCTAACCGATCCGATAGACAACAAGAACAGAAACCCTACAACAGTAAAAAAAACAAAAAAACTTGTTTTCGTAGAGAGCAAGGTATTTGGTGCAGTAGATATCGGCTCAGAACGAGAAATCGGGGAGCCGAGTTCGCATTTATGTTGAATTCACTTCATTCATTTACACACAAGTACCCTTGGGAAAGGTATTAATCCGTCACTTCCCTCCAGTTATGGGTTAAATAGCAGAACATATTGGGTTCTGTAGCTTTGTCTGGCAACCAGTCTACTGAAAAACAATGGCAACCTACCTACTGCCCAGTCAAGCATATCTCTTTCGAGACATGATCGATCGCGTATGTCACTTAACTGAATGACTGAATATAATAGTTGGAAACATAAAACTTTACTGGGCATAAAGTTGGGAATTAGTTTTCTATTGTAATAAATTAATAAACTGATCCCCCACTAATTATATTTAATATAATAATGTAATATAATCTATTTCTTCTCTCTTCAGCTATGAGTTAAATGGCAGGACAAATTGGGTTCTGTAGCCTTGGCTGGCAACCAGTCTACCTCAGAAAGCAATGGCAACCCACTGCGGATTAATCTTTTGTCCAGTCAGTCATGTCTATTTCGAGACATGATTGCACAAGCTTTTTTTCACATATGACACTTAACTGATTGACTATCAGTAAAGTGCCATACGTGATACACACTTGGGAAATCTTATCTATTTCGAGACATGACTGACTGAGCAGATGATTTTCCTGCAGTTGATTGCTATTTCTTTCGGGAGTAGGATGGTTGCCAAGCAATGTACCCTGCTATTCAACCCATAGCTGGAGGAATAAGCGACGGATTAATACCATTTCCAAGAATGCTTGTGCGTACGTGAAAGCAACTGAAATTCGAACTCGGTTCGCTGATTTCTCGTATCTAGCCGACAAACACTGCACCACAAGGCAGTTCTTAAAAATTTTACCAAACCTAAAATCTATGTCTGCAATGTAAGATTAAATGCAGTAACGTGAATCTATATTTTTTATACAAATTTTATTAAAAACGATTTTACTAAAATTTGTATAAAAGAATAACTGTCCAAATACGCATTTACATACATACGTACATATATATATATATATATATACAAACATACAGACATACATACATAAATACATACATACATAAATACATACACATATATATACATACCTACATAAGTATATTCATACAAACATATTTACATACATACATTCATACATACATACGTCCATACATACATAAATACATACCTACATAAATACATACATATATACATACCTACATAAATACATACATACAGATATAAAGATATACATACATACATAAATATATACACAAATACATAAATACATACAAACATATATACATACTTACATAAGTATATAGATACATATTTACATACATACATACATACATAAATATATACATACATATATAAATATATACACACATACATAAATACATGCATATATACATACCTACATAAGTACATACATACATACATAAATATATACATACATATATATATATACACACATACATAAATACATACATATATACATACCTACATAAGTATATAGATACATACATACATACATACATAAATATATACATATATAAATAAATATATACACACATACATAAATGCATACATATATACATACCTACATAAGTATATACATACATACATACATACATACATACATACATACATGCATACATACATAGTGTTGAGTTGTGATGATGGTTAGTGCGACGGTTGTTGATTTTCAGTAGGTTTCTGATAAAAAAAGTTATTTTGCGTAGCAAATTTTTTGTCGTAAAGTGTTCGATATCGAGATAAAGATAGAGCGTTAATAGGTTTAATCTGGAGAACTTTTTAACTTAGCTGAGCAGAGTCTTGCCTGCTTCGAAGTTTCATGAAGACACCATTATGATGTACTCACTCCTCAGTGATTTTTTTAATATATGCAGGTTTTTTTACAGGTCAGTCAGTTAAGTGCCATACGTGATAGACGCTTGGGCGATCATGACTCGAAACAGACATGACTGGCTGGGCAGAAGATTATCCCGCAGTCTATTGTCATTGCTTTTGCGGTAGACTGGTTGCCGACCAAGGCTATAGAACCCAATATGTGCTGTTATTTGATTCATAGCTAGAGGCGGAAGAGATGCATTATATTATTAAATAGTAATTAGTGGGGGATCAGTTTATTACTTCATGACAATATAGAACTGATCCCCCACTTTATGCCTAGTAAAAGCCTTAATCATATTTCCAATTATTATATTCAGTCAGTCAGTTAAGTGCCATACGTGAGAGACGCTTGGGCGATCATGTCTCGAAAAAGACATGACTGACTGGGCAGAAGATTATCCCGCAGCAGGTTGCCATTGCTTTCTGCTGTAGACTGGTTGCCAACAAAGGCTATAGAAACCAACCTTTCCTATTATTTAACCCATAACTGGAGGGAAGAGACGGATTAATACCTTTCCCAAGGGTATTTGTGCGTAAGTGAATGCAAGGAATTCGACTGGAATTCGAACTCGGCTCCCCGATTTCTCGTTTCTAGCCGATATCCATTGCACCACAACGCTCATGCTTATTATACTTCATATAAATTCCTATTCTCCATCTTTTTTTGTTGTTCGTCTTTCTTAAGCTCCATACAAATAATAATCCTTTTGTGGATTAAGTTATGTGGCTAGTGAACAAGTTTAAACATTATTTCAAAGCGTTTTTTCTATTAAGGTATCCTGGGCTACATTTATTTTAAGGGATCTAGGATAAATACCGATGAATGCAGACAACAATTCTACTCCTGAAGCTTCTTTTTCCGCACTTCCCGCCTGTGGAAATTGCTTCTTTATTCTTGCTTTCCTGACGGCTACAACCTCCAGGAATTTAAATGCAAGATCAATTCTCATCTTTTAACTACTTGACCCTACTTCTTTCCACACTGTCCTGTAGATCCTTTCCTTCCTGTCCACCTTTGCAACTGTCATCACACCTGTATTCCCATTCTTCTCTTGCTCCTTTCTAACTGGTTCGTCCTTCTCCTCATTGTATTCTAATCCTTTTACTCTTATGTAGCCCCCTGCACATCAGTGGCGTTACCTCCTTGCTCGGGGTGATATGATTAAAAAAAATAGTTCTCCTTTTATTTATGGCTGTCGTAGGAATATAAATTGATTAATGATTTTTGTCTGTGAATCTGCAGTAAAATTTAAAAATTTAATATGTTCTGGTTTTATATAAATTGGATGTGGAAAAAGCTTTTGTTTATTTCTTGCTTATATGTGAATTCGATGGTCGATTCCATATTTTATCCATATTTTATCTCACTTCATCCTGAAAGCTGCATAAAAAATGACATCAATATTCAATCCATTCACCCAAAATGCTTATATTATCAGTTTACTCCCCTCAGAAGCAAAATAAATGTCATACTCAATTGCACTGCTGAAAAAATCATTCCCAAAAGCACATATCACGTACTAAAACTACAACAGATAGCTTTCAACCCAAGTAAAGTAGAAACGCCACTAGAAACGCGTAGGGGGCAGCAGTGAGAAAAAGTTTCGGCTTAAAATTTGTAGAATAAAGAAAAACAAGAAAACACTCTACAAATCTTGCATTCACTTCCCTGCAAATACCCTTGGGAGAGGTATTAATCCTTCTCTTCCCTCCAGTTATGGGTTAAATAACATGACAGTTTGGGTTCTATAATCTTGGTTGGCAACGAGTCTACTGCAGAAAGTAATGGCAACCTACTGCTGAATAAGGATGTGCGTTGTGGTGCAGTGGATATCGGCTCAGAACGAGAAATCGGGGAGCCGAGTTCGAATTCCAGCAGAATTCATTGCATTCACTTACGCGCAAATACCCTTGGGAAAGGTATTAATTCGTCTCTTCCTTCCAGTTATGGGTTAAATAACAGGACATATTGGGCTCTATAGCCTTGGTCGGCAACCAGTCTACCGCAGAAAGCAATGGCAACCTACTGCGGGATAATCTTCTACCCAGTCAGTCATGTCTCTTTCGAGACATGATCGCCCAAGCGTGTATCACGTATGGCACTTAACTAACTGACTGACTGACTGCTGAATAATCTTCTGCCAAGTCAGTCATGTCTCTTTCGAGACGTGATCGCTCAAGCGTGTATCACGTATGGTACTTAAATGACTGGCTAACACAAATAAAGATACTGCCTTTCATTCATCATATAATCACATATTTTCACGTTTTTGACACGGACGAAACATCGTTATCCTCTTGTTATTCTGCCTGCTGAATCAGTAACAATGTCTTTAAGCCACTCAGCATGATGGGCGCTAAGATCTCCGAACAGAAATATGTGAGCGAATGGGTGGTAGGAAGTAGCCGTATCTATATTGTCAGAAATGCTGTCTAAAAGGAAGCCGTCGGAAGAAGAGAGGGAGCGGTAAAGGAAGAAAAGGTAGCTAACCGAACTAAGTGATAGACGGAGACATACATATTGATGGGCGGTGGATTCGAGTGATGTCACCCTAGTTACAGGGAGGTGTTCACTAACGTAAACCTCCAGCCCATTCATGTGGACAGTGGAATCCTTCTTTAGGAGGGGAAAATAACCAGGAATCGAGAAGTCAGAGGAGGGAATTGATGAATTGAGGTTAGTCTCGCAGAGCGCTAGGATGTTAGGGGACTTTTCGCGGAGGAAAGCTACTAAGCTACAAAAGTTAGTACGAATACCCCGGATGTTAGTAAAGGTAATCTTAAGAGATTTTGGTTAATTGAGTTTGACTGGTTTAAGGTTATTTCCAACGAACTTAAGTCACTGGTGCCTTCGCAACAGGTGTTTACTCGTGCAACCAGACTGGCATCTGGGTCTCACCCATTCAGAGTTAGATCAACCAAATGCAGACGACAATTCTACTCCTTCAGCTTCTTTTCTCGCACTTCCCGTTTGTGGAATTCGCTTCCATATTCTTGCTTTCCTGACGGCTACAACCTCCAGGAATTTGAATGCAAGGTCAATGCTCATCTCTTTCTGTGGCAGGGGCACAAGTTCGTCGGAGCAGAAGCCGTGAAAATATTTAGAGAACAGACAGAGGGAATCCACATCCTGTCGGTGAGAAATCAGCTGGAGTCAAGCCGCCAAGTCGGTACCTATCACATTACTGATTCTTCTTTGAAGTCTGTTAAGAACACTGAGATGAACATCGTGTGCGCCTGACCATATATGACAGCAGTATTTCATGCACGGACGGATTGTTGATATAGAGAGATAGGAGCCAAGGCGATAGAAGATGGCAAGTGACGTTGCACTTAAACCTTTGAAGATTGTACCTGTCAGGGTATCAAGCATGTAGAAAGAAGTTCCACATGAGGGAATTGCGAGAAAAAAAGCTATTGGAGTAGAAATGGGGTTTACATTTTTTTTTTACGGTAAAAGGGTGGAACCTAGTTGCTAATCTACACGCACAATTAATTTCATGAGAGAGGTTCACTAGGAAATAAAGCTCGTAGAGCAAAAGCCGTGAAAATATTTGTAGAGAAGACAGAGGGAAGTCACATCAAGTCGGTATGAATGTGACTGAAATCCAGTTGCTAAATCCGAACAGATTATATTGCAGATCCTCCTTTGGATTTTGTCAAGAATCCCGAGATGGATAGCAGGGGTACCCGACCAGATATGATAATAATATTCAATAGAACGGAAAAAGCATGCGTAAATATACCACTCCTCTAATCCTACTCTAATGAGGCTATATGCCATATTTATAGGTAGGAGCAGTCCATTGTCACAGTTGTAAGGAAGAACAATGTATGCTTCGTCTTACTGTAAAACGTATTAGTAAGAAGGAAGCTTTACTCTAAGTTTCTTTTTCCCCAAAAATACAACAAACTTATACAATCCAATCACAAAACAAGACCTCTACAAATTTTAACCTCTTTAAATATGGTATCAACCGTTATCTACTTCATTCAGAAACCCCTCTAATTTAATTAGTTCTAACTTGAGTGGCACATGGGCCTTGTATTGTGCGAACAACAGAAAGAGAAAAACATAAAATATGTGAATAAGTTAATATAAGTGTTTTATAAATAATTCAATATTTTATTTGCTAATTTAATTAGTTCTAACTTGAGTGGCTCTTGGGCCTTCTATTGTGCGATCAACAGAAAGAGACAAACGTAAAATATGTGAATAAGTTAATATAGGTTTTCTTTATAACTAATTCAATATTTTGTCATTCTTACGTCAAGTTTTTTACTATTCATTAAACAGAGGCGCAAGAGCTGTAGGCTTTTGTTGCAATGCATACCAGTGTCGTTAGTACGTTACCCAAGAATCAGTAATAACAGACCCAACAAGAAGAGCTCTGTGTGAACGAAGAATGTTATCCAATTTTAATAAGATTGCGAAATAATCCAATATATTATGTCCATCTCACAACAACTTACTCCTGACAATTTGACCGGATGAAAGTTAAGCAATCGGATGAACAGTAATAATGATTCGACTTCGTAATGATTTATGTGTATATTAGGTTGAGTAGTAAGTAATTAACTTTTGGGCAACCAATTATATTGCCGAACTTATCATCCTAAGTGGTGATCATACGTGGCTGTCATGAATAAATCTACAGTAAACTAACAAACATTAGTTTGTACGCGACATTGGCGGCGTACACTGTGGTTAAAGGAATAAAAGTTGCTCTCCTCCATAACAAACCAAAAGCCAATATTTCTGAGATTAAGTAGTATTTACTGTATTTACATTCGTCTGACTATTGTCCTCATCTTTGTTGCCATTTGTACGACATATCGGCCGTTGTACGCACCAGCCTTCTTAAGGTGGTAGGAATTTCGAACCGAACCCTTTATTGCAATCACTGGGGTATATAATTTTCATTTATTGCGTAGAGCCTCTTCTGGTAGTCATGGGTTATCTCCCTCTAACCCTGTAAGCTACTTGTTAACCACTGCTGTAGCCTGGTATTAAACTCACAACTTATTGGGGCAAATCATAGGAACTAAACAACGTCTATATCCACTGGGCCATGTGGCCTTAAGAAATGAAAATCATATACACCAGTAATAAAGTGTTCGGTTCAAAATTCTTAGCACCTAAAGATGGCCGGAGCGTAAAAATGGCAACAAAGATAAAGACAATCGTCCGAAAAATGTAAATACTGTAAACCAAAATCCATCTTCAGTAAGTGTTGTGGGATCTCCCCTTTGAATATGATAATGGACTCGACTGGAGTATACATATACTCCTACCATAGTGAGATACGGGGGCCTGTCAGAGTAATCATAAAGAGACCAGTTAGAGTTATCTGATACGTAAGTTACCAAGAGGTACCGAAGTTACCCAGAGATTACCGCGTCAGAATAGCGCTGAGCTTCACTCAGAATAATATACACGGATATCCGATTTTCAATGACTTCACTTCAAGACTTGTATATATTTATTTCTTACTAATAATATTCTTGGATTTACTAACCTGCGTTCAAGTTTGTATATTACATCCAATATAACCTACTTTTTCTATCCGTTTTATTGTTCAGTATTTTATGTGGTTCCTTACTCGGAATCCACAACAGTAAGAATAACACAAAAACCGATAATTTTTCGATCACTGCAAAACGCTTTGGTGAGGAAAAAAACAGATTCAAGAGTACCGGCCTTTTACTTAAGAATTATCGAAAATAGGTTGAACAAATAGTTCGAAATAATGAGGAATATTGAATTGAATGCACTTTATTTGTACTAACTTTGAAAAGAATTGGTAGACAATAATGGAAATTAGTTACGACTCACACTAATATATAAGTACACCTACACACATACACGTGTGTGTCTGTCTGTCTGTCTGTCCGTATAAAGATTCAGATATAAATAAAATATATACGTAACAAGACAGTATTAATAAAGACAAGAGGAAATCTTTTCTTTACCAACGCGTTTCGTCCCCTGATGGACCCTATCAAGGTAAATAAAAGGACTTTATTTGGCAGCATAAATTCACAAGCAGAAACATATACTAATGAGTAATAAATATATTGACTAAAAGCTACATACTCAGTTTCAGTGAATTAAATAAACAATGGGCCCTCACAAGTCACCTGAAGAAGACACCAGATTTCAGCAGTCGAAACAATACGAATGTAACAACTATGATAAAAAGATAGTCCCCAAAACAATCTATCCTCTTTATTATAATAAACATAGCTGTCTATTCACGCTCATGAAGAAAGAGACAATGCCGAGGAAAACGACAGCTCAGTTCATTGCCCTGACACCCAGTTATTAAACTTTATTGCCAGTTATGAAAGCTCTTGCCGCATATTTGCTCTTTAACAGTATCTTATTATTTTATTTTTTTGCAATAATTATTTGGTCGAGTAGTGAAGAATATATGTAGTCATCCGCAGACAGATCTGTTTCGATGTATCACAGCTCATCAGTACGGATAGCCAGAATTGAAAAACGACCGAAATGAGGACAGTCGGTATTTCTACCTCTGGGCGCTCGGTAGAAGAAGACAGACTTTTAGCATCTGATATACCATGTAAACACGCGCCAGTGACTGAGAGTGTTCTAATCCATAAGTGAACGTAGATGCTAGAGTAGCTACTGTTTTTTCAATATCTACCATTCTTCCAGAGTTCTCAGTCAGGGTGTACGAGTGTAAATAGTCATCCGCAGACATATCTGTATCGCTATATCACAGCTCATCAGTACGGTTATATATATATATATATATATATATATATATAAAATTATTTATAAATGGAACTTTGGAACTTTGTATGTCTGTGTGTGTGTGTCCGTTATCTATAGACCCCGAAACGGCTGAACCGATTTTCTTGACAATTTACACAGTTGTACTTTAAGAGTCTGCGAGTGGTTTTAGCTAGGTTTTATGTCGAGGTACCCCCGATAAATATCGAAAATCCATAATCGAAAAAATCGGTTTATAGAAGGAGTGGTCCGATTTTAATCAAATTTGATACACTCATAGACAAAGACATAAGAAACGATATTCAGAAGTTTCAAGGTTGCAGTTCTTACGATAGTGCAGAAAATCGATAATATATATATATAAGCTTCCAGTACACCCGAGCAACGCCGGGCTATACTGCTAGTCAAAATATAAATGGATGAAGAATAAAATTGCAGCGGTCAAAATATTAATTTAGAACAGGGCTCAGTATAAAAATAGTAGAATAAATATTCATTATTTAACATTTAAATAAGAACATGTAAAACCTACTAAAAGATCTGTACATTTTGTTTGGACATTGAAAAATCAATGTCTCATTAGGTAGTTGGTAATGATGGTAATAAACGCTTTATTAAAAAACATTTTACGATGCATCAACTTCATTTTCCGTTTTTGGAAACATTTCGTAAAAGGTAAAACATTTTAATAAACAAAGAAGTAAAAAGAAGAAAACACGAAATTAAGAAAAAGAAAAGAAGAGAAAAAAAGAAAGTCAAAAAGAAACAAAGAAAGCATAAGAGGAAATTGTAGAGAAAACAAAGAAAAAAGGCAAAAGAAGGACGTATAAGAAAAATTTACAACGAAACCAAAGAAATTGAAAGTGAAGAAAAAAACAAATGAGATTTTAGCAAAAGTTTAAGCCAATGAAAAATGATGCTAAAGACTGCAATTCAAATACAGTACTGTGCAAAAGTATTAGGACAAGAACTATTTTATCTTTTATGAGGCATCAAAATAATTGCGACAATTTACCAATCGCACCTAGTATATATACAGTACTGTGCAAAAGTATTAGGACAAGAACTATTTTATCTTTCATGAGGCATCAAAATAATTGCGACAATTTACCAATCGCACCTAGTATATATACAGTACTGTGCAAAAGTATTAGGCCAAGAACTATTTTATCTTTTATGAGGCATATTGACAGAAAATAAACAATTTAATTAAAGTAATTTTATTTGATTTACTCAACAAATGCTTTAACAAGAAAAATCTACTTGTTACAAAATAAATATTAAATAATATTTAGAATAATAGCATTTTGCTTTGATCACAGCCTTCATTCTGTCAGGCATTAACATCACAGTCTTTTTTAGCGCATATCATATTACGCGCCCAATAGCTAGTGTACTCAAATTCATTTTTACTGAACGAGCGATGCGTACACGCTATAGTGGCTACTGTTTTTCAAAAGTCTACCTTTCTTCCAGAGTGCTCAGGGTGTTAGAAATCCTTCCATTCACACTGAGGGTTTATTTTTCTTATGTTTTCCTGTAAGATAGTCAATAGTAGGCACACCAATATATATATAATGCCGTCATTTTATATGGTATATTAATATGAGTATTTTGCCGTCATTTTTTATGGTACGGGTCCATTGGTAGAGAAGAAAAAGTGTTTTCTTTATTAAGCGATGGTCACGTTTTTTCCTAAAAAATATAACAAGTTTAATACACATGTATGAAAGAAGAATAAAAACAATCTCGTTTGAACCAATGCGTTTCGTTCTTCAAGAAATATTAACAAAATAAATTTGTTGATTTTATTCAGAAACTTGTATTTGCGCACCAAATAATGTAGCGATAAAATATCGTTTAGTTTTAAAATTTAAAAATAAACTGTCAGAGCTGTCATTGCAGAAACGTGCATAAATTGGAAAATGTAATTTTGAATGTAAGAAAAACCCAATGTATTACTTACACACATAATTTCAACTACAATTTCGATCTAAAAAGGTACATATTAAAGCAAAAATATTTACTTAAAAGAAAAATCCTTGGAAGTGTAATTATCGTTTTTAGCCACATTCTTAAAATAAACGCACATTTCTCAAGCCAAGGGAAATTTCTGCGCCTCCTCGGGTTAACTCTCACAACAGACCTCAAGTGGAATGAGAGTATAGAATCCATAGCTAAATCCGCTGATAAGAAAGTCAGTTCTCTGTGTAGGGCCAGGAAGTTTTTCCCGTCTGAAACATTCCTGCACATATATAAATCTACCATCCGCCTGTGCATTGAATACTGCTGGCAAATCTGGTCGGGTGCTTCTGCTATCCACCTAGATGTCCTTGACGAAATCCAACGGAGAATCTGTAAGGTGATCGATCTCGACTTGGCAGCTCAGATACAGTCACTTTCTCACTGGCGTAATGTGCCTTCCCTGTGTCACTTTTACAAATACTTTCACGGTTTCTGCTTCGATGAACGTAGCTTTTGGTCTCCCCTATTTATAAATTTACTCGAGCCACAAGATTAGGAAGTGGGTAAGAGAAGGATGAGAATACTGATGAGAGTGTAGTGAACGGAGAAAGGAGGATGAGAGAGAGAGAGGATGCAGGTTAGTGAGATAGTAGATGACTACTGACTTTACATTTAAATTCTTGGAGATTGTAGCTGTCGGGGAAGCAAGTAAATGGAAGGGAATTCCACAGATGGGAAGTGCGAGAAAAGAAACTGATGGAGTAGAATTTGCGTTTACATTTTATTGGTTTCACAGTAAAAGGATGGGACCTAGTTGCAAATCATGTGGCTCGAGTAAATTCGTATATAGGGGACACTAGGGAGCTAAGTTCATCAAGTTTATTCAAGATGATAAAGGTATTAGGGATATAAGTCTTGCAAATTTTCCCATAGCTTGGAAAGAAAAAGGCAGATTAATAACTTTCTCAGGCCATCTGTGCGTTAGTGAACAAAATTGCATTTTTATGTCCGATTAACAATTTCAAAATAGAGTCCATTACAACACCCGGATATCTAACCTTACATCACCTGGTATTCCCTCTTTTCAAACATTTTCGTGTTTGCAAAAACCGCATTTTATTTAATATTAATTTTTTCATCTATAAATAATGCTCTGAAATCACTAATTTTCAAGAACAAAAATATTTTTCGTTTGTTTCCATGAGTTTATAAACCAGTGTTTCAATGCGATGTAGTCGTAAGTCTTATAAATACAACAATGGTCAAGATAACTTTATTCCAAGAACTCATTTTATGGAGGTACTTCCACTCATTTTCGATGCCTAAATTGAAATTTAAATTTTTTAAATAAATAAGTTAACTTCAAGCTTTAAAATTAGCTTTAATTGAAAGCCAATAAATTAAATTTAATAATTCTAGTAAACAAAACATACTAGTGTATTTTTAAGTGAAATTATATTGATTGAAATCTAAAATTTTAAAATTTGACCAATTTTTTTTAAATATACCGCCATTTTTGATTGACACATTACGCAAACAGTAGCCAAATTTCCGTTTTTAAAAATCTTGCAAAAATAAAATATACCGCGCTGGCACGTTATTTAAGTCAAATTTTAATATTAAAACTTACCTTTATCTGTTTTCAATTAATTAATAATTGCTTACTGCCAGAAATTTACAATAAAAAAAAATTATTTGCGGTAGCCCTGTTTTTATGTCAGTCATGGAAGCGATGACAGATGACTGATAAGAGATGTTGACAAGGACGCAATGTATGGCGTCCAATCGTGCTAAAATTCCGCCCATTTTTTTTGGGGGGGTAACTAAATAGTAAAATTAAAAATTTAACATAATTTCAGCACTTATATAAATTTTTTTCACATTTTCTTGTACTGTACAATACATTTTTTTATTATCATAAATTAGTTAATGCACCTAGGGGTCACAATTAATTTAGAAATTGAGGAATTGACAAAAAAACACTTACTTAAACTGTTGAAGAAATTACTTGCAAAACATGATGTTAAATTTTAGAAACGTAGAGAATAAAATATCGTAAGAAGAATGAGAAGTGCGTTCTTCTGTTTTGCTATGTAAGAAGGAACAATCCAGAACGCTTGTTAACTTATAAAATCAATTTAACCCATATGGAACACCATACTTTATAAATTTGAACATCGTACTTTATAAATTTAAACATATTTGCACAAATTATTATTTTATTTTTTTTGTAAAAATATGGGGTGAGAAAAATTTTTATTATTTTTTTTCTTTTGAGAGGCAGTATAATCATCAATTCTTAACTAATAAACAAAACCCTACAGTTCTTTAAAAGATTTTTAAAATATTTTTAAAACTTTATGGATTATTATAATAAAGAAAATGAAAACACTTCTTTTAAAATCTTACTAGTAATCGAAAAAAAGTTTTTTCCTTCAGACTATAATGTCCTTAATTTTTATTATTTATTCCAGAAATTTAAAGCTTATCAAATTAAATTATATCAAAGTTCTATTGCATTTTTATATTTCTCTTCGTAACAAATTTTCCTATAGTGAATCATAATTTTAAATAAAAACAGTACATGATTTATATGTCCCGATGCGTTCTGTGTTTAACTAATAAAAATTGCAGAAAATTAAAATTTATTAAAATTTCATGAATTTACGTGAAGGAAGGGTAACAGAGTTAAAACAAATTTTTATCAATATTTTAAAAAAGTAATAATTTCAAAAATAATTTTATTCATTTGTGAATGAGTACGAAAAAATTCATTAAAATCCGACAAATATTTGATTTTTGCGAGAATTTCCAAATTAATGTGTTTGTCACCGAAAAAGTGACTTACGTAAAAAAATTACGTAATCAATTGTAAAATAGTAGTAATATTTTCGACCACGCTAACGCCAAATCAAAACAAAATTTTAAAAGGGATTAAAAATATTTATAAATAAATAAAATTTACTTTGATCTTTCCTCTTCATAATATTATAAACATTTTGGATAGAAAAAGTTCGTTTTATTAAGTTTTGAACAGTTTTAAATCATAAAATGCTGGATTTTTTGTTATGTAAAGGAGGTACATAATTTCATGTGACATTTGAATTTAAACAACGTTATTTTCTAGAACCTTTTTAGTTTCCAACGATCAAGGCAAACGGACAAATTCTTGTCATCGTTTGAATTCATTCGGAATTGCGTTTTTATTTTTATTTTTTATTTGTTTTCGTAGTTAAAGTTCATCTTTCTCGTCCGGGTTTGGAAACAGAAAAAATTGTTCTGTTTTTTTGTTTTTTTCTAACAATAAAAACAAAAAAAATATTGTATCCTCACATACAATGAGAGAAACACTAAAAAAGGTTACGTGTAAAACCAAAAAGACATGTACGGAAACAAATGGCACATATTTATGTTAATCACAATTTTGTTTTCGAAAATAGCAGAAAATGCTGCAAATTAAACTGAAAAAAAAGAAGCAGTTCTTAATAAAAAGTGATTTGCATACAATTATCATGGACTATGCTACAGTTTTAGAAACTATTTTTCCCAGACAATTTTTTAAATTCTGAAAAAAAAAATGTAATTTTAGGTACAAAATTATTTTTGTGTTCTTCAAATTATTTAGAAAGATAGAATCGAACTGTTTTTTTTTTCTGACTAAATCAACATTTCCGGACAAATTTAATAGTGTTAGCACCTTTTTAAAGCAATTGATAAAATTTCTAGTGAATCCAAGTGATTAAATCTATTTTAGGTGTTTATAAATTGGGCAAAACTGAAGTTATTTCCTTGCACGCATATAAACGTACATACATATATATATATATATATATATATATATATATATATATATATGAGATAAGATTTCTATTATTCTAAATATAGGCATATTTGTTGCCGTCTTCACGATGTTTTAGCCGTTGTACGCTCCGATCTTCTTCTGGTAAATGAAATTTCGAACGGAACCATTTATTTTTTTCAGTGGGGTAAATTGTTCTAGTTCTACGAGCCATGCCTCTTCCAGATATCTAAGTGTCCGTATTCAGCGAATGAATAAAGTCATTGTTTCAATCGATTAACTTGACGCAAAGAGTTGTTAGTTCAACAGCTGTTTATATATATATATATAACGGAAATCAACGAATTTTAACGAAACTTGGTTATAAGTAACCGACAATTTGAAATGAATTGTTTGAACATTATTTTTTATCGATACGCGTATTTAAGTAGATAATCTGTTTTTAATGAAACAGTATTATATATTTATTTCTACCGGCCTGATTATTTACGATAAATTTTTATTACGAAAATGTGTGCACAATATCTACTTAAATACGAGTATCGATAAAAAATAATGTTCAAACAATTCATTTCAAATTGTCGGTTGCTTATAACCAAGTTTCGTTATAATTCGTTGATTTCCGTAACATGTTTACATTTGTTGACATTACGATACATTTAAGAGCAGACATGTTTGTTTACGATAGATCGAAAATTGTGTTATATAGGCTTGATAAAAACTTTGTTTAGACTGGAGTCTATTCGTGGTCGATAGGTCTAAGACGTTACCAGCTCAAATGGTAGATTCCCCTATATAGATAGGGGGCGCAGGTTCGAATCCTGCCGAGTAGCACACATTTTCGTAATAAAAATTTATCGTAAATAATCAGGCCGGTAGAAATAAATATATAATACTGTTTCATTAAAAAAGGAATATCTACTTAAATACGAGTATCGATAAAAAATAATGTTCAAACAATTCATTTCATATATATATGTGTGTGTGTGTGTGTGTCTATGCATATAAAAAACAAAGAAATAAGAACAAAACCTTCCTTCGTCCGATATTTAACCCATCTCAAATCATTTTATTACCCGTTAAAGCGGAATGAGATTTCTTCACGAGTATAAAACGTGAAACACTACCACAAACGACAAACAAGACGATAACTGACAAACATTGCCTGAAGACGGTTGCGAGACCAGAAACACGTGTAGCAGAATAGATAATTAAAAAATAAAAAATAAAATTTTTTTATGAGAACACATGCGGTTCTCTTTTTATTATATATATATATATATATATATATATATATATATATATATATATCCGAATGAATAAGAGACGAAGAAAAATTTACAACGTCGAAAACATTAATTTAAAACAGTGCTCGATATATAATATAGAACTGTGAATATTTCTTACAAATTATAGTTTAGAAAATGTGCATTTTTTTTATCCACTACAAAGTGTACATTTTGTTTCAACATTGAAATTACAATGTCTCATCAGGTGGTGTGCAAAGGAATATCATATATCATATCATATAAGAATATCATATAAGAAGGTTATCAATCGAAACAAAATGTACACTTTGTAGTGGCTAAAAAAAATTGTACATGCTTTAAAATGTAATATATATATATATATATATATATATATATATATATATGACAACCTCTAGCATTTAAGAGATCACTTTAATTTGATATTATTTTTATAAAATAATATTTATTCGGTGAAAAAGTTTTTTGAGAATCTATCGCTAGGTATTGGGAAAAGTATTAATCCGTCTCTTCCCTCCAGTTATGGGTTAAATAATAGGACAGGTTGGATTCTATAGCCAGAGGCCTTGCTGCCGGATGCAGTTTACCGTCTTGCCCAGGACTCTTGTAGTAAAGTTACAACAATATAATTTTAAAGCAATATGACCAGCAATCCATTTTATTTGTAGTTGAAGACATAAAATTGCGTTCAAAATATATTCAGTCGAAACGATGAAATTGTGTTGAAAATGTTTAGATTTTGACATCAAATAATCCATAGAAGCATTGATATGCCGCTAAAAATATAATATAACCTATATCTTATTTTCAAATTTCCATAGAAAATTAAATTTCGGAATTAAATGGCTTATGTGGATCTGATATACCATAAAACAAGTCAGTCAAATCTTGGATAAAGTAGTAAAGGAAAGTTAGGCGAAAATACGATTAACGGTAAGATGACAGAAGGCATAGTTGTCAGCAAAATGCATGTTTGTCAGATTCACGGGTCAGTCAGCTAAGTGTCATACGGGAAACACGCTTTGTGCGATCATGTCTCGAAAGAAACATGACTGACTGGGCAGAAGATTATCTCGCAATAGGTTGCCATGGCTTTCTGCGGTAGACCGGTTACATTTTCCCAACGATGATCCAACACAGCCTGATGACGAGATTCTATCTCGAAACACAGAAATGTCCGTGTCGCAATGTATATTTCATTCATAATTATATATATATATATATATATATATATATATATATATATATATATATATATTGTGTATTGAGGCGGCAGATAATTTTCTAAACATATACTGTTAAATATAAGAGACAATGAATGTCCATTATATAGAGCCATTCTAAATATCGTATTTTGGCTTTAATTTCAAGTGAAATTAAATTTGCTATTTGGTAATTTTTATCGTTGCTTAGCAAAGTTTTATGTCAACACATGATAAAATCATCTTTAATGGTGGATTTTTTTATGTTAACGTTCCTGTAACCTCTATGAAGATGGTTCATGTCAGTCGAAAGCTTAGAACCAACTTAATAAAAAATATCCAACTGTTGGAGAATTTTTGTCTTTATTTTCACCTGAAATTAAAGCCAAAATACGATGTTTAGAACGGCTCATGATTAAGCATAATAGACATTCATTGTCTCTTATATTTAACAATATATGTTTAAAAAATTTATATACATATAAAATATATATACAGTCATCCGCAGACAGATCTATTTCGCTGTATCTCATTCGTACGGTTAGACATCCGGTTGCTTTTTAAGCCAGGATTGAAACCCGACCGAATTGGCGTCAGTCGACGATTCTACTTCTGAGCTATTGGCGCTAGGTAGAAGGAACTGACATTTAGCGTATGATGTATTATACTCCAGTAGTAATCTGCGTGTGCTTATCATATCCTAGTTTATTTTTTATTTGAATTATTAATTAGCGTACCTCTCTTAAAGTTCGTTGTTGGTATAAAATAACGTAGACTAACGTTATTATATTTTTTATATTTTTTAAATGTATAATCAAGTCAGGTTAATACTGAAAACTGAAAATTGAATAGGGTACTAAAAGCGTGGTGAAAGAAAAAAATCAAATGAAATAAAGGTCTAAGCGTTATCACTGTAAGGAGGGTACTTGATTTGTTTGCATTTATATTTTCACGAAAAAAAAAACATAGGGTAAATGATACTAATAATTAATTAATTTAATTACCTACTATCCTGTATATAGTAATCCCCATAAAATTATTTTCTGTTTCGCTGTATCACTGCTCATGAGTACGGTTAGACATCCGATTGCTTCTAACCAGGATTGAAACCCGACTCAATTGACATCAGTCGGCAACTCTAACTCTAAGCAATATATCAAGATTGGATTATAGTTTCTTTTATGTCTTAATGTAAGATACTCACTAGTAGGTACATCAATATATATGTTGCCGTCATTTTAAACGGCATATCGCTATAAATATTTTGGCGCCATTTTTGATGGCATATCGATATAAATATTTTGCCTTCATTTTAGACGGCATATCGATATAAATATTTTGCCTTCATTTTTGACGGCATATCGATATAAATATTTTGGCGCCATTTTTGACGGCATATTGATATAAACATTTTGCCTTCATTTTTGACGGCATATCGATATAAATATTTTGCCTTCATTTTTGACGGCATATCGATATAAATATTTTGCCTTGATTTTTGATGGCATATCGATATAAATATTTTGCCTTCATTTTTGACGGCATATCGATATAAATATTTTGCCTTCATTTTTGACGGCATGTCGATATAAATATTTTGCCTTTATTTTTGACGGCATATCGATATAAATATTTTGCCTTCATTTTTGACGGCATATCGATATAAATATTTTGCCTTCATTTTTGACGGCATATCGATATAAATATTTGGCCTTTATTTTTGACGGCATATCGATATAAATATTTTGGCGCCATTTTTGACGGCATATCGATATAAATATTTTGCCTTCATTTTTGACGGCATATCGATATAAATATTTTGCCTTCATTTTTGACGGCACTGGCCCACTCGTTTTTATATAAATTTCTTATTCCCAGATTTTCATTTCAAATTTATATCACGGTTCTTACTCGACGATTTTACCACATCTTTAAATATTTGTAAATGCTATCGTCACGATGTGTTAAATAGATAACAACAGTTGGTGAGGTGAAAGCGTCAGGTTTTTACAATTTGTCATCCTTGGAAGAACTTTATATTGCAGCGACATGATATTCGCCGCTAGCAAGGAACGGTCTCATAACGCTGCGGAAAGGGTTCAGGAAGACTCATTTTCTGTCTGTTGAGGAAGAATGGCTTTATGTAGGTTAAGCGAAAACTCGGCTTTATTTGGGTTGACAAACAACCTCATTGGCAATAATTACTAAAAATAGTTGGAAATACATCATTTCTTTTAAAAAACTGGGCTGGACTAATAATTATGACGAAGTGTATGTTAAACGGAAACTTGGCTTTATTTGGGTTGACAAACAACCTCATTGGCAATAATTACTAAAAATATTTGGAAATACATAATTTCTTTTAAAAAACTGGGGGGGCCTAATATTTATGACGGTAGTGTATGTTAAACGGAAACTTGGCTTTATTTGGGTTGACAAACAACTTCATTGAAATTCCTAAAATCTTCCCATCTGCCCAACCCTCATCCACGCTATCCTTACTCATGTGTCACCTTCCTCCTGACATTCCCTATGTCTAACCACTCCTTCTCTTTACCTTCCCCTATGTAGCCCCATGCGCAATAGTGGCAGTGAAATGCCTTGCTTGGGGTGAGATGATTAAAAAAAATGACTGTGAAATGTGTTAATATATGGTCGTTAGGAAAAGGGACAACTAAAAATGCGCGCTATAAATAAACTAAGAGCAGAAATAAATTATCTACGGAGAGCATAAAAAAAATGCAAAATCAGAAAACGGGTCATAATAATGGAATAGCTATGATCTCCAACGTCCTGAAATAGCTCGGTACATAGAAGAAAAAGTACTAAAATTAATGTTCAAACAAGCCATTTCCATACAAGAAATATTCGGCATCCCTTGATTGAATAATTATTGCTGATTGAAAGAATTCATGCTATCCATTTTAAATTGAATTTCTCTTCTGAATAATAATAATAACAACAATAATATCAATAAGAGATGAAACAACGCTGGCAAGACAAACCTCTGCATGGCCAATATCCAGAACGTGCCAATAAGTCCAATGTTAATAAAGTTAATACTCATCGATGGTTACGTGCATCTAGATTAAAGTCTGAGACTGAAGGCTTTATTCTTGCAGCGCAAGATCAAAATCTTTTCACTAGAAATTTTCAGGCAAATATTATGCATAATAATATGGATCCAAAAGGCAGGTTTTGTGATAAACACAAAGAAACAATAGATCATCTAATCTCAGGTTGTTCTGAACTTGCCACAAATGAATATAAAAATCACCACGATAGAGTGGGGCAATATTTACATTGGACAATGTGCAAACACTATGGAAAATCTGTAAACAAACACTGGTATGAACATCACCCAGCACCGGTTACAGAAATAGAAGATGTCATTCTATGGGATTACACTATCTACACAGACAGAAAAATTGAAGCAAATAGGCCAGGCATTATTGCTAAAAACCAGAAAGAAAAAACTTGTCGATTAATTGATATGGCTTGTCCAGCGGATTGTAACATAACAACCAAGGAATTTGGAAAACTGTCAAAATATAAAGACCTGGAAATTGAAATAGAAAAAAATGTGGAAATTGAAAACAAGAGTTGTGCCAGTGATAGTAGGTGCACTTGGAATGACTAAAAATGGAACAAAACAGCACATTGAAAGAATCCCTGGAAATCCCAGCTTAAAAGATATACAAAAAATAGTCTTGTTAAGTACAGCCCACACACTAAGGAAAACTTTATCTATGTAACGCTAGGGATGATAGGGAAGATAGAAAAAACATGAAATGGAATCATAACAACACGCCACGACCTGCCTTAGGTCATGCCTTTTATATATATATAATCGATTTTCTGCACTATTGTAAGAACTGCAACCTTGAGACTGCTGAATATCGTTTCTTATATCTTTGTCTATGAGTGTATCAAATTTGATTAAAATCGGACCACTCCTTCTATTACCCGATTTTTTCGCTTATCGATTTTTGATATTTATCAGGGGTACCTCGACACAAATCCTTGCTAAGAACACTCGCAGACGCTTATAGTACAACTGTGTAAATTTTCAAGAAAATCGGTTCAGCCGTTTCGGAGTCTATAGGCAACGGACAAACACAAACACATACACACACAGACAAAGTTCCATTTATAAATATAGTTATTTTAACTAAATTCAGTTGATGTGTGGATATAATAATTTTATTTTTTATGAGTATTTTTACTATTTTTTTTTTCAAGTAGTAAAATATACAAACGAGATTTAGATTCCATTATTTTAGAGAATTGCAAACGCAAAAATTGTGATGCCTAACTCATCCGCAATAACAGGAGCACCGGAGGATTGTGTTCACGGCAGGAAAAAAAAACCATGCGCAGTTGCTTCCAATATCTGGTCATCTGTGACTCGATTATGTGTTTCGACGTGGTCGGAATACCTCGATGGACAAATAAAAAGCCGAAGTCAGCTGTGGGAAAACCCTTAATGCAATGACCTACTCAAGCTGGGGAGAATACTGACAACAGTTTGAAATCATCTACCATAAGTCAGCAAAGTCAAACAGACACAGTATTTTTTTAACCGATGTTTAATTATTGGATAAATTGACGCTGCAATTTGCTTCTACGTCTCAAAGAATGACTCATTTGCTGTTGCTGCCTGTTGACGAGAAATGGCTTTATGTCCACTACGACCATAATTATTAGGTGACCCCAGTGCTTTAAAAAATGATGAATTTCATACTATGTTTTAGAATTTAGTGAATAATTGTAAATGAAAATAGAATGGCTCTTTTGTTAATACTGCACAATAACATGTCACATCAAATGAATTTATAAATACTTAATAAATACCTATATTGCAATATCATCATTGAAAAAATGAAGAAAATTTAGGGTGATTCGGACGAGTTCATCTTTGCTTCCTTGCCTTGTAAAATTTTACAAATTAATAATTACAAACGAACCATTCTATTTTCATTTAGAATTATCCACTTGGCATTAATTACTAAAAATAGTTGGAAATACATCATTTCTTTTAAAAAACTGGGGTGGCATAATAATTATGACGGTAGTGTATGTTATACGGTAACTTGGCTTTATTTGGGTTGACAAACAACCTCATTGGCAATAATTACTAAAAATAGTTGGAAATACATCACTTCTTTAAAAAACTGGGGTGGCCTAATAATTATGACGTAGTGTATGTTAAACGGAAACTTGGCTTTATTTGGATTGACAAACAACCTCATTGGCAATAATTACTAAAAATAGTTAGAAATACATCATTTCTTTTAAAATACTGGGGTGGCCTAATAATTATTACGGTAGTGTATGTTAAACGGAAACTTGGCTTTATTTGGATTGACAAACAACCTCATTGGCAATAATTACTAAAAATAGTTAGAAATACATCATTTCTTTTAAAATACTGGGGTGGCCTAATAATTATTACGGTAGTGTATGTTAAACGGAAACTTGGCTTTATTTGGGTTGACAAACAACCTCATTGGCAATAATTACTAAAAATAGTTAGAAATACATCATTTCTTTTAAAATACTGGGGTGGCCTAATAATTATTACGGTAGTGTATGTTAAACGGAAACTTGGCTTTATTTGGATTGACAAACAACCTCATTGGCAATAATTACTAAAAATAGTTAGAAATACATCATTTCTTTTAAAATACTGGGGTGGCCTAATAATTATTACGGTAGTGTATGTTAAACGGAAACTTGGCTTTATTTGGGTTGACAAACAACTTCATTGAAATTCCTAAAAGAAATGACTGTGAAATGTGTTAATATATGGTCTTTAGGAAAAGGGACAACTAAAAATGCGCGCTATAAATAAATTAAGAGCAGAAATTAACTATCTACGAAGGTCATCAAAAAATGCAAAATGTGAAAATCAGAACGCGGGTTGCAATAATGGAATGCACCTTCTGAAAATCAAACCATGTATTATGCAAACAGAAAGAATCATTCAGGAGAAAGAAAAAAAGCGCTTCATTGTAATTTAATATTATTCGTCCTAAGCTGGTCGTAAAGCTACTTAGCAAATTTGAGTAAATATTTGGCAGAACAGGGTTTAGAAGATATAACAAAAAGAAAAAATATATTAAAGCTACAAAGGACAGAAAACGTGGATAGCCGCGATCCCCAACGTCCTGAAATAACACGGTACATAGAAGAAGAAGAAGGTACTAAAAGTAACGTTCAAACAAGCCGTTTCCATACAGGAAATATTCGCTATTTTCTGATTTAATATTTATTGTCGATTGAAATATATAAAATATTCTTTCTAAAAACATACTTTCAGGAAATTATCTTAAAATACATGTTGTAACATTTAAATTGAATTTCTTTTCCGAATAATAATAATAATAATAATAATAATAATATCACCCGTCATCATCAATTTCATCAAACAATACATGTCGATATGGAGAACAACCCTTTACCTCAATCATATAAATGGAACCTATAAGTCTGGTGAAATAAACATCAAAAGAGGTATATTTCAAGGTGATTATTTGTCTCCCTTACTATTCTGCATATCTTTGATAGCACTAACCAGTCAACTTAACAAGACAGAATGTGGTTATAAAATAGGCCAAATGAAAACAAGCCATCTATTTTACATGGCTGATTTAAAGTTGTAAAGAATGATAATGAGCTGGAAGATCTTCTGCAAACTGTAAAACGCTTCAATGGAAGACATTGGAATGAAATTCAATTTGGATAAATGTGCTAAAGCTACAGTTTTACAAACACTATGGAAAATCTGGGTACAGGCACTGGTATGAACATCACCCAGCACCAGTTACAGAAATAGAAGATATCACCATTCTATGGGATTACACCATCTACACAGACAGAAAAATTGAAGCAAATAGGCCGGACATTATTGTTAAAAACCAGAAAGAAAAAACTTCTCTATTAATTGATATGGCTTGTCCAGCGGATTGTAACATAGCAACCAAGGAATTTGAAAAACTGTCAAAATATAAAGACCTGGAAATCGAAATAGAAAAAATGTTGAAATTAAAAACAAAAGTTGTGCCAGTGATAGTAGGTGCACTTGAAATGATAAAAAATGGAACAAAACAACACATTGGAAGAATCCCTGGAAACCCCAGCTTAAGAGATATACAAAATATTGTCTTATTAAGTACAGCCCACACACTAAGGAGAACACTGTCTATGTAACCCTAGGGATGATAGGGGAGATAGAAAAAACATGAAATGGAGCCATAACAATGCGCCACGACTTAGGTCTTCTCGCAGACTTGGTTGGTAGTGCGACCATAGCAGAAATCGAAATATGATGAAAAATGACATAATTATAATAATGGGGAAGTCCTTTCAACCATTTAAATAAATCAATATGGAAAAACCCAGACCAAAGCAAAATTTCACTTTAGGTGTAAACACCTTTGACCGACGTCACATATCAATTCACCATTTGCAATCCAATCAGGATCCATGATTTTACTTTACGCACTGACTGTTGAAATTTTTCTTGGTCTGGGTTTTCCCAAAATGCTTTTAGTCGTTTGGATCCGATCTTGCGGTTGTGCAATTTTACTGCGTGTGTTTTACTTAACTGTTGGATGATATAGAATTTGTTTTCTGAAGATCTTTGATTGGTTTTCAGTGCCAGTTTATAGAGTCGGGTAAAGAACCGTTTCATTCTCAAAGAATAAACCCAGAACATTTGTCAGAAATTTACTGAACTAAAACTTTGTCAGTTTATCACATAAGCATTATCTTTTGATTTGGAATCGACAAATCAAATATTGCTAAGCGCTTGTTCACCAGTAGAAAAGAACAAGATAGTCTTGGTATACTTTGCAAATAAAAAGAAAAGATCTAATACAGCCCCACAGTTTGTTTTCACTAGACCTTTACCTGAAAAGGTATTAACTATTTCCGGCTTCATGTACGAGAGTCATTCAATAAATAAGGTGAATTTTTCGGTATAAGGACATCTACGAGGTTCATTCAATAAAGAAGGAGAATTTTTCGGGATAAAGTCTTCTAATAAACCTTGAAGCATTTTTTTTTTGTCTCAGCCAACCGCTCACAGCACTTTTGATTTCATCGTCACTTTCAAATTTCGTGCCTCTCGTGAACGCTTTCAAGGGATCAAACAGGTGAAGTCTGAAGTGGCAAGCTCTGAGATGTAAGGGGGATGAGGGAGCACTTCCCAGCCCAGCTCTTTGATGGTCTGCACCTTTTGAGCTGCTGTGTGAGGGCTTACGTTCTCTTCGAGTAAGCAAGGTCATAATGGACAATTTTGTATGCTATCCCAACAAATAGGCTCAAAGTCCTTGCAATGTTATCCACTGTCACCCTTCTGTCAGACGGAATGAGGTCATTGACTGATTCGATCACCTCAGGAGACCTCGCTTCTGTAGGCCTCTCAGGCCTGTTTTCATCCTCAACACTGATCCGTCCTTTTTAAACAATTTAGCCCACTTGTAGACATTTTTTGGCTGAAACATGTGGCATCGTACACAGTTAACATTCTCTTATAAATTTCAACTGGTTTGCTCCCTTCAGCAACCAAAAACTTGATAACTGACTTCTATTCAATGCTGTAGTATGCTTCTTGGTCGACCATCTTTGTTAATCTGCAAAACGCTCAATTTTTTTTTTTCAATTTTCAAAAACATTAAATCGCTTTGAAAATAAGAAGAAGAATTTTAAAAAAATAAGCTTCTATCTGCATTAGAAGTCCTTATACCGAGGCTTACGGCCATATCACGTTGAATACACCGGTCTCGCCCGATCACCAAAGTTAAGCAACGTTGAGCCTAGTCAGTACTTAGATGAGTGACCGCTTGGGAATACCAGGTGCTGTAAGCGTTTAGTGAAGGATGTGCGTTGTGGTGCAGTGGATATCGGCTCAGAAAGAGAAATCGGTGAGTCGATTTCGAATTCCACTTGAATACCCTGCATTCACTTAAGCACTGGTACCATTGGGAAAGGTATTAATCCGTCTATTCCCTCCAGTTATGGGTTAAATAACAAGGATAGGACTTGGGAACCCTGCCCTAATAACAAATCCCAATGAATCTTGATATTCGAAAAGAAAAAAGTATTACTAGACACAAAACTTATATAAAAACAACAATAAACTGTTGAAAAGAAAAAGGTATTACCAGCAATAAATAAATAAAATTTAGTTGGCAATAAATGACCCGCCGAGGTTGAGATGCCATAAAAACAAAACAACCTACCAAACTTCTACCGAAAAAATCACCTTATTTATTAAATGACCCTCGTCATATCGAGTCTGCAGCTTCTAAAAACCGCAATTTCATGCCATGATATTCTTCCAACTTATTTAAGTGAACTTGGAAGAGATGACATTTATCCTCCATACTCTTTACTACAAATGCATACGTTTCAAATTTGTCGCTAAAATATCGCTATTTCTATAGCAAATATTCATATGTTTTGTTCATTAGATCAGAAAATTCATACCTTTATTCCTAAAATGCTGTCATACGTCATCCACAGAGTCGAATTGCAGTCATTCCGTTTGCATGCAATTTAAAAGAAGAAAGTTACACACAGACATTTTCTTTCCAGAAACCGCTATTTTATGAAACAAGCTCCCGTGTGCATGCTTCTTCAAACAAAAGAATCTTCACCTCTTCCAGTCTAGGGTCGACCATTATCTATCTTCAATGTACACATAATATCCATTCTCTTACGTCCATAATCACGCATTTCATTCAGTTTACTTTAGGTAGCTCTTCAGCTTTGTACTGGGTGAACGTCAGTAAAATAAACAAACATATAAGCTTCAAAAGGTGTTTACTACGCCAGACTAGATCGAAAAAAAACCCGGAAATTTGCCGACTATCGTGACACCTGTTTTTTTTATGGTGGTTAGATAAGTTCGCGACTGAATATTTGTCGAGATTGAGGCGATTCTAATGACGCTCACGTTGTATAACATCGTCTTCTTCTATGTGCCACGTCCCTTCAGGACGCGGGCTATCATGCCTACGTCTCCCTATAGCTAGTGGCTCTTAGCTCTCTTTCTCCTGATACACCACGCGACCCCCGTTCTGTCATCCACGTGCTCAAGCCCTTCAAATATGTTATCTGCGACTTTCCCCCGTCTCTTTTCCCCTCTATCTGGCCTGTTAGTATCAGGTTCTCCAAGCCCTCCTTCCTCATTGCATGTCCCAGAAACTTCAGTTGTCTCTTCCTGATGCTCAGTATTAATTTCCTTTTCTTTTCCATCCTTTCCAAAACCTCATCATTGCTCACATGCTCGGTCTATGATATCCTCAGGATCCTTCTGTAGAACCACATTTCAGTTACTTCATGCTTTTCCTTCATCTTTGATGATATCGTCTAGCATTCACTGCCATATTGAATAACTGACATCACATAGCAATCTAGTACTCTCTTTTTTGTTTCTAGCGAAATTTTCCTGTCTCTTAATACTTTACTCAGCTTCTTGTACGCATCCTTTGCCCTGCTAATTCACCTTCGAATCTCTGTGTCGCACTTTCCGTCTTCTCTCAGAACACTTCCAAGGTATTTACATTTTTGTACATGGTTGATTTTAGTATCTCCCAACTGTATTCGGCGCCTAACATATTTTAGTTTAAAATAATTTTGTTGTTTTAAAAATGAGTTGTTTAAAACGGTTATTTTTTTTTTCTTCATACCTGGCTGAAAGTGCCACATTGTGATGCGACGGCATATTGGCATGACCAAACATCCATTCCAAAGTCTAAGTAGAGTATTGAGGAACAGGAAGACTTTACTGGGAAAAAGAAGTATACTGGAATGTTATGTGATTTCTATCCTTCTTTATGAGAGCAAATTCCAGAAAATCTCCAGAAGGTTGAAGGAGAGACTTCAAGGAAGAAAAATATGGTTCTATAGAAGGGTACAAACACATGAGCAAAGACGTAGTGTTGGAGAGAATACAAACGAAAAGTTATACTTAGTATCAGGTGTTGGAGTTTTTGCGTACCCTTTATACTAGTGAGCCAGTCATGAGCTGACTCATTTTATAGTTCACCAATAGAAGGGTTAACCAATCAGAAGGCTCAAAATATTCAATGCGACGTATATAAAGGCGACCATATCTTCTCCAGTATTGGCGATATAGTCAGATTCGGTGTCTGATTAGGGAGTGTTAATCTTTGACGTTGTTTCATTGAAGAGATTACGTACTGCGATGTACTCTATATTCATAAACTATGGTGGACATGGTCAACATCAGGAAGAAGCAGCTAATGAGAAAAGACGGCTCGGAAAATCTAATACTCACAGGACGGATAGAGAGAAAAGGATATAAGAAAAGCAGCGTGTAACATACTTGATGGGCTTGAGCAAATGACTGGCAGAACTGGATTTGGGAGAGATATGAAGATGAGAAATGTTAAGAACGACAATGGATATGGGGAAGTGGTAATCCATGATCACCAACGTCCTGAAGGGATACGTCATAAAAAGAATAAGAAGAATAAATATGTTAATTAAAGAGTTTTTCTTTAAATATGGTAATAACTCTGATCTACGCGGAAATATCGGTTTCGATCTGAACTGAAATTCCTAAGCTCCTTGTTGATATTTTTATTCATGATGTAGTCAAGCAGGTACAAAAATTTAAATACATGGGAAGTGTTCTAACAGAAGACGGAAATTGCGACACAGAGATCCGAAGACAAATTGGCATGGCGAAGGAAGCATTCCAGAAGTTGAGTAAAGTACTAACACACAGGACAGTTTCGCTAGAAACAAGGAAGAGAGTACTGGATTGCTACGTGATGTCCGTCCTTCAATATGGCAGTGAATGCTGGACAATGCCATCAAAAATGAAGGAAAAACATGAAGCAACTGAAATATGGTTCTACAGAAGGATGCTGCGAATCTCATGGATCGAGCATGTGAGCAATGATGAGATCTTGGAAATGATGGAAACAAAAAGGAAATTAATACTGAACATCAGAAAGAGACAGTTGAACTTCCTGGGACACGCAATGAGGAAGGAGGGCTTGGAGAATCTGATACTAACAGGCCAGATAGAGAGAAAGAGAGACAGGGGAAAGCAGCGGATAACATATTTGAAAAAAACTAAACAGATGGATGACGGAACGAGGATTGCATGGGGTTACAAAAGAAGGCGTGCTCAGGGCCACCAGGGATAGGGAAAATTGGAAGGCCATGATCGCCTACGTCCTGAAGGGACAAGGCACATAGAAGAAGAAGAAGTCAAACGGGAGATCGTTTCGAAAATCGAAGGTTTGTTTCCAGATTTTTCTTGTCCCTTCTTTATGCATTTTTATTTATTTTGCAGGAAATCCGTTTTGTCTAAATCGTGCTGGTCTCTTGTTTTGCAAAATAGAAACATAAATTTAGACGAAAAAAAATAGCAAGGTACTGGAATATTCCAACCTAAAACATTTTGAACAGCCACTTAACAAATTTTGTTTATTTGGTAAACGGACCAAATTTCGTTACGCCATCCATTCACTAAATTTCGTCAAATGGTGTCCCGCTTCCTTAAACTATTGCCCTTCTCCTTGATATGTCCTCTGAACGTCAGTTTATCCAAGTCTCTTTGCCTTGTTTTACGCTCAAGAAACTTCAATTTCTTATTCTGATTGTAAGTGTTTATTCTGTTTGCTTGTTTTATTTTTTCTTAAATCTTTTTCGCTTCTTACAAACTGATGCGCAGGGGGCTACATAAGAGATTTAAAGTTTTAACCAGGAGGAGAGTGAAAAGAAAGACGAAGCAGTTACAGGGGGTGTCAGAGAAAGAAGAAGAGAAGGATGTGAACACAGGAGTGAAGACAGTTAGAAAGGTAGACAGAAAGGAAAAGAACAAGATACATGGGGTGATGTAGAAAGGACTAAAGTCAAGCGGATAAGAGATGGGAATTGACATTGCATTTAAATTCCTGGAGGTTGTAGCTGTCAGGAAAGCAAGCATATGGAAGAGAGTTCCACAGGCGGGAAGTGCAAGAAAAGAAGCTGAGGGAGTAAAATTTTTGCCTGCATTTGGTTGATTTAACTGCAAAAGGGTGGGACCTTGTTGCCAGTCTGGCTGTACGAGGAAATTATTGTGGAGAGGGCACCACTGACCTAAGTTCGTTTGAGTAGCAGCCATGAAAGTATTTATAGAAGAGACAGAGGGAAGCCACGTCCTGCCGGTGAGAAAGTGGCTGGAGTTAAGCTGCCAGGTCTTAACCGAACACATTACATATTCTCCTTTGGAGCCTGTCGAGAACAGTGAGATGAACAGCAGCGGCGCCTGACCATATATGATAGCAGTATTCTATGCAAAGACGAATGGTTGATTTGTATATGTGCAAGATGGATTCAGGAGGAAAAAAACTTCCTGGCCCGACATAGTGATCAAACCTTCCTAGCAGTGGATTTAGCTATTGATTTAATGTAATAATTCCACTTGAGGTTGGAAGATAGGGTAAAGCCGAGGAAGCGCAGTATATTGCTTTCCGCGAGACTCGCTCGGTCCATGCTTATGGGGGCAGGAGAGATTGCCTGTGATGGTGGATAAATAGGAGTTTCATTTTAACAGCTTTGAAATTGATTCGCTTATTATTTACATCAATATTTCTTCTCTTGTCCTTAATTTCTAGTTTTGGATTTTAATTTTCACCCTTTGTTCTTACTACCCGCATTTGATTTTCCTGTTATCCATTCTTTTTTCCTCAATTAATTAATTAAGTAGCGGCCATATTGCTATTCACATTTTCCATGCAATTCCCTTCATTCAACAAAGCCTGAAAGTTGTTCCTGATTTCCACCTGACATTTGGTATTGTTTTATTCCGACACTATTAGAAAATATTTTCTTTTTCGGAATCACATTTTTTAAATTGTCAAGACAAAATTAATCCTGCAAGCTGGAATCCTGTGATCACTTTTGATATGAACTTTGTTTACGACAATTACGCTTGTAAAGTTACTGATTCTGTCAGCAATTCTGAAGTCAGTTCCATCTTTTGTTTCACTATTTGGGATATTTATATACGTTTCACCTTTTCCAATCTTTTGAGTGTCATTGTTAAGTTGGGGTTTTTCTTTTGCAGTTCATTTCACCTCGTTTCTTTTGTTTATCGCCGTTACCACAATTTTTTTTTTTTTTTTTTACCCCAGCCCACCACTGAGTGGAGGCCCTTCTCAAGATAAGCAGCGAGGTTATATTTGTCCGCCTTGCCAGATTTAAAATTGGGCTCATATATTTATTTATAATTTTCTCTTGGATAATTGAGTTTGAGTTTAGTTTAACGGCATATCAACACCTCTGTGGGTTATTTAATGCGAAAAAGGTAAGGTTTTAAGGTATTTTCTTTTAAATATTCAGTTATATTGAGAAGGTTGATTTTGTCAGATTTTGATGAAAAGTTTTATTCTATTTTTTCTTATTTTAGAAACTGAAAATGTCTTCTAGTTTTGTATTCAAAAATGTATTGTTGGTAATAATTTTTTTCTTCAAAAATGTATCATGACAATATTTATTTTTCCTTGAAAAATGTGTTATGGCAATAATTTTTTCCCTTCAATAATATATTGTTGGTAATATTTTTCCATCGAAAATGTATATTTTTCTATAAAAATCTATTTTTATGTAAATATTTCTATAAAAGTCTTTTTATACTTTCATAGTGTTTTGGCCCAAGTTTATGGGTTAACTATTTGCTCATAGCTGGGACCCTAGCAGATGCTGCCACTCCGGGTCAGGGTGGACCTGGGAACAACAGCAACTAAAAGGTGGTTACATGCTCCTCACAACTTCCCAATCAGAGGCCTTCTGCTGGATGCAGTTTACCGTCATACCCAGGACCCCTCTTGAATAATGTTTGTTTTAATAAAATACAAACGGTTGTGAAGAAGTACCTTTTGCTTCGATTCTACTTCAACGATTACTTTTTTCTTTACTTTCATGTTGCTTTTTTCTTGTTCATACTTTTGCTCTGATTTCTAACCTATTTGCCTGATCAGTACTTAGATGGGTGACCGCTTGGGAATACCAGATACTGTAAGCGTTTAGTGAAGGATGTGCGTTGTGGTGCAGTGGATATCGGCTCAGAAAGAGAAATCGGTGAGTCGATTTCGAATTCCAGTTAAATACTCTGCATTCACTTAAGCACTGGTACTCTTGGGAAAGGTATTAATCCGTCTCTTCCCTCTATTTATCGGTTAAATAAGAGGGTAGGACTTGGGGATTCTGCCCTTAAAAACAAATCCAAATGAATCTTGATACTCGAAAAGAAAAAGTATTACTAGACAAAAAACTTATATAAAAACAACAATAGATTTTTGAAAGGAAAAGGTAGTACCAGCAATAAACAAATAAAATTTAGTTGGCAATGAATGACCCGCCGAGGTGTTGATATGCCATAAAACAAAACAACCGACCAACCAACCAACCAATGTTACCTAATTATTTTCTTTTCTATAACTTTTTTCTGATACGCCACTTATATTCGCCCTCTCATTTATTCATCCATTCAATCATCACCATCATCTACATGTAAACTTATTTATAAATGGAACTTTGTGTGCGTTGTGTGTGTGTGTGTGTGTGTGTGTGTGTGTGTGTGTGTGTGTGTCCGTTACCTATAGACTCCGAAACGGCTGAACCGATTTTCTTGAAAATTTACACAGTTGTACTATAAGCGTCTGCGAGTGTTCTTACCTAGGTTTTGTGTCGAGGTACCCCGGAAAAATATCGAAAATCGATAATCGAAAAAATCGGGTTATAGAAGGAGTGGTCCGATTTTAATCAAATTTGATACACTCATAGACAAAGACATAAGAAACAATATTTAGAAGTTTCAAGGTTGCAGTTCTTATAATAGTGCAGAAAATCGATAATATATATATATATATATATATATATATATATATATATATATATAAAAGGCAAGATATTTGTGTGTGTCTGTTTATCTGCTTGTATGTTTGTATTTTTTCAGCCCTTTTATTTTAGTTTTTGCTTCGGGTTTGGCTCTACATAGTTATAATTGTAGTTCTTTGTCTCAGCTATGATACCATTTACTCAGAGGACTTAGGTCTCGAAGGCTCTTCCTCCTTCAAATTTATCCAAAATAGCATTATTTCTGCGCAAATGTATATGCTGAACTCAAATCAACAATTAGTGATTGAAGAAATTTTCTTTTATTGATCTGAACTTCCAGAAAGAATCGAACTACATCTCACTCATTTTGTCTCCCGTAACTCTAACGTAGTCCTGTAATTAACTGCTGAATGACTTTCGGCGTAGATAACAAATTTCGGCCTATTTACTTCCTTTACTCAAATCTCCGCCTATTTACTTCCTGTAATGATAGTAATACGCGATTTGTTTTCTACGGATATTACTTTCATTACAGGAAATAAATAGGCGGAAATTTCAGCAATGGAAGTAAATACGCCGAAATTTGTTGCCTACGCCGAAAGTAGGTCTGCAGTTAATTACATGACTTAGTGAGAGTTGCGGGAGACAAAAAGTGCGAGATGAATTTCGATTTTTTTCTGGTCATTAAGATAAAGAAAGGTAATTTTCTTCAATACCTAATTGTTGATTTGAGTTCAGCATACAGATTTGCACAGAAATAAAGCTATTTTGGATAAATTTGATGGGGGGAAAAGCCTTCAGGACCTAAAACGAAAATTTATCTTTCTTCTTTAGTTCCTACCCTGTTTTCTTCCTCTCTTTTCTTCACCCGTCTTCCTTCTTTCTTTCTTGCTTTCTTCGTCTTGTCGCATTTTTCTCATTTCACCTTTTATTTTGTGAATACAAATAAGATTAATCCGTAGAACTTGCCCAAACAAATTGACCTGTGTTCTAAAACCCAATGTTCTTTTCTTCCATACTACAATGCTGACTCCTTAACCACACCCGTGTCCAGCTTTCAAAAGATATCATCAAATACATAAAACGGACATGTAAAAGCCGGAGAAGAAGAGATTGAATGGGTCATAGCATTTGGGAAGACCATCATTTAGAAGGACTATTACTTAGAAATGCAATCACATTCCACAAGATTGATGATCCAATTCCATCTTGTTGAATGACAGTCCAATAAACTTTAACACGGGATTCCGAAGACACAACCATTCCTCGAAGATCGTTCAGTGTTCGACGGTGGCTTGCCTATCGAAATTTCAGCGAATTTGCATTTATATTTCAATTTATTAATGTTTTTTGCACTATATTTATATAAAAATAAGATCATCTCATAAATACATTGAGAAACGTAAAGATAGATAAATTGAACGAAACAGACTGGGATAGATAGACATGATAGATACTAAACAGCATGTGACCAGACATAGATAGATAGATAGATAGATAGATAGATAGATAGATAGATAGATAGATAATGAACCGACTGAGATAGATAGATAGATAGATAGATAGATAGATAGATAGATAGATAATGAACAGACTGAGATAGATAGATAGATAGATAGATAGATAGATAGATAGATAGATAGATAGATAGATAGATAGATAGATAGATAGATTAGTATCCAATAAATGTTAAATACGCTTCTTCTTTAGCTATAAAACACTTTCAATATATCAAATGAAAGTAAAGGGCAGTATGATAATATAAGGATAATTTTTCATTGAAGAAATTCTGACAAAAATTATATTAAAGATAGATAATCTTTAAATATGAGTGTTATCTAATGAGTCGTCAGCACGGACATATGTTAAATAAACACACAAATACACATACACTCAAACACACGCACCCATATATATATATATATATAGAGAGAGAGAGAGAGAGACAGAGACAGAGACAGAGACAGAGATAGAAACAGAGAGAGAGAGAAGATGCGATGGATGAATTATCGTCTAAATTACGCAAAAAATATAATAACACTGATATCTTATTTTTATAGATATATTTAACAAAACTACACTAACTTATCTTGAAATACTAAAGAGTAAATGTATTAAATATAACTAAGCTTACATACGATTTCGCAATCTCCTGCAACCATTCTGCACTGTCGCCCTGTTTAAGTTAGTGAATGTTGCCATAATTCTTACGTTACTTTTATCTTTTGTGTCACAAGGTGTTTTGTTGGTCTCTCTCTCTCAACAGCCTCCCACGACTAAATAATCAAAGGAGTGCAAGCTGGGTAGTTAATTGTTTGAAAGACATGACGGTGATCTCTGCTTGTGTTGCATGGTCTAGAATCCTCTTGCCGGATATAGGGTCTTCCAGCAAAGATCCACTTTACCCACGGCAGCAATACTTCCACAAGATACTTGAGGTAGACCTCCCTGTTGTGACTGCGGTCCTCTGGGAAGGTGAATGGAGGCATAACGTCACCCTCACTAGTAATCACTACACATCATGATGTTTACTGGATATATCGTCTAACTCTTTCCCGAATCTTCTGCATTGCCCTAAGATTGACACGCAATCAGACTGAAATTCTTCGTATTGGAGATTACTGCGCTAATGCAATGCACTATGCGGTTCCACATATTCCTAGAAAACGGTGCCCAACTGAACCGACTATACTGTGCAGTCAACAAAAAAAATTACCCATTGCACCATATATATATATATATATATATATATATATATATATTATAATGACTTATAATCACACATAGCAACCTAACCTTATCTCCGAATCGATTTGAAAATTACATTTTATTTGTGTTTGTCACACACACACACACACACACACTCTCTCTCTCTCTCTCTCTCTCTCTCTCTCTCTCTCTCTCTCTCTCTTGCTGTTCCCATCTGAGTCTCTGACGCTAGGAAGTCAGTTATGTGTCCTTTTGAATTTCGCACTGGATCACTAAGTCCTTTCACGCCTTTCAAGTCTCTCCCATTCGTCAAATACTTATTTAACACTTACTTGCGAAATCTGGCTTCGACTTTTTCTTTAAATGGTCAATCCGTTTTCTATTTGAGAAAAACCAGGATTTCGAACATCATTGTGAATTTTTGTAAAAGTAAAAAGAAAGGTTGATTTTAATTTTTAATTTCTTATCCGTATATATATATATATAAATTTTGGTTGAATTTATTTCTGTGAATCACTAATGCATTTGTTAGATTATTATTAGTGATGTCTCTTTTGTGATCATATATAGGATATTTTAGATTTCTACTTGTTTCTCCGATGTACATGGAGGAAAAATCCCGGCAATTTATTCTGTATGCACATGCTTGTTCATCAATTGTATTATTATAGGTTTCTTTTTAAGAGCAGTAAAAATATGCAGCCCCCAATATTTAACAAAAGAAGAAAATACATAGAAAACACATTCAGAAACTTGCATTACCCATATCACTTTATTCGCAATGCAAAAAGAAAGGCACATAATATATACAACCACAACAAAAGAAACACTGTTAACAATAATAATCTAATCAATAACAAATATATCATACTACCAACCAACTCCATTGCAGCTAATATCCAAAACAATCTATCTCATATAAAAAACACACACACAGTAACAACTATCTCGAAAACTATTATGGACATTATCAGATCTAAAAATAATCGAAATCAAATTGATGAACAAGCAGGTGTATACAGAATAAATTGCCGGAATTGTTCCTCCATGTACATCGGAGAAACAAGTAGAAATCTAAATCTAAATATATATATATATATATATATATATATATATATATAATTAAAATAAGGTGGATGTTTTATAAACCCATTCGTAGTATTATATTTCGCGGCTCTTTTTTCAACCGCTCCTCAGACCAAATTCATACAACTGGGGTAATGGGCTAAAATTTTCTAGATAAAAAGAGTCAAGTAAAAAGGATGAAGAAAAAAAGAAGAAAAACAGAAGAAAAAAGAGAATTAAAAAAGGAGTGAGAAGGTTATTTTAACAATGTTAGATATTAGCGTTCATGCAATATCTAGACGACAAGATGGCCTTTACAATAGTAGCTGCTAAATCTTAACATTATGTTCTCCCTGGATTTAATCCCCTGTGGAATTTACCTGAGCAAGTACAAAGAATTCTACTTATATATATATATATAGTAGACTTTGAAAAAACAGAAGCTACTCTAGCATCTACTCATCGCTCATTCAGCAATGAATTAGAGCACTCTGGCTATTGGCGTATGATACATGATACGCTAAACGTCTGCCTCCTTCTACCGAGTACCCATAGCTCATAGTTAGACTCGCCGACTTACGCCAATTCAGTCGGGTTTCGATCTAGGTTAAAAGCAATCTGATGTCTAACCGTACTGATGAGCTGTGATACAGCGAAACAGATCTGTCTACGGATGACTATATATATATATATATATATATATGGACAGGTTTTATGAAGATTTTATGACGGTGACAGTCAATATTATTACAAATCCCAGAGATCTCTTCAAGGCTGAAGATAAAAAAGTCTATTCTCCACACAAGTTTCACAACAATATTCCAACAAAATTCGCAACTTCCGTGAAACAACTAAAAGAAATTTTAGATGATATAAAAAAACAAAATTGATAATCTGAATACTACATATCCTTTAAATCCTTGATCAACCTAAATTCGTGCATCATTATGACGTCGTTTGGAAAGTGACTGAAATCGTGATGCCGTTAAAATTAGAAATCCATCATTGGATCTCATCATATATGACGGGAGTCAGCCAATGACAATTTTCCCAGAGTGGATTGCCATTGCTTTCTGCTGTAGATTGGTTCCCAAAAAAGGCTATCAAACGCCTGCTACTTAACCCATAGCTGGAGAGAGAAGAGGTAGGTTAATTTCCCAAGGGTAAATGAATTCAAATTTGAACTCTTCTCTCAGATTTCTCTTTCTGAGCCGATATTCACAGTACCACAATTCACTGACGGAAAAAAGCAGGCATAGTATCGTACACCGAATAGCAAAATATATAACTGATAATTCAGTCCGTTAAGTGTCATATGTGATATTTTTGTGAAATTGAATTAAATCAACTTTACAGTGTTAGCTGCTTGTGGTAAGTCAACTGGGATTCAGTCCATTTTTCAGTCTGTTTTTGTGAAATTTCTTGAAATTATTTTATTTATTTATTTCGTCTTTTTGGCCGTCTTTGTTTTTTTTTTGTTTTTTTTCGTCTTAATTTGTGTAAATAATTTTGCTATTCAAGGGTATTTTCGACTAATGATAAATAGCATCACGGTTTCAATTATTTCCATTAGTTTTTTGTCTTGTAGAAGATTTAAATTTCTGTCTTCGAGAGGTTAGTTCTTAACGGCGGCAAGCGGGCACAAGCAACATAACTCGACTATATTCTGTAAAAAACGGTTTAATTTCTATTTTTTGTCTTCAGAAATTGAATTAAATCAACTTTACAGTGTTAGCTGCTTGTGGTAAGTCAACTGGGATTCAGTCCATTTTTCAGTCTGTTTTTGTGAAATTTCTTGAAATTATTTTATTTATTTATTTCGTCTTTTGGCCGTCTTTGTTTTTTTTTTTGTTTTTTTTTCGTCACTTAATTTGTGTAAATAATTTTGCTATTCAAGGGTATTTTCGACTAATGATAAATAGCATCACGGTTCAATTATTTCCATTGGTTTTGTCTTGTAGGAATTTAAATTTCTGTCTTCGAGAGATTGAATTCTTAACGGCTTGGCAAGCGAACGCAAGCAACATAACTCGACTATATTCTGTAAAAAACGGTTTAATTTCTATTTTTGTCTTCAGAAATTGAATTAAATCAACTTTACAGTGTTGGCTGCTTGTGGTAAGTCAACTGGGGATTCAGTCCATTTTTCAGTCTGTTTTTGTGAAATTTCTTGAAATTTTTATTTATTTATTTCGTCTTTTGGCCGTCTTTGTTTTTTTTTTGTTTTTTTCGTCCACTTAATTTGTGTAAATAATTTTGCTATTCAAGGGTATTTTCGACTAATGATAAATAGCATCACGGTTCAATTATTTCCATTAGTTTTGTCTTGTAGAAGATTTAAATTTCTGTCTTCGAGAGATTGAATTCTTAACGGCTTGGCAAGCGAACGCAAGCAACATAACTCGACTATATTCTGTAAAAAACGGTTTAATTTCTATTTTTGTCTTCAGAAATTGAATTAAATCAACTTTACAGTGTTAGCTGCTGTGGTAAAATCTGTAGGATTCAGTCCATTTTTTCAGTCTGTTTTTGTGAAATTTCTTGAAATTATTTTTATTTATTTATTTCGTCTTTTGGCCGTCTTTGTTTTTTTTTTTGTTTTTTTTCGTCACTTAATTTGTGTAAATAATTTTGCTATTCAAGAGAATATTTTCGACTAATGATAAATAGCATCACGGTTCAATTATTTCCATTAGTTTTGTCTTGTAGAAGATTTAAATTTCTGTCTTCGAGAGATTGAATTCTTAACGGCTTGGCAAGCGAACGCAAGCAACATAACTCGACTTCTATTCTGTAAAAAACGGTTTAATTTCTATTTTTGTCTTCAGAAATTGAATTAAAATCAACTTTTACAGTATTAGCTGCTTGTGGTAAGTCAACTGGGATTCAGTCCATTTTTCAGTCTGTTTTTGTGGAAATTTCTTGAAATTATTTTATTTATTTATTTCGTCTTTTTGGCCGTCTTTGTTTTTTTTTTGTTTTTTTTTCGTCACTTAATTTGTGTAAATAATTTTGCTATTCAAGGGTATTTTCGACTAATGATAAATAGCATCACGGTTCAATTATTTCCATTAGTTTTGTCTTGTAGAAGATTTAAATTTCTGTCTTCGAGAGATTGAATTCTTAACGGCTTGGCAAGCGAACGCAAGCAACAACTCGACTATATTCTGTAAAAAACGGTTTAATTTCTATTTTTTTGTCTTCAGAAATTGAATTAAATCAACTTTACAGTGTTAGCTGCTTGTGGTAAGTCAACTGGGATTCAGTCCATTTTTCAGTCTGTTTTTGTAGAAATTTCTTGAAATTATTTTATTTATTTCGTCTTTTGGCCGTCTTTGTTTTTTGTTTTTTTTTTCGTCACTTAATTTGTGTAAATAATTTTGCTATTCAAGGGTATTTTCGACTAATGATAAATAGCATCACGGTTCAATTATTTCCATTAGTTTTTGTCTTATTAGAAGATTTAAATTTCTGTCTTCGAGAGATTGAATTCTTAACGGCTTGGCAAGCGAACGCAAGCAACGCTAACTCGACTATATTCTGTAAAAAACGGTTTAATTTCTATTTTTTGTCTTCAGAAATTAGTTAAATCAACTTTACAGTGTTAGCTGCTTGTGGTAAGTCAACTGGGATTCAGTCCATTTTTCAGTCTGTTTTTGTGAAATTTCTTGAAATTATTTTATTTATTTATTTCGTCTTTTTGGCCGTCTTTGTTTTTTTTTGTTTTTTTTTCGTCACTTAATTTGTAAATAATTTTGCTATTCAAGGGTATTTTCGACTAATGATAAATAGCATCACGGTTCAATTATTTCCATTAGTTTTGTCTTGTAGAAGATTTAAATTTCTGTCTTCGAGAGATTGAATTCTTAACAGCTTGGCAAGCGAACGCAAGCAACATAACTCGACTATATTCTGTAAAAAACGGTTTAATTTCTATTTTTGTCTTCAGAAATTGAATTAAATCAACTTTACAGTGTTAGCTGCTTGTGGTAAGTCAACTGGGATTCAGTCCATTTTTCAGTCTGTTTGTGAAATTTCTTGAAATTATTTTATTTATTTATTTCGTCTTTTGGCCGTCTTTGTTTTTTTTTTTTTTTTGTTTTTTTTTCGTCACTTAATTTGTGTAAATAATTTTGCTATTCAAGGGTATTTTCGACTAATGATAAATAGCATCACAGTTCAATTATTTCCATTAGTTTTGTCTTGTAGAAGATTTAAATTTCTGTCTTCGAGAGATTGAATTCTTAACGGCTTGGCAAGCGAACGCAAGCAACATAACTCGACTATATTCTGTAAAAAACGGTTTAATTTCTATTTTTTGTCTTCAGAAATTGAATTAAATCAACTTTACAGTGTTAGCTGCTTGTGGTAAGTCAACTGGGATTCAGTCCATTTTTCAGTCTGTTTTTGTGAAATTTCTTGAAATTATTTTATTTATTTCGTCTTTTGGCCGTCTTTGTTGTTTTTTTTTTGTTTTTTTTTTCGTCACTTAATTTGTGTAAATAATTTTGCTATTCAAGGGTATTTTCGACTAATGATAAATAGCATCACGGTTCAATTATTTCCATTAGTTTTGTCTTGTAGAAGATTTAAATTTCTGTCTTCGAGAGATTGAATTCTTAACGGCTTGGCAAGCGAACGCAAGCAACATAACTCGACTATATTCTGTAAAAAACGGTTTAATTTCTATTTTGTCTTCAGAAATTGAATTAAATCAACTTTACAGTGTTGGCTGCTTGTGGTAAGTCAACTGGGATTCAGTCCATTTTTCAGTCTGTTTTTGTGAAATTTCTTGAAATTATTTTATTTATTTATTTCGTCTTTTGGCCGTCTTTGTTTTTTTTTTGTTTTTTTTCGTCACTTAATTTGTGTAAATAATTTTGCTATTCAAGGGTATTTCGACTAATGATAAATAGCATCACGGTTCAATTATTTCCATTAGTTTTGTCTTGTAGAAGATTTAGAATTTCTGTCTTCGAGAGATTGAATTCTTAACGGCTTGGCAAGCGAACGCAAGCAACATAACTCGACTATATTCTGTAAAAAACGGTTTAATTTCTATTTTTTTTGTCTTCAGAAATTGAATTAAATCAACTTTACAGTGTTAGCTGCTTGTGGTAAGTCAACTGGGATTCAGTCCATTTTTCAGTCTGTTTTTGTGAAATTTCTTGAAATTATTTTATTTATTTATTTCGTCTTTTGGCCGTCTTTGTTTTTTTTTTTGTTTTTTTCGTCACTTAATTTGTGTAAATAATTTTGCTATTCAAGGGTATTTTCGACTAATGATAAATAGCATCACGGTTCAATTATTTCCATTAGTTTTGTCTTGTAGAAGATTTAAATTTCTGTCTTCGAGAGATTGAATTCTTAACGGCTTGGCAAGCGAACACAAGCAACATAACTCGACTATATTCTGTAAAAACGGTTTAATTTCTATTTTTGTCTTCAGAAATTGAATTAAATCAACTTTACAGTGTTAGCTGCTTGTGGTAAGTCAACTGGGATTCAGTCCATTTTTCGGTCTGTTTTTGTGAAATTTCTTGAAATTATTTTATTTATTTATTTCGTCTTTTGGCCGTCTTTGTTTTTTTTTTGTTTTTTTTTTCGTCACTTAATTTGTGTAAATAATTTTGCTATTCAAGGGTATTTTCGACTAATGATAAATAGCATCACGGTTCAATTATTTCCATTAGTTTTGTCTTGTAGAAGATTTAAATTTCTGTCTTCGAGAGATTGAATTCTTAACGGCTTGGCAAGCGAACGCAAGCAACATAACTCGACTATATTCTGTAAAAAACGGTTTAATTTCTATTTTTTTTGTCTTCAGAAATTGAATTAAATCAACTTTTACAGTGTTAGCTGCTGTGGTAAGTCAACTGGGATTCAGTCCATTTTTCAGTCTGTTTTTGTGAAATTTCTTGAAATTATTTTATTTATTTATTTCGTCTTTTTGGCCGTCTTTGTTTTTTTTTTTGTTTTTTTTTCGTCACTTAATTTGTGTAAATAATTTTGCTATTCAAGGGTATTTTCGACTAATGATAAATAGCATCACGGTTCGGAAGGTATTTCCATTAGTTTTGTCTTGTAGAAAGATTTAAATTTCTGTCTTCGAGAGATTGAATTCTTAACGGCTTGGCAAGCGAACGCAAGCAACATAACTCGACTATATTCTGTAAAAAACGGTTTAATTTCTATTTTTGTCTTCAGAAATTGAATTAAATCAACTTTACAGTGTTAGCTGCTTGTGGTAAGTCAACTGGGATTCAGTCCATTTTTCAGTCTGTTTTTGTGAAATTTCTTGAAATTATTTTATTTATTTATTTCGTCTTTTGGCCGTCTTTTTGTTTTTTTTTTGTTTTTTTTTTCGTCACTTAATTTGTGTAAATAATTTTTGCTATTCAAAAATTATTTTCGACTAATGATAAATAGCATCACAGTTCAATTATTTCCATTAGTTTTGTCTTGTAGAAGATTTAAATTTCTGTCTTCGAGAGATTGAATTCTTAACGGCTTGGCAAGCGAACGCAAGCAACATAACTCGACTATATTCTGTAAAAAACGGTTTTAATTTCTATTTTTGTCTTCAGAAATTGAATTAAATCAACTTTACAGTGTTAGCTGCTTGTGGTAAGTCAACTGGGATTCAGTCCATTTTTCGTCTGTTTTTGTGAAATTTCTTGAAATTATTTTATTTATTTATTTCGTCTTTTGGCCGTCTTTGTTTTTTTTTTGTTTTTTTTTCGTACTTAATTTGTGTAAATAATTTTGCTATTCAGGGGTATTTTCGACTAATGATAAATAGCATCACGGTTCAATTATTTCCATTAGTTTTGTCTTGTAGAAGATTTAAATTTCTGTCTTCGAGAGATTGAATTCTTAACGGCTTGGCAAGCGAACGCAAGCAACATAACTCGACTATATTCTGTAAAAAACGGTTTAATTTCTATTTTTGTCTTCAGAAATTGAATTAAATCAACTTTACAGTATTGGCTGCTTGTGGTAAGTCAACTGGGATTCGATCCATTTTCCAGTCTGTTTTTGTGAAATTTCTTGAAATTATTTTATTTATTTATTTCGTCTTTTGGCCATCTTTGTTTTTTTTTTGTTTTTTTTTCGTCACTTAATTTGTGTAAATAATTTTGCTATTCAAGGGTATTTTCGACTAATGATAAATAGCATCTGCAGTTCAATTATTTCCATTAGTTTTGTCCTTGTAGAAGATTTAAATTTCTGTCTTCGAGAGATTGAATTCTTAACGGCTTGGCAAGCGAACGCAAGCAACATAACTCGACTATATTCTGTAAAAAACGGTTTAATTTCTATTTTGTGTACGAAATTGAATTAAATCAACTTTACAGTGTTAGCTGCTTGTGGTAAGTCAACTGGGATTCAGTCCATTTTTCAGTCTGTTTTTTTTTGTGAAATTTCTTGAAATTATTTTATTTATTTATTTCGTCTTTTGGCCGTCTTTGTTTTTTTTTTGTTTTTTTTTTCGTCACTTAATTTTGTGTAAATAATTTTGCTATTCAAGGGTATTTTCGACTAATGATAAATAACATCACGGTTCAATTATTTCCATTAGTTTTGTCTTGTAGAAGATTTAAATTTCTGTCTTCGAGAGATTGAATTCTTAACAGCTTGGCAAGCGAACGCAAGCAACATAACTCGACTATATTCTGTAAAAAACGGTTTAATTTCTATTTTTTGTCTTCAGAAATTGAATTAAATCAACTTTACAGTGTTAGCTGCTTGTGGTAAATCAACTGGGATTCAGTCCATTTTTCAGTCTGTTTTTGTGAAATTTCTTGAAATTATTTTATTTATTTATTTCGTCTTTTGGCCGTCTTTGTTTTTTTTTTTGTTTTTTTTCGTCACTTAATTTGTGTAAATAATTTTGCTATTCAAGAGGGTATTTTCGACTTTTACTAAGTTAAAACTTTGTAAGCCTCAGTCACTTTTTCCTTTTTTTTTTTTTTTTTTTTTTTTTTAATTGGAGTAGATAGTTTCTACTATCGCCCGGTCTCACACTCCACCCCCTTCTTTTGAATGAGTTTAGAGGTGATCACCTTGTTTCTTGTTTAGGAAGGGGTTTCCGGTTCATCCCCTTTCTCTGGTCTTGGTGTTAGTTCAGCTGGAAGCTCTTTGCAGTTACGGAGTATGGTGGCAACGTCTTTACATTCTGAGGGTACCGGGTTGGCAGTTTCCTGGTTGCTGCTTCCGACTGGTAGTTAGGAGCCCGAACTCTTGCGTAGCGTCTTGAGAGGCTGCTCTGATCAACAGTTGAATAATACCGGGGTTCTTGTAGTGCCATATCGCGCATGGACGGGCGTCCCTGCATGAACGTTCGGTGGGCAACCCCGAGGCCACATTATGTTGTAGGCCGCGCCAGTCTCCATCCTTCACAAGTTGCAAATGATTGACCGACTGATTCTATTCTAAGACCACTCCTTCACTGAATTACTATGGAAAAAAGCAAACATAATAACAAAACTAAACCAGCTCATTTGAAAACGCCCAAACCTGTCTGCATCTCTTTCACTAACATTCGCGGCATCCGCACCAACTTCCCCAGCGTAGATTCTTTCCTCCATAATAACTCACCTGATATATTAGCCCTATGTGAAACTAATCTTAACCCTTCTATCCCCTCATCTGAGTTCTGCGTTCCTGGCTACCTTCCCCTCTTCAGGAAGGACTCCAATGTTCATATGCATGGGCTTGGTGTCTATGTCAGCGAACACCTTCCTTTAGCTAGGGTGTCATCTTTTGAATCCCTAGATCATTCTTTCATGTGCTTCCGCCTCTCACTTCTCAGCTCGATTAGCTATCTCTTCTTTCTGTACCGCTCTCCTTCCTCCCCTGACTGTTCGTTACTTGACATCATTTCTGACAATATTGACAAAGCCATTTCTACCCATCCCTCTGCCCATGTATTCGTGTTTGGTGACTTTAACGCCCACCACACCAAGTGGCTGAAGAACGCTGTCACTGACCCTGCTGGTGTCCACACCATGAACTTTTCAATCACCCAATCCCTTACGCAAGTAGTGGACTTCCCCACGCGTTTCTCCGACAACCCTAACGGAAGCAACTCACTTCTAGACCTCTGCTTCACTTCCATCCCAGACTCTTGCACTACCAGACAACTCTGCCCTCTTGGAAACTCTGACCACACTGTAGTGTCCGTCAATATTTCACTCCACTCCCGCCCGACCCATGAAACACAGACAAGTAGAATATCATACTGCTATCAAAGAGCAGACTGGGATTCGTTCCGAGACTTCCTCTGTGACATCCCTTGGAACAACGTCTTTAGTCTTCCCATCGAAGAATGTGCATCCGAGGTCTCCTCCTGGGTTAAGGCTGGCATTGATGCCTTCATCCCTGCTAGGAAATTCCAGCTTAAATCTCATTCGTCTCCATGGTTCTCACCTGCTTGTTCGGCTGCCATTGCCCACCGGAATCATTTCTTCCGACTTTATCGTAACTATGCGTCGGAAGAAAACAGGCGCCTTTTCACTTCAGCTCGTAATAAGTGTAAAAGGGTACTTAACGAAGCTAAGATGTTGTTTGCTGCCAGAATGAAGCAACGCATAGCATGCTCTAAATTCGGCTCTAAAGACTACTGGCGACTCTGTAAAAGAGTACTTAACAAGAGCAAGTCCACAATACCCCCGCTAATCAATAAATTTGAGGTCCTCACCTCCCCAGCAGATAAGGCTGAATGTTTTGCCCGCAGATTCTCGAACAATTCGAGTCTGGACTCGTCTGGAGTCTTTACACCCGATTTCTCACCTAGAACCGAGGCACAACTGAATGATGTCCACATTACACCTTCGCTTGTCTCTAAGATAATCTTAAAACTTGACCCTCACAAAGCGAGCGGTGGTGACGGAATCCCAACCATAGTCTTAAAGAAATGTGCCCCTGAACTCTCCTCTATCCTTTCTAAGCTCTACAACCTCTGCCTATCTGCTTCCTGCTTTCCTGCCTGTTGGAAATCTTCCTCTATAGTTCCCATATTTAAAAACACTGGAGAACCCTCTGACCCTGCAAATTACCGCCCTATCAGCCTTCTTCCGATCTTTGGCAAAGTGTTCGAAGCCATTATCAACGCCGAGGTGGTTCAGCATCTCACAGCACACAGGCTCCTCTCGGACAAGCAATATGGTTTCCGCTTCACCAGGTCTACTGCTGATATGCTAACGACCATCACCGAGTACATATACCAGGCACTCGACAGGAATGGCGAAGCTCGAACCGTTGCATTGGATATATCTAAGGCGTTCGACAGAGTTTGGCATGCTGGCCTTCTATGTAAACTGCGGAGCTATGGTATAACTGGACATTTGTTTGAACTAATCCAGTCATTCCTCTCTAACCGCACAATGAAAGTGGTATTAAACGGACATGCCTCTCAGAACTACCATACAAACGCAGGTGTCCCCCAAGGCTCCATCTTAGGTCCTACACTCTTCCTGATATATATTAATGATCTCCCTGATTCCATAAGAACCCAAATAGGTTTGTACGCCGATGACACCACAGTTTACTCTCGCCTCCAACAAAAATCTGGTGTAGGCGTCAAAGCTAAACTTGCAGCCGAGATTGAAAAAGACCTCCAATCCATATTGGACTGGGGTAAGAAATGGCTAGTAAATTTTAATGCTTCTAAAACGAAGCTACTGTCAATTAACCATCATCGACAATCTCACCTACCTCCCATTAGCATGGACCAGGCTTGCCTCCCAGAGAGTAAAACACTACGCCTCCTTGGTCTCACACTTTCAGCGGACCTCAAATGGAATGACTATATCGAATCCATTGCTAAATCCGCTGCTATGAAAGTCGGTTCTCTGTGTAGGGCCCGGAAGTTTTTTCCGTCTAAATCTATCCTGCACATTTACAAATCTACCATCCGCCCGTGCATTGAATACTGCTGCCATATCTGGTCGGGTGCCCCTGCTGTTCTCCTCGGGCTTCTCGATAAGGTTCAGAGGAGGGTCTGTAATGTGATAGATACCGACTTGGCAGACCGCCTGCAGTCTCTCTCCCACCGGCGAGACGTGGCTTCGCTGTGTCTCTTCTATAAATACTTTCACGGCTTCTGCTCCGATGAACTTAGATCACTGGTGCCCCCTAAATACGAATTTGCACGAGATACTAGATTAGCAACTAGATCCCACCCTTTTACAGTGAAATCGATAAAATGCAGCCGTAACTTCTACTCCAACAGTTTCTTTCCTCGCACTTCCCAACTGTGGAATTCTCTTCCAAACGATTGCTTCCCCGACGGCTACAATCTCCAGGAGTTTAAATGTAAGGTCAATAGACACCTCCTAACACACTAACCTGCTCCCATTCTATCAAACACTCTTCCCATCTGCCCGACACTTATCCTTGCTATCCTTACTCATCTATCACCTTTCTCCTGACATTCCCTATGTCTATCCACTCCTTCTCTTTACCTTCCCCTATGTAGCCCCATGCGCAATAGTGGCAGTGGAATGCCTTGCTTGGGGTGAGATGATTAAAAAAAAAAAAAAAAAAAAAAAAAACATGCTTTAGGCTATCATGTCTCGAAAGAGACATGACTGACTGGGCAGAAGATTATCTCGCAATAGGTTGACATTGCTTTCTGTGGTAGACTCTTTGCCAACCAAGGCTATAGAACCCAATCTGCTCTGTCATTTAACCCATAACTGGAGGTAAGAGACTGATTAATACCTTTCCCAAGGGTATTTGTGCGTAAGTGAATGCAAAGAATTCAACTAGAATTCGAAATCGGCTCCCCGATTTGTCGTTCCTAATGTTTATCCACTGCACCACAACGCACATCTAATACGCATTTAAAACTTCCTATGCAAATTACCTTGTACCGATATTTAGAAATATTCATGAATGTCTCTTTCAGTAAAAGCGATTGCTGTTTATCTTTGCGCATTGTGAATAGATTTTTCGAGTCTTCATCTTCTTCGTTCTATTTTGATGGTTAGTTTATGACTTCAGTTTTATCTCTCTTAACATTTGCATATTTCTCCTCTTTTACATCAGTTCTGGGTTTTAATTTGAGTTATCTCCCTTTGTCATTGTTATTTCCCTTTGCTTTCTCTGTTGTATTTGTGGATTCCTTAATTATAGAGAAGCCAATTGTCTATTCATAGATTCAGTGTTATTTTCCTGGGTCGACAAGTATTCCGAAAATCAACTTTTGTTTTCGACCAGGAAGACGGTAATGTTCTCTCTATCTGCAATTAGGAAGTCACGTCCATTGTTTGCTTTTTTTTATATGGGCGTTTTCAGTCCATTTGCGTCCTTTTCAGTTCTAAAAGGCAGAAAGGACACGTACGCATTTTATCTGGGAAAACGTTAACTAACATTTCATCATTATCTTTTCACTTCACCCATTCTTCTTCTTTTACGTACCATGTCATTTCAGGACGTAGACGATCATGGCTTTCCACGTCTCCTTATCACTGGTGGCTCTTAGCAAGCTTTCTCCTGTTGCACCATGCAATCCTCGTTCCGTCATCCACCTGAACAGGTCCTTCAAATATGTTATCTACTGCTTTCTTTTTCCCTCTATCTGTCCTGTTAGTATCAGGCTCTCAAATCCTTCCTTTCTCATTGCATGTCCCAGGAACTTTAGTTGTCTCTTCATGATGCTCAGTATTAATTAGTTTTTCCTTTCCAATCTTATCCAAAACATCGCCATTGCTCAAATGCTCGGTCCATGATATCCGTAGCATCCTTATGTAGAACCACATTTCACCTGTTTCAAGTTTTTCCCTCATCTTCGAAGTAGTTCTTACTTTATTCTTCTTTTCTTGTATCTACGTCTGCAATAAATTCGCCAGTCAAAATCTCCTTACTAGACAGAGCGTCTACTCAAACGTAGCTATCAACTAAAATAACATTTTGACTAATATATATATATATATATATATATATATATATATATATATATATATATATCCAAGTGAATACAGAACGAAGAAAGAATTTTTTACAACGTACAAAACCCTTCCTCGGACAACATCCCATACACAACTGATCAAGTATAAGAAAAGAATTTTAAAATATCCACGTATATATATATATATATATATATACATATATATATATATATATATACGTGGATATTTTAAAATTCTTAAAATATATATATATATATATATATATATATATATATAATCAACTATTGGTTTAGCAGGATACTGTTTGTAGTGATTTACTTTATTAAGAGGTCTCGATACTTAGTAGAATATTATATATGGTAATATCTTATGGTAATATTCCCCAATCTTTTGATAATTACATGGTTTCGGTTAAAGAATAAATCACTCACTAAGTCACTGACATATATTTGACGTTGATTGTATTTAAAAAAAAATTTTTTTTCGTCTTTGTCACTTTTTCGCTACTTGAAGTGAAAAAGAAATGTCTGTAGCCGTTTCACGAGGACAAGCGATAACTTTTCAGACATGCCAAATTCTATATTTTTACACATTTATTTTATTTTATAACTGACACTGAAAACGTCTGGGTTTAAACCATTTCAATTCTCTATCCCTTCCAGCCAAATTCTTCCTTTCCGTCATGACCTGACTTTCTATTAGTTTATTGATACAATCCCTCCAAAAATCCTCCCCTTAATAGTCTGGATATGGCAAAAATTGTGTTATTTTAAGTTTCTAATGTTTCCTAATAGAGAATCGCACCCTGTATATACCCACCTTGTTATAGTAGAAATTGCGGATACATTTTATCGGTTTCACTGTCAAATGGTTGGACCTAGTTGCTAGTCTAGTAGCTCGTGTAAATTCATACATATGTGGCACCAGTGAGTTACTTTCATTGAAGCAGAAGCTGTGAAATTATTTGTGGAAGAGGCACAGGGAAGCCAAGTCACACTGGTGAGAGAGAGTGCTGCCGAGCTTCCAATCACATTACAGATTCTACGTTGGATTTTGTCAAGAACCCCGAGATGAATAGCAGGGGCACCCGATCGGATGTGGTAGCAGTTTTCAATAAACGGGTGGATGGTAGATTTATATGTGTGCAGGATGGACTCAGACGGGAAAAACTTTCTGGCCTTGCACAGTGAACCGATCTTCAGGGGATCAAAATTGCTACTGCCATTAACTACAAAATGATAAAAATAATGTGACTTTTTTTTCTTCGCCCAAACTTCCGCTGATGTAATCGTAAAATAATTCAATTTCGACAACAGAACTTTTTGAAATTGGTCATATATTTGGATTATATTTTAATAATCTTATTATATTAATCTATTGTTGTTTTTGTTTCTGTTTTTCAATGTAAGTTATGTTTAATTTACGCTGTTGGTTGTGTATCAAACATTTTGAACTCTCCCTTTTCTGGTGGCATTGTCTACTCCTTTCAAGTTCATCTTTCCTTATTTGTGTTTCATCTTCGTCTCTAAGATTTTTTCCTTATGCTAAAATGTTCTTTGAAGCTTTAAAATAAAAGGTTCTGATCTTTATGCTCGCTACTGTGTATATATATATATATATATATATATATGTGTGTGTGAGAGAGAGAGAGAGAGAGAGAGAGAGAGAGCGAGAGTGAGAGTGATGTGGGTGTACGTATTTGAAATGATTATAGATTTATCTATATAAGTGTTTGTAAAAGTTGTTCATGCTGATTCTCTAGGCAGACAGGTGATCTCTATTTGGAAAATTGTTAATTTGTATATTTCTAAAATCTGTATTGCTAAGATTCTCTCTCTCTCTCTCTCTCTCTCTCTCTCATCTATCTATCTCATCTATCTATCTATCTATCTATCTATCTATCTATCTATCTATCTGTCTATCTATCTATTATAACCTGTTTATATTTATCAAGGTCTACTGCATAACAAAGCTTCTTTATTCAATTCAATTCACAAGCAAATAGTCGTCTCGTCCATCAAGTACCACTGTGACTGCATATGTAGTTGATTCTAAGGAAATACTTTCACAGAATGACATCACTTTGGATAGAAAATAGAGAAGCAGACGACAAGGACTTGTTCAAATATTTTACATTCGCTTATTATTTACAACAATATTTCTGCTCGTGTCCTTAATTTCTAGTTTTGGATTTGAATTTTCACCCTTTGTTCTTACTATCCGCATTTGATTTTCCTGTCATCTATGCTTTTTTCCTCAATTAATTAAGTAGCGGCCATATTGCTATTCACATTTTCCATGCAATTCCCTTCATTCAACAAAGCCTGAAAGTTGTTCCTGATTTCTACCTGACATTTGGTATTGTTTTATTCCGACACTATTAGAAAATATTTTCTTTTTCGGAATCAGATTTTTTTAATTGTCAAGACAAAATTAATCCTGCAAGCTGGAATCCTGTGATCATTTTTTATATGAATTTTGTTTACGACAGTTACGTTTGTAAAGTTGCTGATTCTGTCAGCAATTCTGAAGTCAGTTCCATCTTTTGTTTCACTATTTGGGATATTTATATACGTTTCACCTTTTCCAATCTTTTGAGTGTCATTGTTAAGTTGGGGTTTTTCTTTAGCAGTTCATTTCACCTCATTTCTTTTATTTATCACCGTTACCACAAATTTTCCTTCACTAGAGCCTCCCTGTTTTTGGTCCATAGTTTAGCAATTAATCTAAACTTATTTATAAATGGAACTTTGTCTGTCTGTGTGTGTGTGTGTGTGTGTGTATGTGTGTGTGTGTGTATTAGTTACCTATAGACTCCGAAATGGCTGAACTGATTTTCTTGAAAATGTACACAGTTGTACTATGAGCTTCTGTGAGTGTTCTTAGCTAGGTTTTGTGTCGAGGTACCCACGATAAATATCGAAAATCCATAATCGAAAAAATCGGGTTATAGAAGGAGTGGTCCGATTTTAATCAAATTTGATACACTCATAGACAAAACATAAGAAACGATATTCAGAAGTTTCAAAGTTGCACTTCTTACAATAGTGCAGAAAATTGGTAATATATATATATATATATATATATATATATATAAAAGCAAGATATTTGTGTGTGTGTGTGTGTCTGTTTATCTGCCTGTATGTCTGTATTTCTTTGAGCCCTTTTATTTTAGTTTTTGCTTCGGGTTTGGCTCTAAGTAGGTATAATTGTAGTTCTTAGTCTCAGCCATGATACCATTTACTGAGAGGATATATTTAGCCTTCAAAATTCAGTTTACAACGAAAAAAACTTATTTGATATCGATACCAAAAGAAATCAATATTTGACTTACATCCATTCATTTTTCTTTCAGTCTACGGTTTCGCTTTAACTGGAAACAACTATTGCTTTTAAGTCTTTCGTGCCAACATCCAAAGAGGTTGAGCTCCAGGACCATGGATTAGTTTTAAAGCTTTCATTACACCCGAGCAACGCTGGGCTATACTGCTAGTTAGACAATAAAATAGTTTATGTTTGAATGGTGATTTTCTAAGTGTCGCGTAGATGTAGCACAAGGCCGAAATTATATGGTACCCAGTGAGAATTAAACTCGCTACTCAATTGTAATTATTATAGCAAGACAAGTTTACTAACCATTACAACTCCACGAGGTGCCCTAGTTTCTGCTTGAATGTCCGAGGTTCTGTGTTATCATTTTTACAAGAGGACAATTTTCCTCAATAAAACGATTCGGCTCTTGTACGTTTCGGCCTTCATCATGTGTAACGTACAGAATATTCGGAACTGAAACAATTATTTAATATAGACTTTTTTCCTTTCAATAGCCATATCTTGGAATATCCCGTCTATTATTTTTTAGTTTTGTTTTGTTTTATTTTGTTTTTTTTTTTGTGCCGCTCACTTATGACTCGTCTCTTTTCATTCAATCCAAGTACACAGTATTAACGGCAACATCACGTTGAAACACCGAAAAACTTGAATCCCTAAAACAGTTTTATGTCCCCTTTCTAAAAAAAATTCTTATAATTTGATTTAAAAAATTTTTTTTTTTTAAATTATCTGCAATTTTTAATATAAAACACGAATCAATTAAATCAAATCAAACCAAATACACACTGCCTGGTCCAAGAATTGTAATCAAAAATACTATAATACCAAGTTCGTGAACAAATGTTTCAATTTTTCTTTATTTTCTTTTTTTTTTTAATCATTTCACCCCGAGCAAGGCAGAAACGCCACTGATGAGCTGGGGGGCTACATAACTGTAAAAAGATTAATTAGAAAAGAGTGAGGAGTACAAACTAGTTAAAAAGGAACAATAGAAAGCTGAGAAAGCAGGTGCGATGACAGATACATAGGTGGAGAGAAAGGGAAGGTTATACGGGGGTGGGGAGAGAGCTAGAGTCCAGTGGTTAGTAGATGAGTATTGACTTTGCATTTAAATTTCTGGAGGTTGTAACCGTCAGGAAAGCAAGAATACGGGAGTGAGTTCCACAGGCGGGAAGTGCGAGAGAAAAAGCTGCAGGAGTAGTCACCACAAGCAAGGCAGTTTTACTGCCACAGTTGCACAGGGGGTTACCTACGGGAAAGTGATGAGAACGACGGGTAGGTTATAAGGGATATCAGGTGGGGATAATAGACGGATGAGAATACCGGTGTAATGGGGGTGGAGTGGATGGAGAAAAGAGCTTGAGAGAAAAGATGCGAGTTAGTGAGTGAGATAGGGGATGTCTGTTGACCTTACATTTAAATTCCTGAAGATTGAAGCTGTCAGGGAATCAAGCATACGGAAGGGAATTTCACAGGCGGGAAGTGCGAGAAAAGAAGCTGTTAGAGTAGAAATTGCAGTTTCATTTTATCGGTTTCACTGTCAAAGGGTGGGATCTAGTTGTTAGTATAGTAGCTCGCGTATATTCATACATAAGGGGCACCAGTGAGCTAAGTTCATTGAAGCAGAAGCCGCCAAAGTATTTGTAGAGGAAGCACACGGAAGCCACGTCACGCAGGTGAGGGAGCATCTGCAGCCAACCTGCCAAGTCGGTATTGATCACATTACAGATTCTTCGTTGGATTTTGTCAAGAACCCCGAGGTGAATAGCAGAGGCACTCGAACGGATGTGACAGTAGTGTTCAATAGAAGGGTGGATGGTAGATTTAAATATGTGCAGGATGGATTCAGGCAGGAAAAACTTATTGGCCCTCTACAGTGAACCGAGGTTCATGCGATCAAAATTGCTTTTGCCATTATTTACACAATGATAAAAATAATGTGAATTTCTTTCTCTTCGCTCAGACTTCGGCTGATGTAATCGTAAAATCCTTCAATTTCGACAACAGAATCTTTTAAATTGGTCATATACTTGGATTATATTTGAATAATCTAATTATATTAATCTCAGAATTTTTCACGTTGTGCATCATTTCACTTATGACTAAAACTCGAAACTGCAATGTAACCAAAAAAGATCTGTCCGTTATTTGATTGGTCATTGAAAGAAGTAGAAATATATACGAAATGCGTATAGCAATTGTTTTCAAATTCGGACAACCGGGAGTAGGAAAATTAGACGTTATAAAAACACGCGCACCCTGCCGGCCATCAGTTATAAGCCGGATAGCTTTGAAAAGGATGAAAGTGTCTAGAGATTGCGTTCGTTTGCTTTACGACTTCAAAGTGGGCTTACCAACAGCTGCATCAAGTCGCTGCGTATATCAAGCGTTAAGGGATAGTGCTGCGGATTAACGTACTGCAAGGCGTTGGTTTCAAAAATTCAAGTCGGGAGATTTGTCTATCCATGTTGAGCCTCGCAGTGGACATCCACAGGTTTTGAATGACGGAGTCTTGAAGGTGGCCATTAAAGAGAACAGTAGTCTAATATATGGTGAACTTGCAAGACAGTTCAACGTTTCAGCAAGTGGGTTCCGCAAACGCAGTTGAAGGTTTACAAGGGACAACGAGTAGCATCCTGCGTATCGCTGCTTTTTGGCCACCGTATCTCATCCTTATTCAATCGAGTGCTTACCAGTGATAAAAAGTGGGTTCTGTACGAAACTCCCAAACATTCCAGACATTGGTTGTCTCCTTAGGATGCTCTCCCTCACACCACAAGACCACCTATGCACCCACGCAAGATTATGCTTTGTGTCTGGTGGACAGGTCGTCAAGTGGTTCATTATGAACTGCCACCAACAAGCCAAACGGTCACTGGAGACCAATACTCGCAGCAACTGAAACATGTGCAACAGGCATTGCACCAGAAGGAGCCAGCACTGTGAATCGCAAAGATGTGATTTTCCTCTATGACAACGCCAGGCCGCATGTCGCGCGAGTGGTCAGGGATAACAAACAGCAACTTGGGTGGGAGATTTTGTGCCATCCACCTTATTCACCTGACCTTGCGCCATCCCATTACCACCTCTTCCAATCCATGGATAATCATCTTCGTGGGAAATCCCTCATCAATGAAGCAGATTTGCGCCAAGCCCTCACGAACTTCTTTGCGTCAAAACCCTCCAAGTTCTACCGCAAGGGCATTGAACAGCTGGAGACATGTTGGAAGAAGGTGCTGGATGCCGATGGTAATTACTTCGAAGACTAAATGGAAGTTACACATAGTGTAAAGCGTTTTCTTTTTTTTCGTTTAAATGCGGACAGAACATTTTTGCTTACCTTGTACTAAACGTATTAATCTCCGTTTCTCTGTCATCAAAAGCAGTAAATATATCAAATGCCATATTTGGTTGAGGTTTATTATAAGTTTACTCATCTTTTCAACTATAGCAAAGATTTGACATTTTAGATGTTTCACTTATTTTTGTTTATCGTACATGCTTTTGCCATGCCTAAACTCTCTCGTTGCTATCAGCGGTTCATTGTCCCTAATCAAACGAAGCGATAAACGTAATATAATATTAATGACAATGTGTATAAAGAACTATAACATAATATGTTTTAGAAGTATAATTTCCAGACCAGTTCGTCCGCTGTCAGTTAATATATATATATATATATATATATATATATATACTAGCAGGATAGCCCGGCGTTGCTCGGGTGTAATGAAAGCTTTAAAATTAATCCATGGTCCTGGAGCTCAGAGTCAGCCTAAAAAATATTTGTGTGAAGCTTGGTGTGAATTGGATAAAAGTTGTGGATTTGTATAAAGGACATACAGACAGATAAACAGACACACACACACAAACATCAGGCATTTTATATATATATATATATATATATATATATATATATAATTCTTAACAATTTTCTGCACTATTGTAAGAACTGCAACCTTGAAACTTCTGAATAGCGTTTCTTATGTTTTTGTCTCTGAGTGTATCAAATTTGATTAAAGTCGGATCACTCCTTCTATAACCCGATTTTTTCGATTATCGATTTTTGATATTTATCGAGGGTACCTCGACACAAAACCTAGCTAAGAACATTCGCAGATGCTTATAGTACAACTGTGTAAATTTTCAAGAATATCGGTTCAGCCATTTCGGAGACTATAGGTAACGGATGCACACACACAGACACAGACACACAAAGTTCCATTTATAAATAAGTTTATATATATATATATATATATATATATATATATTACAAGAAATTGAAAGAACACGTAGATTGAAACTCGCTGTTCAAGCATCTACTTTTATAAAGATTGCTTGATACGGAGTAGAGCTTAATATTGTAATTTTGTTTTTACAATGGTTTATTAAAGAATAACATCACTACACAAAAGTTTTCCTATTTCAGAACAATACCATTCATCTTCAGGTGATATATTGACAAAAAATACTTTAACATATCACCTGAAGAAGAACAGTATTCTTCTGAAACATGAAAGTTTTTGTCTAGTGATATTATGCTTTCATAAACCATTGTGATAACAAAATTGCTGTATATATATATATATATATATATATATATATATATATATATATATAGACGCTCACAAATCATTTCAAAACAGTGTTGGTTGACAACACTGTTTGTTTATAGACACGTACTTTAGAATAAAGCTCATTTCGTCTTTTTGCCTTGATAAATTTCATCACAAGACGATACGCGTAGGCGATTTGAATTACAGTTTTTCCTCTTGTCTTTATTTTATTTAACCATTCTGTCCTTAATCTCACACCATAACTGAGTATATATATATATATATATATATATATACATTACCGGCTATAATTATTGGGCCACTCCAGTTTTTTAAAAGAAATTATGTATTTCGTACAATTTTTTTTATATTTATTGCTAAGTGTAAATAGAATGGTTCTTTTGTTAATACTGCACAATAACATGTGCATCAAATAAACTGTTCTGGTGTTCAGTTTTTGTGCTCTCTTCCCCATGCTAGTCTCTTCTTCTTATTGGCTGGCCGAAGCAAAGGCTTCCTGGCTGCCTTGTAAAATTTTGCACAGTAATAATAACAAAAGAAACATTCTATTTTCATTTAGAATTATCCACGTGGCAGTAAATAGTAAAAATAGTATGAAATACATCACGTCTTTTAAAAAACAGGATCGCCTAATAATCATGGCCGGCAGTAGTAACGCATGATTAGCAATGAGATTTTTACCGAATAAAGATTAGGGTGTAATTACACAAGTTGCAAAAACTTTACGTAATTGTGTTTTTTTTTAAACGAAAATTAAATAGAACAAAGGAAATTATGAACTTAAGTCATTGGTGCCGCCTAGTTACGAATTTACACGAGATACTAGATTGGCAACTAGGTCCCACCCTTTTACAGTGAAACCGATAAAATGTAACCGCAATTTCTACTCCATCAGCTTCTTTTCTCGCACGTCCCGACTGTGGAATTCCATTCCACATGCCTGCTTCCCCGACGGCTACAATCTCCAGGAGTTTAAGTGTAAGGTCAATAGACACCTCCTGACACGCTAACTTGCATCTATTCTCTCAAAAACTCTCACCATCTAACCAACCCTCATTCTCGGTACCCTTACCCGTCAATCACCATCCTTCTGACATTTCCTATATCTAACCATCCTTTCCCATAACTCTCCCGACCCTATGTAACCCCCTGCGCTACAGTGGCAGTGGAATGCCTTGCTCGGGGTGAAATGATTAAAAACGAAAAAGAAAAAATGCATATCCTTTCCTTTCTCTCTAGCTTTGCAACTGTCATCACACCTGTATCCCCATCCTTCTCTTGCTCCTTTCTAACTGGTTCGTCCTCCTCTTCACTCTCTTCTAATTAATCTTTTTACTGCTTATGTGGCCCCTTGCACATCAGTGGCGTTACCGCCTTGCTCGGGGTGATACGATTATATATATATATATATATATATATGTGTGTGTGTGTGTGTGTGTGTTGTTTTATAGCGTTGGTATGGAGAGAAATGCGGCAAATTTTGATTGTCCTAATTATACAAAGGATGATTCATGGGAGAAAGAAAATATCATTAGCATCAATATTAAATTTGAAATCGTAAAAGAGGACCCACATACGGTAGCGACAGCAAAAACAGCAAATAATGTTTTGACGAGAAACTGACAACTTTAACAATCAAAATAAGATATTGATTAAAAGAAACGAATTAATGATAAAATGTAGAAATGCGAACAAATATATACTTTTCTAACACTATTTTTGATATTAAAAAAGAAAAAAAGAAGAAAAGAAATAGAGGTAATAATTGTTTTTTTTTCATTTCTTTCTTTCTTTCTTTCTTTCTTTCTTTCTTCACCGGCCACTGGAGCTAGGCGAGAGATATGTTTAGACCACCCAAGTAGATAGATAACGTTTTTTTATGACTTTTGAATGCTGTAAAATATTTTTATTACAAAAGTTGTAAATCTGTTTTCACTAAACATGAGTTTCCCCATCATTGAAAAAATTAACGATCATTGATTGAAGCGACATCTATCTAAGCAACAGGGCATAGTGGATTTGATGACATTAGTGATAGCCATCTCCCGCCGAGAAAGACAGACAAAACTGCGGAAATAAAGTCTCCTGGCTCTTTGTTGGATTTTGTGAAGCTGAGAATTAAATGTGAAACAATTTTTTTTTTTGACTCAATTTAGATAATTTCTTATTAGGATTGAAAAGATAAAAACTCAGATACGGAACGGTCACACACACCAAAAGCTGAAAAGCAAAAAGAACGATAATTAAAATTTGACCCTTGGGCTGAAAAATGCCCATCAGGCGGTTGTGAGAGGCACTTACAACCGAGAGAAAGAGACAAGCACCCAGGTGAAAATTGAGGAAGTCAGTGAAAAGTTTTACGTCCCAATAGCAATAGTGGAAAACACTCAAAAATATAGAGACGAGCTTGATCAAGTGACCAAAGGAAGAATGCATTATTGGTCATTTGAAAATGCTAAGTGTATCCAAAATTCGTCACAACCTCCCCGAGAATCAATATAAGCAAATCAGTCAGTTAAGAGAAGACAGTAGACTTGAACCAATTTCTATAGAGTTGGATCGCTACAGAGTGAGTTAATACGAGAGACATGATGTCGAGTGACTCGCTGCCTTAAAGGAAATTCCACTCTGGTGCCAGACTTCAGCCTGGCGCCAGACTAACCAAATTAGATAGTTTTACATCATGTAGAAGACGTGGATTGAAATTAGAGTCGTGATAATCTCTAGCTAAATACTGTACTGAACAAGACGTATGTATAGAAACGCAATGTTGTTCATTTTACAAAGGTTTCTTTTACTGTTATGGCTCCTAGCTTTGTCTGGATCATCGATGCAGTGGACTTTCGGTGACTTTCACTCAAAACTGGCTTTGTGGTACATTAACCGAAATGTTGGCAGAGTCCCGTTTGGAACAAACTGATCGACTATTAATCGGCCGCGAAATTTTAGGCGTCGACGCAAAGGAATATAGAAGTGGGAATACACACTTTGCTTCACAAAATCAGATAAAACAAAGCACAAAAATACCGCAAATAAAAAGAAATATATATATATATATATAATAATTTTATTTTTATTCGTATATATATATATATATATATATATATATATATATATATATATATATACAAGAATGTCAAAAAAGAAAATAACATAACAAATATCAAACAGAAAAAATCACACATAAAAACCAAAAACACAACGACACACAAAAGCACTCGACCATGAACTAAAACTAAATCCTATAAGTGGTCGTATATACCCACAAAGTAAGAAAAAGATCAAGCCAACTCAATAAAAAGAGGTCAATAACTAGAACAAACAGACTAAAAAGCAGTTAAGCGGAGACTTAATATAAAGCAATTAAGCGGACATCCTTTCACGTGTACATTAAAACGTAATGGAAAGATATCAAACACCAACAAAATACAAAAAATCAACTAAACGCAATATTAGAACATTAAAAAGAAAACACAATAAAAGTAATCCTGAAAAATTAACCACCGTCCGACCACACACAGACACACAACGAAATATCAAATTACACTAAGATTCATATAAATGAAAAATAAGAACCGGGACAGATGATCGACGTTTGATGCTGTACTCAGGAAACTTCGATATCGACTTGAACCTAATCAGTTAAGTGACAAACTTTTCTGCATTAATCCTATTAACGCTCAATCTCTACCCCGGTACAAAATCAGTCAGTCAGTTAAGTGCCATACACGCTTTGGACGATCATGTCTCGAAAGAGACATGCCTGACTGGGCAGAAGATTATCCCGCAGTCTGTTGCCATTGCTTTCTTCGGTAGATTGATTGCCAGCTAAGACTATAGAACCCAATCTGTCCTATTATTTAACCCATAACTGGAGGGAAGAGGCAGATTAATACCTTTCCCATAAGTATTTGTGCGTAAGAGAATGTAATGAATTCAACTGGAATTCGAAAACGGCTCCCCGATTTCTCCTTCCGAGCCGATATCCACTGCACCACAAACAGAGGAGTTTACAATAAAAACTTGCTTGCCAAATTAGTTTTTATCAATGTAATCTTGACACTAAAATTTATCACAACTCAACAATATATATATATATATATATATATATATATATATATATATATATATGTGTGTGTGTGTGTGTGTGTGTGATAAAAATATTGTTTTTAAGTTATATTTATAGGTAAAACAAACGAGTATCATGGATAGAGCACGTGCCATTATATATAAGTAGGCACGAAGGTCAAGACCGAAATATTTATGAAGTTTCCCCTTTAAACAAAATTGTTTTCTCCTTTGATCAGAGTATGTGAGAAATGTGGTTGGCATCGTTATTTAACGTATTATTTTGTAAAATGTT